>JARNME010000012.1:15834487-15985515 GCA_030179655.1 Scaptomyza flava
ATAGCTTAAAAGTCATGGTTTGACCCCTAAAATAAAACTGCATTTAAGAAATTACATTTAAATAAAATTCGATTTTTGGTCAGATTTCATGTTAAATTTTATAAACAAACGCACGACTTGGGCATTGGTAAAATCTTTCGACTTCCATAACTTCGGCAAAACTGACCCGATTTTCAAAAGCAATAGCTTAAAAGTCATGGTTTGACCCCTAAATAAAACTGCATTTAAGAAATTACATTTAAATAAAATTCGATTTTTGGTCAGATTTCATGTTAAATTTTATAAACAAACATTGACTTGGGCATTGGTAAAATCTTTCGACTTCCATAACTTCGGCAAAACTGACCCGATTTTCAAAAGCAATAGCTTAAAAGTCATGGTTTGACCCCTAAATAAAACTGCATTTAAGAAATTACATTTAAATAAAATTCGATTTTTGGTCAGATTTCATGTTAAATTTTTATGAACAAACATTGACTTGGGCATTGGTAAAATCTTTCGACTTCCATAACTTCGGCAAAACTGACCCGATTTTCAAAAGCAATAGCTTAAAAGTCATGGTTTGACCCCTAAAATAAAACTGCATTTAAGAAATTACATTTAAATAAAATTCGATTTTTGGTCAGATTTCATGTTAAATTTTATGAACAAACATGACTTGGGCATTGGTAAAATCTTTCGACTTCCATAACTTCGGCAAAACTGACCCGATTTTCAAAAGCAATAGCTTAAAAGTCATGGTTTGACCCCTAAAATAAAACTGCATTTAAGAAATTACATTTAAATAAAATTCGATTTTTGGTCAGATTTCATGTTAAATTTTATGAACAAACACTGACTTGGGCATTGGTAAAATCTTTCGACTTCCATAACTTCGGCAAAACTGACCCGATTTTCAAAAGCAATAGCTTAAAAGTCATGGTTTGACCCCTAAAATAAATCTGCATTTAAGAAATTACATTTAAATAAAATTCGATTTTTGGTCAGATTTCATGTTAAATTTTTACGAACAAACCATCGACTTGGGCATTGGTAAAATCTTTCGACTTCCATAACTTCGGCAAAACTGACCCGATTTTCAAAAGCAATAGCTTAAAAGTCATGGTTTGACCCCTAAAATAAAACTGCATTTAAGAAATTACATTTAAATAAAATTCGATTTTTGGTCAGATTTCATGTTAAATTTTTATGAACAAACATTGACTTGGGCATTGGTAAAATCTTTCGACTTCCATAACTTCGGCAAAACTGACCCGATTTTCAAAAGCAATAGCTTAAAAGTCATGGTTTGACCCCTAAAATAAAACTGCATTTAAGAAATTACATTTAAATAAAATTCGATTTTTGGTCAGATTTCATGTTAAATTTTATGAACAAACATGACTTGGGCATTGGTAAAATCTTTCGACTTCCATAACTTCGGCAAAACTGACCCGATTTTCAAAAGCAATAGCTTAAAAGTCATGGTTTGACCCCTAAAATAAAACTGCATTTAAGAAATTACATTTAAATAAAATTCGATTTTTGGTCAGATTTCATGTTAAATTTTTATGAACAAACGCATCGACTTGGGCATTGGTAAAATCTTTCGACTTCCATAACTTCGGCAAAACTGACCCGATTTTCAAAAGCAATAGCTTAAAAGTCATGGTTTGACCCCTAAAATAAAACTGCATTTAAGAAATTACATTTAAATAAAATTCGATTTTTGGTCAGATTTCATGTTAAATTTTATAAACAAACATTGACTTGGGCATTGGTAAAATCTTTCGACTTCCATAACTTCGTCAAAACTGACCCGATTTTCAAAAGCAATAGCTTAAAAGTCATGGTTTGACCCCTAAAATAAAACTGCATTTAAGAAATTACATTTAAATAAAATTCGATTTTTGGTCAGATTTCATGTTAAATTTTTATGAACAAACATTGACTTGGGCATTGGTAAAATCTTTCGACTTCCATAACTTCGGCAAAACTGACCCGATTTTCAAAAGCAATAGCTTAAAAGTCATGGTTTGACCCCTAAATAAAACTGCATTTAAGAAATTACATTTAAATAAAATTCGATTTTTGGTCAGATTTCATGTTAAAATTTTATAAACAAACATTGACTTGGGCATTGGTAAAATCTTTCGACTTCCATAACTTCGGCAAAACTGACCCGATTTTCAAAAGCAATAGCTTAAAAGTCATGGTTTGACCCCTAAAATAAAACTGCATTTAAGAAATTACATTTAAATAAAATTCGATTTTTGGTCAGATTTCATGTTAAATTTTATGAACAAACATTGACTTGGGCATTGGTAAAATCTTTCGACTTCCATAACTTCGGCAAAACTGACCCGATTTTCAAAAGCAATAGCTTAAAAGTCATGGTTTGACCCCTAAAATAAAACTGCATTTAAGAAATTACATTTAAATAAATTCGATTTTTGGTCAGATTTCATGTTAAATTTTATAAACAAACATGACTTGGGCATTGGTAAAATCTTTCGACTTCCATAACTTCGTCAAACTGACCCGATTTTCAAAAGCAATAGCTTAAAAGTCATGGTTTGACCCCTAAAATAAAACTGCATTTAAGAAATTACATTTAAATAAAATTCGATTTTTGGTCAGATTTCATGTTAAATTTTATAAACAAACATTGACTTGGGCATTGGTAAAATCTTTCGACTTCCATAACTTCGTCAAAACTGACCCGATTTTCAAAAGCAATAGCTTAAAAGTCATGGTTTGACCCCTAAATAAAACTGCATTTAAGAAATTACATTTAAATAAAATTCGATTTTTGGTCAGATTTCATGTTAAATTTTATAAACAAACATTGACTTGGGCATTGGTAAAATCTTTCGACTTCCATAACTTCGGCAAAACTGACCCGATTTTCAAAAGCAATAGCTTAAAAGTCATGGTTTGACCCCTAAAATAAAACTGCATTTAAGAAATTACATTTAAATAAATTCGATTTTTGGTCAGATTTCATGTTAAATTTTATGAACAAACATTGACTTGGGCATTGGTAAAATCTTTCGACTTCCATAACTTCGGCAAAACTGACCCGATTTTCAAAAGCAATAGCTTAAAAGTCATGGTTTGACCCCTAAATAAAACTGCATTTAAGAAATTACATTTAAATAAAATTCGATTTTTGGTCAGATTTCATGTTAAATTTTATGAACAAACATTGACTTGGGCATTGGTAAAATCTTTCGACTTCCATAACTTCGGCAAAACTGACCCGATTTTCAAAAGCAATAGCTTAAAAGTCATGGTTTGACCCCTAAATAAAACTGCATTTAAGAAATTACATTTAAATAAAATTCGATTTTTGGTCAGATTTCATGTTAAATTTTATGAACAAACATTGACTTGGGCATTGGTAAAATCTTTCGACTTCCATAACTTCGTCAAAACTGACCCGATTTTCAAAAGCAATAGCTTAAAAGTCATGGTTTGACCCCTAAATAAAACTGCATTTAAGAAATTACATTTAAATAAATTCGATTTTTGGTCAGATTTCATGTTAAATTTTATAAACAAACATTGACTTGGGCATTGGTAAAATCTTTCGACTTCCATAACTTCGGCAAAACTGACCCGATTTTCAAAAGCAATAGCTTAAAAGTCATGGTTTGACCCCTAAAATAAAACTGCATTTAAGAAATTACATTTAAATAAAATTCGATTTTTGGTCAGATTTCATGTTAAATTTTATGAACAAACATTGACTTGGGCATTGGTAAAATCTTTCGACTTCCATAACTTCGGCAAAACTGACCCGATTTTCAAAAGCAATAGCTTAAAAGTCATGGTTTGACCCCTAAAATAAAACTGCATTTAAGAAATTACATTTAAATAAATTCGATTTTTGGTCAGATTTCATGTTAAATTTTATAAACAAACATTGACTTGGGCATTGGTAAAATCTTTCGACTTCCATAACTTCGGCAAAACTGACCCGATTTTCAAAAGCAATAGCTTAAAAGTCATGGTTTGACCCCTAAAATAAAACTGCATTTAAGAAATTACATTTAAATAAAATTCGATTTTTGGTCAGATTTCATGTTAAATTTTATAAACAAACATTGACTTGGGCATTGGTAAAATCTTTCGACTTCCATAACTTCGGCAAAACTGACCCGATTTTCAAAAGCAATAGCTTAAAAGTCATGGTTTGACCCCTAAATAAAACTGCATTTAAGAAATTACATTTAAATAAAATTCGATTTTTGGTCAGATTTCATGTTAAATTTTATGAACAAACATTGACTTGGGCATTGGTAAAATCTTTCGACTTCCATAACTTCGGCAAAACTGACCCGATTTTCAAAAGCAATAGCTTAAAAGTCATGGTTTGACCCCTAAAATAAAACTGCATTTAAGAAATTACATTTAAATAAAATTCGATTTTTGGTCAGATTTCATGTTAAATTTTATAAACAAACATTGACTTGGGCATTGGTAAAATCTTTCGACTTCCATAACTTCGTCAAAACTGACCCGATTTTCAAAAGCAATAGCTTAAAAGTCATGGTTTGACCCCTAAAATAAAACTGCATTTAAGAAATTACATTTAAATAAATTCGATTTTTGGTCAGATTTCATGTTAAATTTTATGAACAAACATGACTTGGGCATTGGTAAAATCTTTCGACTTCCATAACTTCGGCAAAACTGACCCGATTTTCAAAAGCAATAGCTTAAAAGTCATGGTTTGACCCCTAAATAAAACTGCATTTAAGAAATTACATTTAAATAAAATTCGATTTTTGGTCAGATTTCATGTTAAATTTTATGAACAAACATGACTTGGGCATTGGTAAAATCTTTCGACTTCCATAACTTCGGCAAAACTGACCCGATTTTCAAAAGCAATAGCTTAAAAGTCATGGTTTGACCCCTAAATAAAACTGCATTTAAGAAATTACATTTAAATAAATTCGATTTTTGGTCAGATTTCATGTTAAATTTTATGAACAAACATTGACTTGGGCATTGGTAAAATCTTTCGACTTCCATAACTTCGGCAAAACTGACCCGATTTTCAAAAGCAATAGCTTAAAAGTCATGGTTTGACCCCTAAATAAAACTGCATTTAAGAAATTACATTTAAATAAAATTCGATTTTTGGTCAGATTTCATGTTAAATTTTTATAAACAAACATTGACTTGGGCATTGGTAAAATCTTTCGACTTCCATAACTTCGTCAAAACTGACCCGATTTTCAAAAGCAATAGCTTAAAAGTCATGGTTTGACCCCTAAAATAAAACTGCATTTAAGAAATTACATTTAAATAAATTCGATTTTTGGTCAGATTTCATGTTAAATTTTATAAACAAACATTGACTTGGGCATTGGTAAAATCTTTCGACTTCCATAACTTCGTCAAAACTGACCCGATTTTCAAAAGCAATAGCTTAAAAGTCATGGTTTGACCCCTAAAATAAAACTGCATTTAAGAAATTACATTTAAATAAATTCGATTTTTGGTCAGATTTCATGTTAAATTTTATGAACAAACATGACTTGGGCATTGGTAAAATCTTTCGACTTCCATAACTTCGGCAAAACTGACCCGATTTTCAAAAGCAATAGCTTAAAAGTCATGGTTTGACCCCTAAATAAAACTGCATTTAAGAAATTACATTTAAATAAAATTCGATTTTTGGTCAGATTTCATGTTAAATTTTATGAACAAACATGACTTGGGCATTGGTAAAATCTTTCGACTTCCATAACTTCGGCAAAACTGACCCGATTTTCAAAAGCAATAGCTTAAAAGTCATGGTTTGACCCCTAAATAAAACTGCATTTAAGAAATTACATTTAAATAAATTCGATTTTTGGTCAGATTTCATGTTAAATTTTATGAACAAACATTGACTTGGGCATTGGTAAAATCTTTCGACTTCCATAACTTCGGCAAAACTGACCCGATTTTCAAAAGCAATAGCTTAAAAGTCATGGTTTGACCCCTAAAATAAAACTGCATTTAAGAAATTACATTTAAATAAATTCGATTTTTGGTCAGATTTCATGTTAAATTTTATAAACAAACATTGACTTGGGCATTGGTAAAATCTTTCGACTTCCATAACTTCGTCAAAACTGACCCGATTTTCAAAAGCAATAGCTTAAAAGTCATGGTTTGACCCCTAAATAAAACTGCATTTAAGAAATTACATTTAAATAAATTCGATTTTTGGTCAGATTTCATGTTAAATTTTATAAACAAACATTGACTTGGGCATTGGTAAAATCTTTCGACTTCCATAACTTCGTCAAAACTGACCCGATTTTCAAAAGCAATAGCTTAAAAGTCATGGTTTGACCCCTAAAATAAAACTGCATTTAAGAAATTACATTTAAATAAAATTCGATTTTTGGTCAGATTTCATGTTAAATTTTATGAACAAACATTGACTTGGGCATTGGTAAAATCTTTCGACTTCCATAACTTCGGCAAAACTGACCCGATTTTCAAAAGCAATAGCTTAAAAGTCATGGTTTGACCCCTAAAATAAAACTGCATTTAAGAAATTACATTTAAATAAAATTCGATTTTTGGTCAGATTTCATGTTAAATTTTATAAACAAACATTGACTTGGGCATTGGTAAAATCTTTCGACTTCCATAACTTCGTCAAAACTGACCCGATTTTCAAAAGCAATAGCTTAAAAGTCATGGTTTGACCCCTAAATAAAACTGCATTTAAGAAATTACATTTAAATAAAATTCGATTTTTGGTCAGATTTCATGTTAAATTTTATAAACAAACATTGACTTGGGCATTGGTAAAATCTTTCGACTTCCATAACTTCGTCAAAACTGACCCGATTTTCAAAAGCAATAGCTTAAAAGTCATGGTTTGACCCCTAAATAAAACTGCATTTAAGAAATTACATTTAAATAAAATTCGATTTTTGGTCAGATTTCATGTTAAATTTTATGAACAAACATTGACTTGGGCATTGGTAAAATCTTTCGACTTCCATAACTTCGGCAAAACTGACCCGATTTTCAAAAGCAATAGCTTAAAAGTCATGGTTTGACCCCTAAAATAAAACTGCATTTAAGAAATTACATTTAAATAAAATTCGATTTTTGGTCAGATTTCATGTTAAATTTTATAAACAAACATTGACTTGGGCATTGGTAAAATCTTTCGACTTCCATAACTTCGTCAAAACTGACCCGATTTTCAAAAGCAATAGCTTAAAAGTCATGGTTTGACCCCTAAAATAAAACTGCATTTAAGAAATTACATTTAAATAAATTCGATTTTTGGTCAGATTTCATGTTAAATTTTATAAACAAACATTGACTTGGGCATTGGTAAAATCTTTCGACTTCCATAACTTCGGCAAAACTGACCCGATTTTCAAAAGCAATAGCTTAAAAGTCATGGTTTGACCCCTAAATAAAACTGCATTTAAGAAATTACATTTAAATAAATTCGATTTTTGGTCAGATTTCATGTTAAATTTTATAAACAAACATTGACTTGGGCATTGGTAAAATCTTTCGACTTCCATAACTTCGGCAAAACTGACCCGATTTTCAAAAGCAATAGCTTAAAAGTCATGGTTTGACCCCTAAATAAAACTGCATTTAAGAAATTACATTTAAATAAAATTCGATTTTTGGTCAGATTTCATGTTAAATTTTATAAACAAACATTGACTTGGGCATTGGTAAAATCTTTCGACTTCCATAACTTCGTCAAAACTGACCCGATTTTCAAAAGCAATAGCTTAAAAGTCATGGTTTGACCCCTAAAATAAAACTGCATTTAAGAAATTACATTTAAATAAATTCGATTTTTGGTCAGATTTCATGTTAAATTTTATAAACAAACATTGACTTGGGCATTGGTAAAATCTTTCGACTTCCATAACTTCGGCAAAACTGACCCGATTTTCAAAAGCAATAGCTTAAAAGTCATGGTTTGACCCCTAAATAAAACTGCATTTAAGAAATTACATTTAAATAAATTCGATTTTTGGTCAGATTTCATGTTAAATTTTATAAACAAACATTGACTTGGGCATTGGTAAAATCTTTCGACTTCCATAACTTCGTCAAAACTGACCCGATTTTCAAAAGCAATAGCTTAAAAGTCATGGTTTGACCCCTAAAATAAAACTGCATTTAAGAAATTACATTTAAATAAATTCGATTTTTGGTCAGATTTCATGTTAAATTTTATAAACAAACATTGACTTGGGCATTGGTAAAATCTTTCGACTTCCATAACTTCGTCAAAACTGACCCGATTTTCAAAAGCAATAGCTTAAAAGTCATGGTTTGACCCCTAAAATAAAACTGCATTTAAGAAATTACATTTAAATAAAATTCGATTTTGGTCAGATTTCATGTTAAATTTTATAAACAAACATTGACTTGGGCATTGGTAAAATCTTTCGACTTCCATAACTTCGGCAAAACTGACCCGATTTTCAAAAGCAATAGCTTAAAAGTCATGGTTTGACCCCTAAATAAAACTGCATTTAAGAAATTACATTTAAATAAAATTCGATTTTTGGTCAGATTTCATGTTAAATTTTATGAACAAACATTGACTTGGGCATTGGTAAAATCTTTCGACTTCCATAACTTCGGCAAAACTGACCCGATTTTCAAAAGCAATAGCTTAAAAGTCATGGTTTGACCCCTAAATAAAACTGCATTTAAGAAATTACATTTAAATAAAATTCGATTTTTGGTCAGATTTCATGTTAAATTTTATAAACAAACATTGACTTGGGCATTGGTAAAATCTTTCGACTTCCATAACTTCGTCAAAACTGACCCGATTTTCAAAAGCAATAGCTTAAAAGTCATGGTTTGACCCCTAAAATAAAACTGCATTTAAGAAATTACATTTAAATAAATTCGATTTTTGGTCAGATTTCATGTTAAATTTTATAAACAAACATTGACTTGGGCATTGGTAAAATCTTTCGACTTCCATAACTTCGGCAAAACTGACCCGATTTTCAAAAGCAATAGCTTAAAAGTCATGGTTTGACCCCTAAAATAAAACTGCATTTAAGAAATTACATTTAAATAAAATTCGATTTTTGGTCAGATTTCATGTTAAATTTTATAAACAAACATTGACTTGGGCATTGGTAAAATCTTTCGACTTCCATAACTTCGTCAAAACTGACCCGATTTTCAAAAGCAATAGCTTAAAAGTCATGGTTTGACCCCTAAATAAAACTGCATTTAAGAAATTACATTTAAATAAATTCGATTTTTGGTCAGATTTCATGTTAAAATTTTATAAACAAACATTGACTTGGGCATTGGTAAAATCTTTCGACTTCCATAACTTCGTCAAAACTGACCCGATTTTCAAAAGCAATAGCTTAAAAGTCATGGTTTGACCCCTAAAATAAAACTGCATTTAAGAAATTACATTTAAATAAAATTCGATTTTTGGTCAGATTTCATGTTAAATTTTATAAACAAACATTGACTTGGGCATTGGTAAAATCTTTCGACTTCCATAACTTCGTCAAAACTGACCCGATTTTCAAAAGCAATAGCTTAAAAGTCATGGTTTGACCCCTAAAATAAAACTGCATTTAAGAAATTACATTTAAATAAAATTCGATTTTTGGTCAGATTTCATGTTAAATTTTATAAACAAACATTGACTTGGGCATTGGTAAAATCTTTCGACTTCCATAACTTCGGCAAAACTGACCCGATTTTCAAAAGCAATAGCTTAAAAGTCATGGTTTGACCCCTAAATAAAACTGCATTTAAGAAATTACATTTAAATAAAATTCGATTTTTGGTCAGATTTCATGTTAAATTTTATAAACAAACATTGACTTGGGCATTGGTAAAATCTTTCGACTTCCATAACTTCGGCAAACTGACCCGATTTTCAAAAGCAATAGCTTAAAAGTCATGGTTTGACCCCTAAAATAAAACTGCATTTAAGAAATTACATTTAAATAAAATTCGATTTTTGGTCAGATTTCATGTTAAATTTTATAAACAAACATTGACTTGGGCATTGGTAAAATCTTTCGACTTCCATAACTTCGGCAAAACTGACCCGATTTTCAAAAGCAATAGCTTAAAAGTCATGGTTTGACCCCTAAAATAAAACTGCATTTAAGAAATTACATTTAAATAAAATTCGATTTTTGGTCAGATTTCATGTTAAATTTTATAAACAAACATTGACTTGGGCATTGGTAAAATCTTTCGACTTCCATAACTTCGTCAAAACTGACCCGATTTTCAAAAGCAATAGCTTAAAAGTCATGGTTTGACCCCTAAAATAAAACTGCATTTAAGAAATTACATTTAAATAAAATTCGATTTTTGGTCAGATTTCATGTTAAATTTTATAAACAAACATTGACTTGGGCATTGGTAAAATCTTTCGACTTCCATAACTTCGTCAAAACTGACCCGATTTTCAAAAGCAATAGCTTAAAAGTCATGGTTTGACCCCTAAATAAAACTGCATTTAAGAAATTACATTTAAATAAATTCGATTTTTGGTCAGATTTCATGTTAAATTTTATAAACAAACATTGACTTGGGCATTGGTAAAATCTTTCGACTTCCATAACTTCGGCAAAACTGACCCGATTTTCAAAAGCAATAGCTTAAAAGTCATGGTTTGACCCCTAAAATAAAACTGCATTTAAGAAATTACATTTAAATAAAATTCGATTTTTGGTCAGATTTCATGTTAAATTTTATAAACAAACATTGACTTGGGCATTGGTAAAATCTTTCGACTTCCATAACTTCGGCAAAACTGACCCGATTTTCAAAAGCAATAGCTTAAAAGTCATGGTTTGACCCCTAAAATAAAACTGCGTTTAAGAAATTACATTTAAATAAAATTCGATTTTTGGTCAGATTTCATGTTAAATTTTTATAAACAAACATTGACTTGGGCATTGGTAAAATCTTTCGACTTCCATAACTTCGTCAAAACTGACCCGATTTTCAAAAGCAATAGCTTAAAAGTCATGGTTTGACCCCTAAATAAAACTGCATTTAAGAAATTACATTTAAATAAATTCGATTTTTGGTCAGATTTCATGTTAAATTTTATGAACAAACATTGACTTGGGCATTGGTAAAATCTTTCGACTTCCATAACTTCGGCAAAACTGACCCGATTTTCAAAAGCAATAGCTTAAAAGTCATGGTTTGACCCCTAAAATAAAACTGCATTTAAGAAATTACATTTAAATAAAATTCGATTTTTGGTCAGATTTCATGTTAAATTTTATAAACAAACATTGACTTGGGCATTGGTAAAATCTTTCGACTTCCATAACTTCGGCAAAACTGACCCGATTTTCAAAAGCAATAGCTTAAAAGTCATGGTTTGACCCCTAAATAAAACTGCATTTAAGAAATTACATTTAAATAAAATTCGATTTTTGGTCAGATTTCATGTTAAATTTTATAAACAAACATTGACTTGGGCATTGGTAAAATCTTTCGACTTCCATAACTTCGGCAAAACTGACCCGATTTTCAAAAGCAATAGCTTAAAAGTCATGGTTTGACCCCTAAAATAAAACTGCATTTAAGAAATTACATTTAAATAAAATTCGATTTTTGGTCAGATTTCATGTTAAATTTTTATGAACAAACATTGACTTGGGCATTGGTAAAATCTTTCGACTTCCATAACTTCGGCAAAACTGACCCGATTTTCAAAAGCAATAGCTTAAAAGTCATGGTTTGACCCTTAAAATAAAACTGCATTTAAGAAATTACATTTAAATAAAATTCGATTTTTGGTCAGATTTCATGTTAAATTTTATAAACAAACATTGACTTGGGCATTGGTAAAATCTTTCGACTTCCATAACTTCGGCAAAACTGACCCGATTTTCAAAAGCAATAGCTTAAAAGTCATGGTTTGACCCCTAAAATAAAACTGCATTTAAGAAATTACATTTAAATAAAATTCGATTTTTGGTCAGATTTCATGTTAAATTTTATAAACAAACATTGACTTGGGCATTGGTAAAATCTTTCGACTTCCATAACTTCGGCAAAACTGACCCGATTTTCAAAAGCAATAGCTTAAAAGTCATGGTTTGACCCCTAAATAAAACTGCATTTAAGAAATTACATTTAAATAAAATTCGATTTTTGGTCAGATTTCATGTTAAAATTTTATAAACAAACATTGACTTGGGCATTGGTAAAATCTTTCGACTTCCATAACTTCGGCAAAACTGACCCGATTTTCAAAAGCAATAGCTTAAAAGTCATGGTTTGACCCCTAAATAAAACTGCATTTAAGAAATTACATTTAAATAAAATTCGATTTTTGGTCAGATTTCATGTTAAATTTTATAAACAAACATTGACTTGGGCATTGGTAAAATCTTTCGACTTCCATAACTTCGTCAAAACTGACCCGATTTTCAAAAGCAATAGCTTAAAAGTCATGGTTTGACCCTCAAATAAAACTGCATTTAAGAAATTACATTTAAATAAAATTCGATTTTTGGTCAGATTTCATGTTAAATTTTTATAAACAAACATTGACTTGGGCATTGGTAAAATCTTTCGACTTCCATAACTTCGGCAAAACTGACCCGATTTTCAAAAGCAATAGCTTAAAAGTCATGGTTTGACCCCTAAATAAAACTGCATTTAAGAAATTACATTTAAATAAAATTCGATTTTTGGTCAGATTTCATGTTAAATTTTATAAACAAACATTGACTTGGGCATTGGTAAAATCTTTCGACTTCCATAACTTCGTCAAAACTGACCCGATTTTCAAAAGCAATAGCTTAAAAGTCATGGTTTGACCCCTAAAATAAAACTGCATTTAAGAAATTACATTTAAATAAAATTCGATTTTTGGTCAGATTTCATGTTAAATTTTATAAACAAACATTGACTTGGGCATTGGTAAAATCTTTCGACTTCCATAACTTCGGCAAAACTGACCCGATTTTCAAAAGCAATAGCTTAAAAGTCATGGTTTGACCCCTAAAATAAAACTGCATTTAAGAAATTACATTTAAATAAAATTCGATTTTTGGTCAGATTTCATGTTAAATTTTATAAACAAACATTGACTTGGGCATTGGTAAAATCTTTCGACTTCCATAACTTCGGCAAAACTGACCCGATTTTCAAAAGCAATAGCTTAAAAGTCATGGTTTGACCCCTAAATAAAACTGCATTTAAGAAATTACATTTAAATAAAATTCGATTTTTGGTCAGATTTCATGTTAAATTTTATAAACAAACATTGACTTGGGCATTGGTAAAATCTTTCGACTTCCATAACTTCGTCAAAACTGACCCGATTTTCAAAAGCAATAGCTTAAAAGTCATGGTTTGACCCCTAAAATAAAACTGCATTTAAGAAATTACATTTAAATAAAATTCGATTTTTGGTCAGATTTCATGTTAAATTTTATAACAAACATTGACTTGGGCATTGGTAAAATCTTTCGACTTCCATAACTTCGGCAAAACTGACCCGATTTTCAAAAGCAATAGCTTAAAAGTCATGGTTTGACCCCTAAAATAAAACTGCATTTAAGAAATTACATTTAAATAAAATTCGATTTTTGGTCAGATTTCATGTTAAATTTTATGAACAAACATTGACTTGGGCATTGGTAAAATCTTTCGACTTCCATAACTTCGGCAAAACTGACCCGATTTTCAAAAGCAATAGCTTAAAAGTCATGGTTTGACCCCTAAAATAAAACTGCATTTAAGAAATTACATTTAAATAAATTCGATTTTTGGTCAGATTTCATGTTAAATTTTATGAACAAACATTGACTTGGGCATTGGTAAATCTTTCGACTTCCATAACTTCGGCAAAACTGACCCGATTTTCAAAAGCAATAGCTTAAAAGTCATGGTTTGACCCCTAAATAAAACTGCATTTAAGAAATTACATTTAAATAAAATTCGATTTTTGGTCAGATTTCATGTTAAATTTTATGAACAAACATTGACTTGGGCATTGGTAAAATCTTTCGACTTCCATAACTTCGGCAAAACTGACCCGATTTTCAAAAGCAATAGCTTAAAAGTCATGGTTTGACCCCTAAATAAAACTGCATTTAAGAAATTACATTTAAATAAAATTCGATTTTTGGTCAGATTTCATGTTAAATTTTATGAACAAACATGACTTGGGCATTGGTAAAATCTTTCGACTTCCATAACTTCGGCAAAACTGACCCGATTTTCAAAAGCAATAGCTTAAAAGTCATGGTTTGACCCCTAAAATAAAACTGCATTTAAGAAATTACATTTAAATAAAATTCGATTTTTGGTCAGATTTCATGTTAAATTTTATGAACAAACATGACTTGGGCATTGGTAAAATCTTTCGACTTCCATAACTTCGGCAAAACTGACCCGATTTTCAAAAGCAATAGCTTAAAAGTCATGGTTTGACCCCTAAAATAAAACTGCATTTAAGAAATTACATTTAAATAAAATTCGATTTTTGGTCAGATTTCATGTTAAATTTTATGAACAAACATTGACTTGGGCATTGGTAAAATCTTTCGACTTCCATAACTTCGTCAAAACTGACCCGATTTTCAAAAGCAATAGCTTAAAAGTCATGGTTTGACCCCTAAAATAAAACTGCATTTAAGAAATTACATTTAAATAAAATTCGATTTTTGGTCAGATTTCATGTTAAATTTTATGAACAAACATTGACTTGGGCATTGGTAAAATCTTTCGACTTCCATAACTTCGGCAAAACTGACCCGATTTTCAAAAGCAATAGCTTAAAAGTCATGGTTTGACCCCTAAATAAAACTGCATTTAAGAAATTACATTTAAATAAAATTCGATTTTTGGTCAGATTTCATGTTAAATTTTTATAAACAAACATTGACTTGGGCATTGGTAAAATCTTTCGACTTCCATAACTTCGGCAAAACTGACCCGATTTTCAAAAGCAATAGCTTAAAAGTCATGGTTTGACCCCTAAAATAAAACTGCATTTAAGAAATTACATTTAAATAAAATTCGATTTTTGGTCAGATTTCATGTTAAATTTTTATGAACAAACATTGACTTGGGCATTGGTAAAATCTTTCGACTTCCATAACTTCGGCAAAACTGACCCGATTTTCAAAAGCAATAGCTTAAAAGTCATGGTTTGACCCCTAAAATAAAACTGCATTTAAGAAATTACATTTAAATAAAATTCGATTTTTGGTCAGATTTCATGTTAAATTTTTATAAACAAACATTGACTTGGGCATTGGTAAAATCTTTCGACTTCCATAACTTCGGCAAAACTGACCCGATTTTCAAAAGCAATAGCTTAAAAGTCATGGTTTGACCCCTAAAATAAAACTGCATTTAAGAAATTACATTTAAATAAAATTCGATTTTTGGTCAGATTTCATGTTAAATTTTATGAACAAACATTGACTTGGGCATTGGTAAAATCTTTCGACTTCCATAACTTCGGCAAAACTGACCCGATTTTCAAAAGCAATAGCTTAAAAGTCATGGTTTGACCCCTAAAATAAAACTGCATTTAAGAAATTACATTTAAATAAATTCGATTTTTGGTCAGATTTCATGTTAAATTTTATGAACAAACATTGACTTGGGCATTGGTAAAATCTTTCGACTTCCATAACTTCGGCAAAACTGACCCGATTTTCAAAAGCAATAGCTTAAAAGTCATGGTTTGACCCCTAAAATAAAACTGCATTTAAGAAATTACATTTAAATAAAATTCGATTTTTGGTCAGATTTCATGTTAAATTTTTATGAACAAACATTGACTTGGGCATTGGTAAAATCTTTCGACTTCCATAACTTCGGCAAAACTGACCCGATTTTCAAAAGCAATAGCTTAAAAGTCATGGTTTGACCCTCAAATAAAACTGCATTTAAGAAATTACATTTAAATAAATTCGATTTTTGGTCAGATTTCATGTTAAATTTTATAAACAAACATTGACTTGGGCATTGGTAAAATCTTTCGACTTCCATAACTTCGGCAAAACTGACCCGATTTTCAAAAGCAATAGCTTAAAAGTCATGGTTTGACCCCTAAATAAAACTGCATTTAAGAAATTACATTTAAATAAAATTCGATTTTTGGTCAGATTTCATGTTAAATTTTATGAACAAACATTGACTTGGGCATTGGTAAAATCTTTCGACTTCCATAACTTCGGCAAAACTGACCCGATTTTCAAAAGCAATAGCTTAAAAGTCATGGTTTGACCCCTAAATAAAACTGCATTTAAGAAATTACATTTAAATAAAATTCGATTTTTGGTCAGATTTCATGTTAAATTTTATGAACAAACATTGACTTGGGCATTGGTAAAATCTTTCGACTTCCATAACTTCGGCAAAACTGACCCGATTTTCAAAAGCAATAGCTTAAAAGTCATGGTTTGACCCCTCAAATAAAACTGCATTTAAGAAATTACATTTAAATAAAATTCGATTTTTGGTCAGATTTCATGTTAAATTTTATAAACAAACATTGACTTGGGCATTGGTAAAATCTTTCGACTTCCATAACTTCGGCAAAACTGACCCGATTTTCAAAAGCAATAGCTTAAAAGTCATGGTTTGACCCCTCAAATAAAACTGCATTTAAGAAATTACATTTAAATAAAATTCGATTTTTGGTCAGATTTCATGTTAAATTTTATAAACAAACATTGACTTGGGCATTGGTAAAATCTTTCGACTTCCATAACTTCGGCAAAACTGACCCGATTTTCAAAAGCAATAGCTTAAAAGTCATGGTTTGACCCCTAAAATAAAACTGCATTTAAGAAATTACATTTAAATAAAATTCGATTTTTGGTCAGATTTCATGTTAAATTTTATGAACAAACATTGACTTGGGCATTGGTAAAATCTTTCGACTTCCATAACTTCGGCAAAACTGACCCGATTTTCAAAAGCAATAGCTTAAAAGTCATGGTTTGACCCCTCAAATAAAACTGCATTTAAGAAATTACATTTAAATAAATTCGATTTTTGGTCAGATTTCATGTTAAATTTTATAAACAAACATTGACTTGGGCATTGGTAAAATCTTTCGACTTCCATAACTTCGGCAAAACTGACCCGATTTTCAAAAGCAATAGCTTAAAAGTCATGGTTTGACCCCTAAATAAAACTGCATTTAAGAAATTACATTTAAATAAAATTCGATTTTTGGTCAGATTTCATGTTAAATTTTATGAACAAACATTGACTTGGGCATTGGTAAAATCTTTCGACTTCCATAACTTCGGCAAAACTGACCCGATTTTCAAAAGCAATAGCTTAAAAGTCATGGTTTGACCCCTAAAATAAAACTGCATTTAAGAAATTACATTTAAATAAAATTCGATTTTTGGTCAGATTTCATGTTAAATTTTATAAACAAACATTGACTTGGGCATTGGTAAAATCTTTCGACTTCCATAACTTCGGCAAAACTGACCCGATTTTCAAAAGCAATAGCTTAAAAGTCATGGTTTGACCACTCAAATAAAACTGCATTTAAGAAATTACATTTAAATAAAATTCGATTTTTGGTCAGATTTCATGTTAAATTTTATGAACAAACATTGACTTGGGCATTGGTAAAATCTTTCGACTTCCATAACTTCGGCAAAACTGACCCGATTTTCAAAAGCAATAGCTTAAAAGTCATGGTTTGACCCTAAAATAAAACTGCATTTAAGAAATTACATTTAAATAAATTCGATTTTTGGTCAGATTTCATGTTAAATTTTTATGAACAAACACTGACTTGGGCATTGGTAAAATCTTTCGACTTCCATAACTTCGGCAAAACTGACCCGATTTTCAAAAGCAATAGCTTAAAAGTCATGGTTTGACCCCTAAAATAAAACTGCATTTAAGAAATTACATTTAAATAAAATTCGATTTTTGGTCAGATTTCATGTTAAATTTTATAAACAAACATTGACTTGGGCATTGGTAAAATCTTTCGACTTCCATAACTTCGGCAAAACTGACCCGATTTTCAAAAGCAATAGCTTAAAAGTCATGGTTTGACCCCTAAAATAAAACTGCATTTAAGAAATTACATTTAAATAAAATTCGATTTTTGGTCAGATTTCATGTTAAATTTTTATAAACAAACATTGACTTGGGCATTGGTAAAATCTTTCGACTTCCATAACTTCGGCAAAACTGACCCGATTTTCAAAAGCAATAGCTTAAAAGTCATGGTTTGACCCCTAAAATAAAACTGCATTTAAGAAATTACATTTAAATAAAATTCGATTTTTGGTCAGATTTCATGTTAAATTTTATAAACAAACATTGACTTGGGCATTGGTAAAATCTTTCGACTTCCATAACTTCGGCAAAACTGACCCGATTTTCAAAAGCAATAGCTTAAAAGTCATGGTTTGACCCTAAAATAAAACTGCATTTAAGAAATTACATTTAAATAAAATTCGATTTTTGGTCAGATTTCATGTTAAATTTTATAAACAAACATTGACTTGGGCATTGGTAAAATCTTTCGACTTCCATAACTTCGGCAAAACTGACCCGATTTTCAAAAGCAATAGCTTAAAAGTCATGGTTTGACCCCTAAATAAAACTGCATTTAAGAAATTACATTTAAATAAAATTCGATTTTTGGTCAGATTTCATGTTAAATTTTATAAACAAACATTGACTTGGGCATTGGTAAAATCTTTCGACTTCCATAACTTCGGCAAAACTGACCCGATTTTCAAAAGCAATAGCTTAAAAGTCATGGTTTGACCCCTAAAATAAAACTGCATTTAAGAAATTACATTTAAATAAAATTCGATTTTTGGTCAGATTTCATGTTAAATTTTTATAAACAAACATTGACTTGGGCATTGGTAAAATCTTTCGACTTCCATAACTTCGGCAAAACTGACCCGATTTTCAAAAGCAATAGCTTAAAAGTCATGGTTTGACCACTCAAATAAAACTGCATTTAAGAAATTACATTTAAATAAAATTCGATTTTTGGTCAGATTTCATGTTAAATTTTATAAACAAACATTGACTTGGGCATTGGTAAAATCTTTCGACTTCCATAACTTCGGCAAAACTGACCCGATTTTCAAAAGCAATAGCTTAAAAGTCATGGTTTGACCACTCAAATAAAACTGCATTTAAGAAATTACATTTAAATAAAATTCGATTTTTGGTCAGATTTCATGTTAAATTTTATAAACAAACATTGACTTGGGCATTGGTAAAATCTTTCGACTTCCATAACTTCGGCAAAACTGACCCGATTTTCAAAAGCAATAGCTTAAAAGTCATGGTTTGACCACTCAAATAAAACTGCATTTAAGAAATTACATTTAAATAAAATTCGATTTTTGGTCAGATTTCATGTTAAATTTTATAAACAAACATTGACTTGGGCATTGGTAAAATCTTTCGACTTCCATAACTTCGGCAAAACTGACCCGATTTTCAAAAGCAATAGCTTAAAAGTCATGGTTTGACCCCTAAATAAAACTGCATTTAAGAAATTACATTTAAATAAAATTCGATTTTTGGTCAGATTTCATGTTAAATTTTTATAAACAAACATTGACTTGGGCATTGGTAAAATCTTTCGACTTCCATAACTTCGGCAAAACTGACCCGATTTTCAAAAGCAATAGCTTAAAAGTCATGGTTTGACCACTCAAATAAAACTGCATTTAAGAAATTACATTTAAATAAAATTCGATTTTTGGTCAGATTTCATGTTAAATTTTATAAACAAACATTGACTTGGGCATTGGTAAAATCTTTCGACTTCCATAACTTCGGCAAAACTGACCCGATTTTCAAAAGCAATAGCTTAAAAGTCATGGTTTGACCCCTAAAATAAAACTGCATTTAAGAAATTACATTTAAATAAAATTCGATTTTGGTCAGATTTCATGTTAAATTTTATGAACAAACATTGACTTGGGCATTGGTAAAATCTTTCGACTTCCATAACTTCGGCAAAACTGACCCGATTTTCAAAAGCAATAGCTTAAAAGTCATGGTTTGACCCCTAAAATAAAACTGCATTTAAGAAATTACATTTAAATAAAATTCGATTTTTGGTCAGATTTCATGTTAAATTTTTATGAACAAACATTGACTTGGGCATTGGTAAAATCTTTCGACTTCCATAACTTCGGCAAAACTGACCCGATTTTCAAAAGCAATAGCTTAAAAGTCATGGTTTGACCCCTCAAATAAAACTGCATTTAAGAAATTACATTTAAATAAAATTCGATTTTTGGTCAGATTTCATGTTAAATTTTTATAAACAAACATTGACTTGGGCATTGGTAAAATCTTTCGACTTCCATAACTTCGGCAAAACTGACCCGATTTTCAAAAGCAATAGCTTAAAAGTCATGGTTTGACCACTCAAATAAAACTGCATTTAAGAAATTACATTTAAATAAAATTCGATTTTTGGTCAGATTTCATGTTAAATTTTTATAAACAAACATTGACTTGGGCATTGGTAAAATCTTTCGACTTCCATAACTTCGGCAAAACTGACCCGATTTTCAAAAGCAATAGCTTAAAAGTCATGGTTTGACCCCTAAATAAAACTGCATTTAAGAAATTACATTTAAATAAAATTCGATTTTTGGTCAGATTTCATGTTAAATTTTATGAACAAACATTGACTTGGGCATTGGTAAAATCTTTCGACTTCCATAACTTCGGCAAAACTGACCCGATTTTCAAAAGCAATAGCTTAAAAGTCATGGTTTGACCACTCAAATAAAACTGCATTTAAGAAATTACATTTAAATAAAATTCGATTTTTGGTCAGATTTCATGTTAAATTTTATAAACAAACATGACTTGGGCATTGGTAAAATCTTTCGACTTCCATAACTTCGGCAAAACTGACCCGATTTTCAAAAGCAATAGCTTAAAAGTCATGGTTTGACCACTCAAATAAAACTGCATTTAAGAAATTACATTTAAATAAAATTCGATTTTTGGTCAGATTTCATGTTAAATTTTTATGACTTGGGCATTGGTAAAATCTTTCGACTTCCATAACTTCGGCAAAACTGACCCGATTTTCAAAAGCAATAGCTTAAAAGTCATGGTTTGACCCCTAAATAAAACTGCATTTAAGAAATTACATTTAAATAAAATTCGATTTTTGGTCAGATTTCATGTTAAATTTTATGAACAAACATTGACTTGGGCATTGGTAAAATCTTTCGACTTCCATAACTTCGGCAAAACTGACCCGATTTTCAAAAGCAATAGCTTAAAAGTCATGGTTTGACCACTCAAATAAAACTGCATTTAAGAAATTACATTTAAATAAAATTCGATTTTTGGTCAGATTTCATGTTAAATTTTTATAAACAAACATTGACTTGGGCATTGGTAAAATCTTTCGACTTCCATAACTTCGGCAAAACTGACCCGATTTTCAAAAGCAATAGCTTAAAAGTCATGGTTTGACCCCTAAAATAAAACTGCATTTAAGAAATTACATTTAAATAAAATTCGATTTTTGGTCAGATTTCATGTTAAATTTTTATAAACAAACATTGACTTGGGCATTGGTAAATCTTTCGACTTCCATAACTTCGGCAAAACTGACCCGATTTTCAAAAGCAATAGCTTAAAAGTCATGGTTTGACCCCTAAAATAAAACTGCATTTAAGAAATTACATTTAAATAAAATTCGATTTTTGGTCAGATTTCATGTTAAATTTTTATGAACAAACATTGACTTGGGCATTGGTAAAATCTTTCGACTTCCATAACTTCGGCAAAACTGACCCGATTTTCAAAAGCAATAGCTTAAAAGTCATGGTTTGACCACTCAAATAAAACTGCATTTAAGAAATTACATTTAAATAAAATTCGATTTTTGGTCAGATTTCATGTTAAATTTTTATAAACAAACATTGACTTGGGCATAGGTAAGATCTTTCGACTTCCATAACTTCGGCAAAACTGACCCGATTTTCAAAAGCAATAGCTTAAAAGTCATGGTTTGACCCCTTAAATAAAACTGCATTTAAGAAATTACATTTAAATAAAATTCGATTTTTGGTCAGATTTCATGTTAAATTTTTATAAACAAACATTGACTTGGGCATTGGTAAAATCTTTCGACTTCCATAACTTCGGCAAAACTGACCCGATTTTCAAAAGCAATAGCTTAAAAGTCATGGTTTGACCACTCAAATAAAACTGCATTTAAGAAATTACATTTAAATAAAATTCGATTTTTGGTCAGATTTCATGTTAAATTTTATAAACAAACATTGACTTGGGCATTGGTAAAATCTTTCGACTTCCATAACTTCGGCAAAACTGACCCGATTTTCAAAAGCAATAGCTTAAAAGTCATGGTTTGACCACTCAAATAAAACTGCATTTAAGAAATTACATTTAAATAAAATTCGATTTTTGGTCAGATTTCATGTTAAATTTTATAAACAAACATTGACTTGGGCATAGGTAAAATCTTTCGACTTCCATAACTTCGGCAAAACTGACCCGATTTTCAAAAGCAATAGCTTAAAAGTCATGGTTTGACCACTCAAATAAAACTGCATTTAAGAAATTACATTTAAATAAAATTCGATTTTTGGTCAGATTTCATGTTAAATTTTTATAAACAAACATTGACTTGGGCATTGGTAAAATCTTTCGACTTCCATAACTTCGGCAAAACTGACCCGATTTTCAAAAGCAATAGCTTAAAAGTCATGGTTTGACCACTCAAATAAAACTGCATTTAAGAAATTACATTTAAATAAAATTCGATTTTTGGTCAGATTTCATGTTAAATTTTATAAACAAACATTGACTTGGGCATTGGTAAAATCTTTCGACTTCCATAACTTCGGCAAAACTGACCCGATTTTCAAAAGCAATAGCTTAAAAGTCATGGTTTGACCACTCAAATAAAACTGCATTTAAGAAATTACATTTAAATAAAATTCGATTTTTGGTCAGATTTCATGTTAAATTTTTATGAACAAACACTGACTTGGGCATTGGTAAAATCTTTCGACTTCCATAACTTCGGCAAAACTGACCCGATTTTCAAAAGCAATAGCTTAAAAGTCATGGTTTGACCCTTTAAATAAAACTGCATTTAAGAAATTACATTTAAATAAAATTCGATTTTTGGTCAGATTTCATGTTAAATTTTATGAACAAACATTGACTTGGGCATTGGTAAAATCTTTCGACTTCCATAACTTCGGCAAAACTGACCCGATTTTCAAAAGCAATAGCTTAAAAGTCATGGTTTGACCACTCAAATAAAACTGCATTTAAGAAATTACATTTAAATAAAATTCGATTTTTGGTCAGATTTCATGTTAAATTTTTATAAACAAACATTGACTTGGGCATTGGTAAAATCTTTCGACTTCCATAACTTCGGCAAAACTGACCCGATTTTCAAAAGCAATAGCTTAAAAGTCATGGTTTGACCACTCAAATAAAACTGCATTTAAGAAATTACATTTAAATAAAATTCGATTTTTGGTCAGATTTCATGTTAAATTTTATGAACAAACATTGACTTGGGCATTGGTAAAATCTTTCGACTTCCATAACTTCGGCAAAACTGACCCGATTTTCAAAAGCAATAGCTTAAAAGTCATGGTTTGACCACTCAAATAAAACTGCATTTAAGAAATTACATTTAAATAAAATTCGATTTTTGGTCAGATTTCATGTTAAATTTTTATAAACAAACATTGACTTGGGCATTGGTAAAATCTTTCGACTTCCATAACTTCGGCAAAACTGACCCGATTTTCAAAAGCAATAGCTTAAAAGTCATGGTTTGACCACTCAAATAAAACTGCATTTAAGAAATTACATTTAAATAAAATTCGATTTTTGGTCAGATTTCATGTTAAATTTTATGAACAAACATTGACTTGGGCATTGGTAAAATCTTTCGACTTCCATAACTTCGGCAAAACTGACCCGATTTTCAAAAGCAATAGCTTAAAAGTCATGGTTTGACCACTCAAATAAAACTGCATTTAAGAAATTACATTTAAATAAAATTCGATTTTTGGTCAGATTTCATGTTAAATTTTATAAACAAACATTGACTTGGGCATTGGTAAAATCTTTCGACTTCCATAACTTCGGCAAAACTGACCCGATTTTCAAAAGCAATAGCTTAAAAGTCATGGTTTGACCCCTAAAATAAAACTGCATTTAAGAAATTACATTTAAATAAAATTCGATTTTTGGTCAGATTTCATGTTAAATTTTTATGAACAAACATTGACTTGGGCATTGGTAAAATCTTTCGACTTCCATAACTTCGGCAAAACTGACCCGATTTTCAAAAGCAATAGCTTAAAAGTCATGGTTTGACCACTCAAATAAAACTGCATTTAAGAAATTACATTTAAATAAAATTCGATTTTTGGTCAGATTTCATGTTAAATTTTATAAACAAACATTGACTTGGGCATTGGTAAAATCTTTCGACTTCCATAACTTCGGCAAAACTGACCCGATTTTCAAAAGCAATAGCTTAAAAGTCATGGTTTGACCCTTAAAATAAAACTGCATTTAAGAAATTACATTTAAATAAAATTCGATTTTTGGTCAGATTTCATGTTAAATTTTTATAAACAAACATGACTTGGGCATTGGTAAAATCTTTCGACTTCCATAACTTCGGCAAAACTGACCCGATTTTCAAAAGCAATAGCTTAAAAGTCATGGTTTGACCACTCAAATAAAACTGCATTTAAGAAATTACATTTAAATAAAATTCGATTTTTGGTCAGATTTCATGTTAAATTTTTATAAACAAACATTGACTTGGGCATTGGTAAAATCTTTCGAATTCCATAACTTCGGCAAAACTGACCCGATTTTCAAAAGCAATAGCTTAAAAGTCATGGTTTGACCACTCAAATAAAACTGCATTTAAGAAATTACATTTAAATAAAATTCGATTTTTGGTCAGATTTCATGTTAAATTTTTATAAACAAACATTGACTTGGGCATAGGTAAGATCTTTCGAATTCCATAACTTCGGCAAAACTGACCCGATTTTCAAAAGCAATAGCTTAAAAGTCATGGTTTGACCACTCAAATAAAACTGCATTTAAGAAATTACATTTAAATAAAATTCGATTTTTGGTCAGATTTCATGTTAAATTTTTATAAACAAACATTGACTTGGGCATTGGTAAAATCTTTCGACTTCCATAACTTCGGCAAAACTGACCCGATTTTCAAAAGCAATAGCTTAAAAGTCATGGTTTGACCACTCAAATAAAACTGCATTTAAGAAATTACATTTAAATAAAATTCGATTTTTGGTCAGATTTCATGTTAAATTTTTATAAACAAACATTGACTTGGGCATTGGTAAAATCTTTCGACTTCCATAACTTCGGCAAAACTGACCCGATTTTCAAAAGCAATAGCTTAAAAGTCATGGTTTGACCACTCAAATAAAACTGCATTTAAGAAATTACATTTAAATAAAATTCGATTTTTGGTCAGATTTCATGTTAAATTTTTATGAACAAACATTGACTTGGGCATTGGTAAAATCTTTCGACTTCCATAACTTCGGCAAAACTGACCCGATTTTCAAAAGCAATAGCTTAAAAGTCATGGTTTGACCACTCAAATAAAACTGCATTTAAGAAATTACATTTAAATAAAATTCGATTTTTGGTCAGATTTCATGTTAAATTTTTATAAACAAACATTGACTTGGGCATTGGTAAAATCTTTCGACTTCCATAACTTCGGCAAAACTGACCCGATTTTCAAAAGCAATAGCTTAAAAGTCATGGTTTGACCACTCAAATAAAACTGCATTTAAGAAATTACATTTATATAAAATTCGATTTTGGTCAGATTTCATGTTAAATTTTTATAAACAAACATTGACTTGGGCATTGGTAAAATCTTTCGACTTCCATAACTTCGGCAAAACTGACCCGATTTTCAAAAGCAATAGCTTAAAAGTCATGGTTTGACCACTCAAATAAAACTGCATTTAAGAAATTACATTTAAATAAAATTCGATTTTTGGTCAGATTTCATGTTAAATTTTTATGAACAAACATTGACTTGGGCATTGGTAAAATCATTCGACTTCCATAACTTCGGCAAAACTGACCCGATTTTCAAAAGCAATAGCTTAAAAGTCATGGTTTGACCACTCAAATAAAACTGCATTTAAGAAATTACATTTAAATAAAATTCGATTTTTGGTCAGATTTCATGTTAAATTTTTATGAACAAACATTGACTTGGGCATTGGTAAAATCTTTCGACTTCCATAACTTCGGCAAAACTGACCCGATTTTCAAAAGCAATAGCTTAAAAGTCATGGTTTGACCACTCAAATAAAACTGCATTTAAGAAATTACATTTATATAAAATTCGATTTTTGGTCAGATTTCATGTTAAATTTTTATAAACAAACATTGACTTGGGCATTGGTAAAATCTTTCGACTTCCATAACTTCGGCAAAACTGACCCGATTTTCAAAAGCAATAGCTTAAAAGTCATGGTTTGACCACTCAAATAAAACTGCATTTAAGAAATTACATTTAAATAAAATTCGATTTTTGGTCAGATTTCATGTTAAATTTTTATAAACAAACATTGACTTGGGCATAGGTAAGATCTTTCGACTTCCATAACTTCGGCAAAACTGACCCGATTTTCAAAAGCAATAGCTTAAAAGTCATGGTTTGACCACTCAAATAAAACTGCATTTAAGAAATTACATTTATATAAAATTCGATTTTTGGTCAGATTTCATGTTAAATTTTTATAAACAAACATTGACTTGGGCATTGGTAAGATCTTTCGACTTCCATAACTTCGGCAAAACTGACCCGATTTTCAAAAGCAATAGCTTAAAAGTCATGGTTTGACCACTCAAATAAAACTGCATTTAAGAAATTACATTTAAATAAAATTCGATTTTTGGTCAGATTTCATGTTAAATTTTTATGAACAAACATTGACTTGGGCATTGGTAAAATCTTTCGACTTCCATAACTTCGGCAAAACTGACCCGATTTTCAAAAGCAATAGCTTAAAAGTCATGGTTTGACCACTCAAATAAAACTGCATTTAAGAAATTACATTTAAATAAAATTCGATTTTTGGTCAGATTTCATGTTAAATTTTTATGAACAAACATTGACTTGGGCATTGGTAAAATCTTTCGACTTCCATAACTTCGGCAAAACTGACCCGATTTTCAAAAGCAATAGCTTAAAAGTCATGGTTTGACCCCTAAAATAAAACTGCATTTAAGAAATTACATTTAAATAAAATTCGATTTTTGGTCAGATTTCATGTTAAATTTTTATGAACAAACATTAACTTGGGCATTGGTAAAATCTTTCGACTTCCATAACTTCGGCAAAACTGACCCGATGTTCAAAAGCAATAGCTTAAAAGTCATGGTTTGACCCCTAAAATAAAACTGCATTTAAGAAATTACATTTAAATAAAATTCGATTTTTGGTCAGATTTCATGTTAAATTTTTATAAACAAACATTGACTTGGGCATTGGTAAAATCATTCGACTTCCATAACTTCGGCAAAACTGACCCGATTTTCAAAAGCAATAGCTTAAAAGTCATGGTTTGACCACTCAAATAAAACTGCATTTAAGAAATTACATTTAAATAAAATTCGATTTTTGGTCAGATTTCATGTTAAAGTTTTATGAACAAACGCACGACTTGGGCATTGGTAAAATCTTTCGACTTCCATAACTTCGTCAAAACTGACCCGATTTTCAAAAGCAATAGCTTAAAAGTCATGGTTTGACCCCTAAAATAAAACTGTATTTAAGAAATTACATTTCCTTCTCAAGGATTTTTTAATGCACACCCTATAACAAATATTCCCGCATGCGTTTGAGGACATATTGTAAAGGAGAAGAAAATCCTTTGCATAATTAAATATTAATAGCCCAAAGAGTCGATTGTGAGCGGCGACACGCATGCTTAAATAACATGAGCAGAGATTATAATTCACAGGCGGAAAAAATTACGCTATTTTAAACAGCGAAAACGTTGCAGTCGAGCGCAAACAACTGCGAAATACTCTGATAACAGCATTCAAACTCGTAGAAAAGAGTTTGTACGCAAGTCGGGAGCTGTGGGCGTGGCCTTCGAACATATTTTGATGTAAATCTCCAACAATGTGCCCACCAAATTTTGTAACCCTAGCGTCGAAGCTGTAGAAGATATAGGTTTTTCCGTTTTAAAAATCGAGGCGACTTGGCTTGGTTTGGCTTGCAAATTTTGATGTAGACTTTTGTTAATTGTTATCTGCTATCATAATAGAAAATTTCGCGACTAGCTAAAAAACTTTTTTAACTGATGCGGGCTAGAGGAGTTGGGGGTGGGCCTGGTATCAAAATCCATGCAGATTTAAGAAAATGCCATCAGCTTTCTTGATACAAAATTTGATTACTGTGTCTTAAAAAAAGTGTAAGGTACAGGCATTCCCGATTTTAAATGGTTGTGCACCTGATAGGGACAAGGAGATGTAGATTTTTGGATGCAAAAAGTCAAGCTGTTATTATGTATGTGGGAAACGAGTGTATTGATACTTTGTCGGACGAAGAGAAGGACCAAGAGCGGGTGGTCAAGAAAAACGCGTTCATACTTATGAACAGACGGACGGACGGACATTGCACACACTAATATAATCCATAATTTCAATGTAAGGGTATGTAAACTGGACACGCATAGTCTAATCTTGTCAAAACAAAATATGAATTCCATGTGATTAATTTATGCTGGTTATTATATAATTACAGAACTCGACCTTTTGTTGATAAAAACACATTTGACTATTAAAATTATCAACAATATAACGTGGTTCAAGCGTTTTGACAACGTTAAAAGCAATTATGAATAAATATTCATGCCCCACATTTTTACTTTGGCAACATTTATTATTAACAACAACAAAATTATGCACGCTTATTTTTATTATTTTTATAATTCTTATTTGTTTTTGTAATTGATTATTTTAGGCTTTAATATACCGCTTAAATATTTATTTTGAATAGTTTTATGATGTTTTACCTTTTGCTGATACGTTTTATTGAAGCGGCATTTACTAGCAGCTCGGGGCCAAATTAAATTGAATGTGCGTTAAATAAATATAGCTCATCAAATGTTCTGTAAATAAATTGCAAAAAAAGTAATGCATAAATTATGTCTATTTACCGTGAATAGCAAACAATTATGAGCAGTTATAACAATTAAATATTTAGTATAATGACACTAAATCATTTATGCAGAAACCATATGAATTGTAGGATCTGCTTTAACTAAATTAAGGGCTTACTGAAACTAAACCAGTTTAAAATCAGATGATAAACTAGCCAATAATACTTTCCCTCCCCTTACAATGAGGTCATCTCAATTACTGCACCCATATTCAATTCAAATTGATGGGTCATTCGATTCCATTGGCAACACCTGCCTCCAACTCGAACAACTTAATTGCCGTGTAAAACAGCATTTAAATGAACACACACAATGCGAGTGCGAGTAAAATGAAAAAAAAAAAACACGAGGGAATAACATAAAAAAAAAAACTGATCAAATGATAATTAAAAATGTATAGCAATAAAAAAGCTCTTAATGACATAATAACAGATGACAAATAATAAATTGCCCAATGAGCGAACTACGCAAATTATTGTGCCAAGTACAATTGTTGTTGTCGCTTGTTAATTATTGTCGTAATTAATACGCAGAGCAATGTTCATTATTTTCCCGAAAACGGACACATGAATGCTGCCAGACAGTAGGCACTAATAAAGTAAAATTATTTTCATTTAACATTAAAGAAGACCAACCATAGCAACGTCTTCTCATAGAGATACGCCAGATGTGTATCTCACGAAAGCATCATTAGCATTCGTATCAAGCATAATCGCATGTTGTATCACATTTTACTTTCTTTTACAACACCAGCCAACATGAAAAATGATGTGGCATGCAATGAACTATGCTTGGCCCAGTTTTTAGAATGTCTACACCACCACAAAGAAGTTGGCCATAAATTAATTATGAGTAACGCAACGAACCCAACCCACAAATATAAGCTTTATACAGCTAAGAGAGAGCCTTCATTTCTCACTCGCCCACGAACGCACCATAAGTATATAAATACCTGCAATTCTTAGTCTGGGAGCTAGAGAAAAAAGAAAAAGTGTTTTAATAACTATTTGCATTTTATGTGACGCTTATTTTAGCATAAATTTTGAAGCGTGTTTTCGCCAACTTGCATCAACAGCTAACAGCAAGGTAAAGTAACGACCTTTGCGAGCATACGCTGCGTATGGGTAATTGTGAAAATTGCATAGAACAAATGGCTGGTCGGGTAGTCGGCTAAGCTCGATTGGCTGGGTTGGCTCGGTGTGGCCTAGCAACTGGTATTTCATATGCAAATGAGTGTGAAAAAGTTTAATTTAATTTTTACTTAAAATTTCCATTTATATGATTTTAAATTGAAGCTAGTTTCTTAATATAGTCGTTTGCTAAAACAGTAAATATTGCCACACTTATTTAACAAGTAAAAACTAATTATAAATTTTAAAATACTTCTGGTAAACTATTGTATTATTCATGGATAGAGTTAATGGGAATTTTCAGTGGTGAGCCTTGCAACTTGAAATGTCAAAGGAAAATGTTCAAATTACATTTTCGTAAGAAATATTTGTGAAATGGGTAAGCATAATAAAATTGATTACCATGAAATGATTAATTACTGCAAAGCAATACGTTATTGAAGTAATCTCAAACTTCTCTTGTCTTACACATATTTTCGACCCACTTCAAATCAAACGGATTATATCGTCTTGGTGTGAGTTTAATGACAAAGAAAATACCAATTAACAGCTACACACACCTTGACACGAACGAGTCATAAAATCAAAATGGATGTTTTATTGTTTTTTTTTCACTTGAAGGTCATTTGATTGCGTTATTAGCTTCTATTCATTAATTTTCTTTTGCATCAATCGGGATTTTTTCAGTCATTATTTCACGATATTTACATATTCCATTCATGTTTTTTTGTTGTGAACCGACCATGACCCGTGAATATTGACATTATTAATTAATTGGTTTTCGCTTGAATAAGTAATTAAGCGGATCTTTCAATCCCACCAAATTTTTTTGTTGTTTGCATATTTTCTGCCCGCTTTTGGACAAATCAAATATTTAAATCTAAAAAATAAACGTTCCTTAGTAAAGTACGTTCACATTTTTTTGTTGTTTTCAGAAATAATAATAACAAAATCAATAAATGCGGCATTGCGGCGACTTGCACATAAAATAAAAATAAATTCAAAATAGCCACAATTGCCAGCGATTTATCTTGATTGTGTGCCAGATACGGCACTGGTGATAATAAACGTTTTAAAGAAATTGAAAACAAGCAAGCAGGCATTTTTTGACTGATTAAAGGCGAGCTTTAAATGCCCTTTACAATATATTAGCGCATATTTATAATTGACAATTCAAAGTTTAAAACTTAATCGAAAATTAAAGCCAACGAGAGCTTTCTTTGTTAAGTATACGTATTGTAATTATATCTTTTATAGCTTAGGTAATCCACTCTCTGCTAGTGTAGTAAATTATCAGAGTAAAAGCAGCAAACATACCAGCACACTGACAGTCCGAATGCGCTGTAATCTATGCCTTTCGATTGGACCAACCAACAGCAACGTTTCTGGAATTGAAAAGTGTGCCTAACTGCTGCGAATGGGAATGAATATCGTAATGCTTTGGGGAGCACAAACCTTCGTTGGCAAAAGCAACATAACAACAGCTGCAGAGCCAGAGCCAAGTGGGCTTATCTTAAAGTTTATTTTTCTGTAAATGCGACTGTCAGCTAATAATGTTGCTGCTTACAATCTTTTGGATTTCGGGATGGAAATTGACTTGAATTTGGGGCAATTACAATAGCTGACCTTGAAGTTGTGCGCGTGGCATGCATATATTGATTAAGTTGTCAATCAAAAACAGTGCTTGCCATCAAACATAATGATATATCAATAAAGTTGACATGATTAACTAATAGCTGAAATGAACTTTAACAATATATAGTTCGACTATAAAGGTTGAGTTCTAGCTAAAAATTTGTTGTATACTTTAGCAAAATTTATAATATTAAATTGCAATTTGATTTTGTTTGTACAAAATTTTCTTAAGTAAGTATATAAATATTATAGTAAGTGGCCTAAAAGTCAAACCAAGAACCAGAGCAAAAAGCGTTTAAGGCATCAAAATTCTTGGCTAACGTCAGGCACAGGCTAATTCAATGAAAATGTTATAATTAGCCGCCATGAAATGTTATTTATACATAATTATTAAAAAACACACAAACAAATTAAATAAAAAAACGAAGATAAAAGCAAAGTACCGTATGAAAGAAAATGCCTTGAGCTCATTTATATGGGGTCCATTGGACAAAAATAAAGTGTGAGACATGAATTTAAGAGCACAGGGGAGTAAAATGAAAAGAGAGAAAGAGAGAGAGGGAAACAGAGAAAAAAAAAAGAGAGAGAGAGAGAGGAAGAATGAGAGCTAAAGAACATTTAGCTGTTGGCACATCGCAAAATGTTAATTAAACATGAGTGAAGTGAAGGCAATGAGCCGGTCAGCAACAACACTAATGTTGTTGTTGTTCTTCTTCTTGTTGTTAAAGCCCACGTTAATGTCAGCAAAATGTTTTCATTTGTCAGTGGCAAAACGAAGAGAAAGAAGAAAAAGAGAGAGAGAGAGAGTGAGAGAAATGAAAGTCGTGCTTGTGGCAATAAAAGCAATTCAAATTGTAATTATGTCGTGAAGGTATGAATAATGTTGTGGCCTGGTCGGGAAGTGTAAGTGAACTTATTAATGTGCCGTGTTACTGTCAGTGTGGCACGCGACAATAAGCGTTCATTGAGTGAGTTTTCATATATGCCATTTGGTATGTACATTTTATAGTATGGATGTATATAATGGCACATAAGGAGTTACTTCAGTGTCACGTGCAGTGGTGCGCACTTAAAGGTTTTGGACACCAAACGCTCTCAAGTATACAAAAGTGTCCAAGTATGTTCAAAATGTCCAACTAGTTTCGGCCCTTTCAAGTGTCGACTTGTGTGGATTGGGTTAAGTGCAGATGAGATGAGCAGTTGTTGCCTGGGAGTTGGGAGTTAATGGCTGGCATAAAGCAAATGCGAGACAACTCAAAAGGCATTGCGCTTTCAAGCTATAATTAACTTATATATACATACATACATATGTCTCGCGTCGTGTGTGTGTGTTTCACAATTTACGATACGAGAATTCATTATAATTGCATATGCTCAACTGCAGGTACTTAACGGAACATACTGTGAGCAAATCTACAAGCAATATTAAGAATATGATTGTGTTTAACAAGAGCATACTCTTATAAATGCATTTGAGTATGTCTTAAAGACTGTTTGTGCTTGTGAACTAAAGGTATAAGCACATGCTTAAGATTGATTAATAAAATAATATTAGATATATTCATCTAAATATTTAAGCAACATAAAATCTTTGAAGCCAAAATCATAATTTTTTTTAAAGAAAGTCACAAGCTAATTGCACTTGCTTTAATACCTTAAGTAAGTGTATATTGAAATCATGCTGAATAATACCGAAGCAATTTAAAAAGCTTAATGTGCGGGCACTTGAAATGAGTCAATTAAGTCGCGTAATGAGGATTCCGATTCCCAGATGTTCAACTCAAACTCGAGGATGGTTATCTTTTCCGGTGGCTTGCTGACAGTCTACAGAATACAACAACAGCAACAAAACAGACAAACTTAAATAAGTCATTTAACAAAAACAAGTAATGAAATTTCAGAAAATACCTTGTTTACAGATACCCTATAGCGCACTGCAGGACACAAAGAGAATAAATCAATTTTATTTAATTATTTTCTTTTTTATATTTGATGCTGTTGTTTGTTTGTTGTGCTCTTGACGTGTGTGAGTGCTTGTCAGGAATGCAGAAAACTACACTGCATTGATATACCTTTGCAAATATACATATGTATTTATACATAATACAATATGCATGTATGCGTCCAGCAAAACAAAAATAACTCGTATCATTTGTACAATGTTTGCAAAAGGAAAATACACAATGCCAAAATGCTGGAGTAAAGTCACATTAAATATTCATTATAATAATCTATGTGTCGAGACGACACAGTGGAATTATGACTTTTGGCTTATTGTGGGTGGGGCGAGGAGGAATCAAATACATACACATACAAACAGTTGGCAGTTTTCAAGTTTCCGTTTGAATTTCAGTCATAATTCAATGCGCATTTACGAGGCTGGAAAAAGTTTGCCTCGGTCCAATACCAAAAGATACATATTGAGAAAGGAAGAACAAGTGTGTGAGAAAAGGTGGAGCGCAGAAAGTCGCACATTTTATATGCCAGCGAACATATTAAATTCCAATTTGGCGATTCAAAGTTAACGTGCTACCATTACATTAAACGTGATGAGAATTAACAGCTTGTCAGGCCAAAGGAAGTGTCCATTGGACACACACTTAGCACAAACCCACACACACGGTTAACACACTCACATTAGTCGGGACACAAAGGCATGCGTGTGTGTTGAAGGCGTGGCAAAGGAAACGCCTTAACCTGAACATAAGCATGAGCCTTGTCCAACACTAAATTCAATTTGATTGCTTACAAATAATGCTGAGTGTCTAATTATTTTCTGTTCCTGCCTGGGCAGAGCACCATTAGTCGTTGGGTCGTAAACCACAGCTAGTCGCTTATTGAATACATAAACGAGCTTTAGAAAGGCATCTGCTGCTTGTACGCAATAACCCGTATCCCCTAATTGCACTCTCAGCTATAAAAATTTGACATTGCTATGCAAATTTGGCGCATGTTAACTGCAGAAATGTGCACTTAAGAGCATCGAATTGTCTAGTTTCAACCATTAAGCGCGTAAATTCATGCACAATACTCCTAATTAGATGTATGTGATATATGTATTTATATTGATGGAATTTTAGCTACACGTTTTGGTCTTTGGTTCAATTAACAAACTAAAATAATAAATATTATTTGTACAGAGTTTATTTATTTTAAAATGTTTTTGAGCTGGATTTAATGAAAATTCAAGTTGCTTATTCTCCTCTTTTAATGAATATAAAATGTTAAAGATATTGCTTCAAATAAATTCTCAATTAATATCAAATAGTTGTTCATTAAAAGATGCAGCCATAGCAAGTTCATAATAACATTTTGCGGTAAGGTAGAATGTATATTCGGCCATAAGCAAGTAAGTTGCCACATAATGTAAATATTTATTTGAAGGCATCAAAATAAACCAAACTAAACTAATTTAAATCAAATAGTGCAATTTACAACTTGTCCAAGAAAGAAGAGAGATTACAAAAAGTGAAGCGTCATTAAATGTACACACAAATGACCATACTCACACATACAAGCACACACACACAAACACACACACTATCTTACATATAGCATAAAAGGCATAACATTAAGGCAGACAAATTGATACAATGCAATGTAAAAATGGCAAGGGCGAGAGAGTTTCTTATGACTTAGTTTGCAATTTGTCATTTTGTGCGCAATTTAAATTTGGAATTTTTTGCTGCCACAAAGTCAATAATATATAAAAAAAAAATAAGCACACGAACAAAGAAACAAGTTAATAGAGCAAAAGAAAGGAAGCAAAAGGAACGACAAAACAAAGATGGAAATTCAGTTAAATTCGAGTACCGAGTGTCCAAGTTTCTGCTAAACTACGTTGCCTGCCAAATGCCAAAGCAGTTTATGGCACAAATGCCACAAAGGCCAATAAAAAGTGAGCCAGTAGAAACATACGAAAGAAAAAGTTCTCAACCGATGGCCAATGCTAATGTGCATTTGGGACTGGGACTGGGACAGGGACAAAAAATGTGGTCAGCAGATAAACTATACAAAGGTACAATACAACATATACATATAAATATATATATATTTCTATATATATATGCGCACATGAGAAATTGAAAGAGCAAGTACACAAGTGCCCAAGTAGCCGACAAGCTGGCCAAAGGTCCTGGCAATGAAGGATTGTGCAATCAAATGCATTGACGCCGCTACTAACGACGGACAGAATGTCGTGTGTCGTGTGTGTGCAACGATTGGCTGGGGATCTAGCTGCATTGTCTTGCAAATTGATATTGTGGCCAGACGAGAGATAGAAAGAGAGAGTTAAAAAAGTAAAGATATCAACATTTGACAAACGGGGTCAACTTGTTTTTTGTAGACAACATTTCGTTTACATGACAACAATGCAGCTTGATTCGATTTATTGGGATAGTTAAATAATTTTACAATTCCATTGCAAGCTCCATGGCACAGGATCTTGTACTTATTTATTCGAGTGATTTTTTTGTATCAGAATTAAGTCTTCAGGTGGGTAATTCTATTATTTCAGTAAAGAACAAATACAAAATATCTTTTTAGCTGTAAACTTAAATTAAAATATCTGTATAATATCATGATGTTTGTATTTTAAGTTTAGCTCTTATTAAAAAAATGCCACTAGCACTCGAGGAAAATGTGTATGGGAATGAAAAATGTTATTGCAAACTTAGCATTTGGTATTTGCTTTCGTTGCTCTTTCCTCACCTTGTCACCTTCGTATGCTTTGTGCATTCAAATGACTATTCCGAAAAGAGTTCATGTATGTAGGTTCGCTTGTTTGAGTCAACGTCCGGATAAAAGCAACATTTTGCAAAGCACAGCTTAAGTCTCATCAAAGGAACAGTCTGCAACGAGTTAACAACAAGATGACACACACATGTTCACCTGAACGTGCATACATGTGCATACGTATGTATGTAAGTGTATTTGTGGCAATATTACAATACAGTATGCGCAATGCACTTGTCGTTATTAAATCAAGTATAACACCAATGCGTATGTAATGCACGTAATGCTCTATTGAGTGCGCGTTTTGGACACGCGTGTGATTTTAATGCCTATCAATAATACTTAGCAACGCCGCACAGGTGTACGAGCTTCAGTGGATTTGGTGGACAATTTATGACCTAACACACCGTCGTATTAAGTTGAATATTGTGCAGAAACACGAGGCATATAAAAATCTATGTTCAGTACGTGCTGGCAGCTTAAAAAGGGACCTTGAACTCTGCCAGGACTAATGGAACAAAGATATGTATATTTCACATCAGCTCACTTACAAGAGTACTAATTTATTTTCCAATTGAGAAACCACATATGTTTCACATAGAGATATGTCAGATATATATATATATATGTTTACATAATAGCTGCATCAGTTATATTTCACATATTAATTGGTTTCTGCCACTTGCCACATATGCAAATCATTTTTCACATTTTATTTTATTTTCCTTTATTTAAACTCTTTTTCAGTTTAAATAACATTTTGATTGTTTTGCGGTTTTGTGAAGCAGGCTTTTGACTGTTACTGTATTGAGATTAAGTTTTTCAATCATTTACATGCTGTAAGCATTGAAAAATAATGCTTTTGACAGCAGTCTAACCAAACCCATACTTGAGGTAACATTTAAATTGACATGAGCTACGTTTACATAAGAAAAGTTTGTGGCAAACAGTTTGTCCATCAAATGAGTAACTTTAATTGTTTATCGTTGAACGTAGCTTGATTTAATAAGGCTTTTAATTGCGTATCGGTTTAATAGACACAGACATTTTATGAGTATTTTATTTGACATTCGACAAAATATGCTGCTGGCTGCCATATAAACTAATTAATATTTCTCCAACAAACTCATAAAAAGATCACAAAAGTGTTTTCAATCATAAGCAGTTTTATTTTGATTTATAAGTCTGTCAGTATAGTTATATAAAATTTCACTCAACAATAAAGTCGCTATATAAAGGAAAAATGTTCATGATTATTTACTCTTTCGTGTTTTAATAGTTTTCTAGAAATTTCTAAGCTTGCTTGTTATTAATTCAACATTTATTTCGAAATACTTACAGCATGCAATCAGTGGATGCTTAACCCCTATACAAAATCAGCTTAATTATGATTTCCAACTGTGCTAAATGATTTGACTAAAGATTTTCATTATATCTAAGCCATCAAATCAGCCGCACATTCATTATCTAAATCAAACCCCAACTCTTGCGCTGTCTGTCCGTTAAGCTTATGCCTTGTGGCAAAATAAAAAAAATAACGCGAGATAAACAAGCGCAATTGACATGCAAATACAATTTTTGACAAAGGCCAAGCTTTAGACGATGCTCAACACAAAATTCTGCAAGGAATTCCGGCGCCAAGCGCATTTTACGTAGAGAATGTAAATGTTTCCCCGTTTCCCCAACTTTGTCAGCACAATGCGAAATCAAATATTTTGCTTTGCTTTTTGTTTTTGGCTTGGCTGCCGCTTTGGTTTTGGCTTCGAAACAAATATAAAATATTTGCTCTTTCGTCTGCGGCGAGTTTTCTGTTTATATATATATATATATATTTTAGTTGAGAAAAGACAGATTCTGTATAGAAATTCTTTAGTTCTTTTTAATAAAGGTAAATTAAATTCGTTTTATTTTTAAACGTATTAATTTTTTTAAGCTTGCAAGAATATTATTTACTTAAAATGTTTTTTTTTTTTTTAATCAAAAAACTATAAGTTTATGAAAGTTATTAAATATATGACAATATTCAAGAAATCTATCATCTTTCACATTATAAAATATTTATTTCACAATTGGAACGATAAGTATTGTTTAAATTTATTTTATCTTGTTAGAGGGAATCTTTTAATCAAGCATATTTGATTTTAGTTGAGTTGCTATTTGTTGTTGGCGCGCTGACACAAGAAATCAAAGCACACTAAGAAAGAGTGTGAGAGATATATACTCAGCTGGTTTGATTTCTGGTCTGAGCGCCGGCAACCTGCCGCTGGCATTGCAGACACAAAAATAAACACAATTGAGGATGTCAGCTAAATGCTGGAAATATATACAATATATGTATGTACGTTTTAGCTTAGAATTATAAACTATAATAGAAATAACACTCACACAATAAGTACAAGCGAGACAGTGGAAGAGTGAGATGCAAAAAGATAGAGCTCGGATGGAATGGATTTAGATTTATGCATGTTAAGCCACGCGCACTGGTAAACAAGTCCAATTAGCATAAATTTTGGGCATTTGTATGCCTGTTTATTGCGTTCGTTTGGGTTTTTATGTTTATGATATTTTTGGCCGCTTATGTTTGGTCAATTGTCTGTTAGAGTTGTTATTATAATTACTATTATTATTCCTGTCGTTGTCATCGAGCGGATATAGCAAACTTAATTTACTAATTGTTTTCATTAATTAGTGCGCTCTTGGTATAGTCGGCTTACACGCTTATGGACACATTTTGATTACACCGACCGAATATGTTGGCTATCAGCATAGAAATGTGGCAGAGATTTCCCTTGCTTCTAGCCAATGTAACATAATGTGCGCTCAATGACCCACTTGAGCGCCACGCCAACTCGATTCCACTACTTTGGAAATAATAATAAAAAAATATGTAAAAGTCTTCGGACTTGAATATTTTGACTTTCCATCGAATTACGTTGACTACTACGAATACTCTTTATACTGGAGGCATAAAATATATTCACAGTTTTTATCATTTCTTAAAGAATGTCGCAGCTCTTACGCGTTTGTTGGGCTACCGAAGGTATCAAGTAGTGTATTCAAAGTTTGAGGCACACTGCCCAGCCGAAAAAAGTGGGCAGCTTAAGTTTCTGCTTCGTTAGATTTGTTGCTGAAATGCACTTGATCAAAAATGGCGCGTTGAAATTTTACTCAAAAAAATAAAAAGAAGATGAAAACGACTTGGACTAAAGTGCTATCAAACAGCAGGATAAGTGGAGAATGGGGAATCGGCATGGAAATAGGGATAGAGGAAACTGAGCCGGGCATGAGCAAGTCTGCCTTTCAAGTCTGCCTGACCATGCCACATGTCGGTTTGCATTGAGAGCAGTTGACCTATTTCACACAGATTTAAGTCCAGCCAGACAGCCAGCCAGCCAGTCGAAAAGTAGCCATTTCCATCAACAGAGCCCAAGCTCGAGTTGATGTCTTTTATTTGCAGTAAGTATGTAGGTAACGCTTGTGATTGCAAAAGTGCAATGCTTCAAGCAATGGACTACTTAAACACATATGTGAATAAACTTGTAGTACACCTGTCGAGAGTTACACCAAAACCATACTTTCTCCGGTCAGCAAAAGTTGATTATGATTGAACTTGCCAGTGACCAGAGACACAGTGCCTGCGGCGACAAATCTACCTTAAATAAGTGTGTGTGTGTGTGTGTGTGGACAACATGTGTGTCTCATTTGATAAGCAAGTTGGCAACTTTAGCCAGTTTATAACGGCAAGCAAGCAATGCAACAGAGCGCTGGCACAAATATGCGTCAAATATGAGCATTCTTACTTCATAGTAAAACTCCCTTAGGGTTTTCATCAACAATTAAGGTGAATTTCGAAATGCTTAAATGGCATGTAAGAACTATGTTGAATATTGGGTAGTTATTAAAATTATGCAAAAAGTGTTTTTTTTTACATCAATTTTGAAAAGGGAGTGTGATAGATTTAGCTTATAATTGTGGTTTCTTAAGATGTTTAAACTAATTCGTGGCTATACAATTAATAATATTGTTTCCTTCTTGATTTATTTTTATTGAATTTAAAGACAAGAATAATAATTTGTACCTCGAAGCTGAAATCTTAAAAGCGTATAAGTTTGAATTTTAAGAACTTCCTCCAAAAAAATAACTCAGACAACGCGCAAACGCCCCGTTGTCATTATTCATGGATTCAATTTGAAATTGTTGGACTTATACAATGAAAAGCAAACGCATGCCAGCAAGTAGGAGCTTTGCTTTATACCAGTACATGCTACTAGGCGGAAAACTTTGCCAAGATTTCAGTCTAGGCATGGTGCGAGATATAAAGTCAGTTGAGCATTGGGTTGTTGTGCCCATAAGTAAATATGCCTCTGACTTTAGCTTTGCTGTTGCTGGATTACTTATTAAAATGCGCACGTGTCGACATGCAGTTGCGCCAACTGGCGTTATAGAGATACTACGAGCACACTCAACCGTGTGTGGCATGCAGGCTGGTTGACTGGCATAATAGGCATTACTCATACGCAGTGGGTTACCGAAGCATGGCGTAGCTGAGCATGGATAAAGTTTTCGCCTTATACGCACGCGAAAAATCAATTATTAAAATGGAAATATTCTTGTTTGTGTGTGTGTCCGGGCTACAAATTAAAATGCATATGGGAAACGACAACACAAATAGGGCGGCCACGCTATGCAGTTGGGCGTGGCCATTAAACTAACTAAAATATTTGTTGGCTGGTCGGCAACTGGCGCAAAGCGTTGGCAGCATTTTTAATCAATTTGTGCGCATCTCCGCCCAAAGGGGAAGGAGTAAGGGACATAGCTGAAAAATGAATATGACAGAAAATGCTTTAATCTTGACGCTTAGCTCCACACGGAAAACAAAAAGAATCATAAAGCGTTTTTCACTAAAAAATAAATGTGGTAAAAAAGAACTTAAAATCGCAACTATGCCAACATGACACGCAAAAGCAAAAAGTTATTGCCCACACACACACAAATACAAATAGAGACACACAAACATGGTTTCGTTGTGTGTGTGTGTGTGTGTGTTTTTCAAGGCAGCTAATTTAATTGCAAGCGCAAAAAAAGTTTTCTGTGGCACGCGTAAAATTTATGAAAAGCGTAAAACATTTTTAGAGTTGTCTTAAGTAAACAAACAACTTAAATTTATGAGGAACATGTTATTCACCTTTTAATTAATCATCATTTTAACGACGACCATAAACTAAAAACTTTAACAAACAAATATCTTTTACGTTCGCGTTAAAAAAAAAATGTATATCCATCTTGGCAGAAAGATAAACATCAAACAAGCAGCAAATTGTCAATTAATATTTTGCTTACTTAATATGTGATATACAAACATATTTAATAATGTTATGTCTACATGCAATAAGAAATTTGCTGAGTAATAATCACATTTACTCCATTAAACTTATAGCTACACTATGCAACAACATAAAGTTTTTGCTAAGAAATTAAGCTCAAATCAAAACTTACACCATTTTATTTATTCCGTTTGTAATATTAGATATTATGGTTATTATTTGTAATGAATAATTTTATGTGTTTGTTAACTACAAAAATATTTTGTAGCACAGTGTAAGAACTCAAAAATAAATACATTTAAGCTTAGAGCTATTAATTTGTAGTTTTTTGGTTATATAAAGACAGTTTTGAGTAGTGTGATTTTAAGGCAAATTTGGAGATGAGCCAAGTGTGTAGATGGTAATTAGTTGTTTATATTTTATGGTTGCTTGTTTAGTGAGTCTTCACAAATGTGATAATGTGTATAGCCTTTGCCATCTTGTCTCAAGTCATAAAGCTATCAGCTCACTTGTATGGCTTTAAGTGAAAAACAACGCGACTGCGACTAAGGATGAGAGATAGCCGTATACTTGATAAACAAGCTGAGCCACGCTAGGCTTGGCTTGGCTTGGCAAGCTAAGCTAATTTACTAGCTGAAAGCTAAAGGAATTTGTTGTTAACTTTGGACGGGTGGATTTTACACTCTTTGTCCAGCATTTTGCTTTAAGTGCCATTCAAATATTGCCCGGCCAAAGTCTACAAATATTATTTATCGTTTGATGTTGTTTTTTTAGCTGTAATTCAGAAGACTCTCGCATAGCTTTCGAAACTTTTAAGCCGCTTACTTACTTACTGAAGATGGTCAGCCGCAGTGGCAACTTTATTTACTTAATAAATGAATACTTTTTAGCATTTGCGATTCATTAAAGGCTGTAAGCCACTTTTGGCCCAGCCACACTTTAGCCCTATTTGTATTTTTGCTTTGATAGCGCAGGCAAGAGCAACATTTTTTACATTACTTAGATTTTCTAGTCATTAATTTTCATAAATTTTTTTATTGCTGTTTGTTGTTTTAAGCTTTGTTATTGCAAATGGGCGCAAAATACACACAAAACTTAAAGCTTCAAGCACAAATCCTTGAAAAATTAAATAGCATATGAAAATAAATGTAAAATACGTAGAAAAATATGCTGAATCAGTTATAATCTCTCAGATAAAGGCTTTAAATAAACTGCTCATTTTTATACTAGTTTTAAGCTTCTATCTAAAGTATTTACGGAAGCTGCAATGACTGAGCTTTAACCCGCAACTAACTAACTTATCTGCTGCCTTATTGTGGCACAACAAAAACGAGTTAGCAACTTTTGAGAGGGTAAACAGCAACATTACACAAAAACAAAAGCAGAAAAAAACTAACGTACAGGCAACTTCATAATTGACTTATTAAGGCAAACGCAACTCGACAAATGAATTGGCTTCTCGCACTGGCAACGTTGCCCGGCCATTGAAGTTAATTTAAAGTGGTCTGGGGGTCCAAAAAGTGCTCACAGCACTGTCGACAAATAAATAATGGTTTATGTGCTTGTGTTGTGTTTGTGGCACACATGGCGTATGCGCAGTATTTGTCGTGCGCTTGCAGTTCGGTGGCTGAAAAGCATAAACAAACCAACAACAATAACAATAGCACCTTTTCAGTCTCCGTTCACTTTCTCTTTCGTTCTTGTGTTAGCCACGTTGTGTGCTGCTGTTGTTAGTGCGCTAATTTTGCTAAACATGCAAATCATATGTACAGCGAGGCGGACGAGCCACGCCCATTGCGCCACCGTCCCCGCATCCTCTCCTTGGCCCCTTTGATAGTGAAGCAGCGTGGCTTGCCACTTCAGTTCAAGCTGCTGTTGTCGCGGCCCTGGCACGCGATGTTGTTGCCGCCTTAGGCATTTGCCTTGCAGGTTGTCATTACGACAAAATTGTGCGCTGGAGTACTTAATAACAAGTGCAGCACAATGTGGCACAAACACACATACACAGACACACATACTCGCACACATGTGCGTGGACACACACAAAGCAATGCATAGATGACAACATTGTTGCCAGAATTGCGACGACAACATGTCGTATTAGCAATGTGTTGAATTTTCAATGATTTGTAAGTGCAAGTGGCGCCCACTTCAAAATAAGCACCAGCAATGGCAACGTTGTTGCTTACTTATGTTCTACTCCCTCACCCCTCTCAAATTTCAACAGTTGCATCACAGTTAAACAGCCACCGGAAGGCAAATTGAAATGCAGAGCTGTAGCAGCTGGTTCAGAAATGGGATGCATGCTACTGCTCTTGCTGCTGCTGTCGCCAGCTGATTGCAACTGCATAAATTTTAATGCTCTTCGATGTATTTTTTTTTAGGATAATTTGCATAATAGTTGCTGTGGCATTGTTACTTATCAAATTGGACAAGCCACACAGCTGCTGTTTTGCTACTGGCTACAAAGCATGAAAGCCCCAAAATAATTGGCTTAATCTAGAGAGCTTTTGCATTCACAATTTTTTAAATAGACAATTCTTCTACAAACTTAAATATATTTTTTTGTATGCTTTTAATTAAAAAAGTATTTTTTTTAATAATTATATTCGGGAATAAATAAAATTGTGACTCTATGTTTGTAGGATTTGTGTGACCTTGAACTAAACAATCTAAAAAGTGTTAAAATTTTTAGTTTCTGTAAGTTTGCAATAAAATATTCTGCCAAATTAATTTTGTTTATGTCTCCTTTGTCAGTCTCTTTGCGTAGGGTAAAAGTGGTCTGAGTGGATTTGTCCTCGTTGAAGGTGATGTTCCATCTACGCAGCCACGGCTCAGTAGCTTCTAGCTGTCTTTGTATTAATTGGGGAGCGAGAGGTTGCCAGGAAGGCCGTGTAATCGGCATAGGTGGCAACTATTAGGCACTCATTCAGGATGACTGGTAGGTCAGCTGAGTTGAGCTTGAACAAGATCGGGCCAACAACATTGCCTTGCGGAACTCCGGCGTTTATATGCTTGATGGCTGTTCTAGCTTCGCCACTTCTCACCAGGAATGTTCTGCCTTCAAGGTAGGGCGTATTGCGGCTGGGGAAAGCTCTTTTTGATTTTAAGCAGTAGCCTGGGGTGCCATACTCTGTCGAAAGGCTGTTTGACATCCAGTAAAACGGCGGAGCAGTATTACTTATCGTGTACGTCGTTGAAGATGGTGATGGTGCATAATAGACGGTGGCATTGCACTGGTGTGGAGTGTAAGCGTCTGAAGCCAAACTGGTGATCAGGGATTAAACCAGTCTTATATATCTCTTCTAATGTTTTATGCAAACCTTAAATAATCTTGAACTGCATTTTATTTATTCAACTAAAATCTGTTTACTTAATCTCATTATTTATCCGGTACACTTATTAACATATATTTGCTCAAACATACGTACAAATGTGCATAATAGAGTTTCCTTCGTATATTGACTGTGCGATGTTTGCATTCTTTAGCTGCTGCGGCCATTTCCTGAATGCCTGAACTGCTGCAAGATGTCCAAGTTTGTGTGTGAACGGAGCCACATCAATGTGCAAAGATATTTACCACAAAAAACATGAGCACCAGCAGCAAGAACAACAACAACAGTTTTAACAACAGCAACAAAATACACAACTCGCTATCCTTGTCCGAGTGTGGCATGTGGGAAATGCTCTACATTGCTGCGTGTGTGCTACTGCTACAACTGCTGTTGCTACTGCTGTTTTATGACTGCTGGCAATGATGAAGATGCTATGCTTCACCAATTGTCCGCCCACTCTTGATGCGAATCCAAGCCCACTCAACTTCTCATTCGGTGTACTTTGTCAGTGCGTGATTCCGTGTCGTTCATCTGCTGTTTGCATTTGTTGTTCTTGCTGCTTTTGTTGTTTATGTTATTGTGTTGCTGGGGCAGAATGCAAAACAGAATTAAACAAAAACAGCCACGGGCAACACCACGCACATTTGTAGTGAATTGAAAAATTTCATTTTTTTTTTTTGTTAATGCATACATCTATATGCTTCAGCATTGCCTAGTTTTAGGCGCTGTAATTTTAAGCAAGAAATGGAAATAATCTTCATCGTCGAGCAAAATACCACGCCTTAAACTCATCCTACCCAACTGCAGACCAGTGATATTCAGGCCCGTTTCGACAGCGGGTGTTGTTGTCGCTTCTTTTTTGTGTTGTTCTTAGTTTCGCTTTTAAACGTGAATTTATATTCAATTTGTTCTGTTCATTTGAATGTGCGTAGCGAGTTCTAAATATGATGCGAAATGTGGCAATTTATAAATTATAAACTAAGAGTTACTCTTCAGTTGTAAAGAACGTTTAGGGAATTTGTATTATGTAGGTGGTTTAAATTCCTTAAGAAAAGAATAGTTTTAATATATTTTAGATAAGTAGTAATTGGAAAAGAAATTAAATTAAAACCAATTTTGGAGGCAATCTGAGCTAGATTTTTGGATCCACAGGTGATGATAAGAGAATAACTGTTTAACGTAACATAACACTTAACTGTTACGGTTAGCAAATGAATAGTAGAATACCCTTTAACAATATTTCCCCGGAAAAGGGTATGCAATTCCACAATGCTCAAAATTTACATGCCATATCGTTGACAGTTTCCCGTTCCACTTTCCGTTTTCCGCTTACCCTCGAAGCACACTCTTTCTATTCAATTATACTCATCGTCAACTTTTGCCTTGAATGATAATTGAGTTTGGCCATTGCTGTTGCTGTTGCTGTTGTTAGTGTTGTTCGGCTATTAGAGCATGCTTTATATGGTTGGCCATTGTTTGCTGTTGGGTACACACACCCTAGTCCAGAAAGGAAATATTACCATGCAGTTGCCAGTTGTTTGGTGTTGCTTCTATTGTTGCAGTTGCCCCGCTGCTTATTGTTTATTGTTGCGGTATGCAGGCAGGAGCCGAAAGGAAAAAAAGCGAAAACGCATGACCAATAAAAACAGAAAGAGCATGAAGGCTAAATAAATTAGTTTTTACCACAAACTACGGCTGTGGCTTGAAAATGCAAAAAGCATAAATTACATATTTGTATGTGTGTGTAAATGCATGTTTGAATCAAAAGTCATTAATTTTTTAATGTTATACAAGAAGCCTGAACGAAATGGATTATTGGAAAAACATTTGGTAAATGAATTGCTTCAAAATAACAGGATTTTAAGAAAGATAAGAATGCGTTACCTACTAACGGATCTTTACAACAGTGCTGTTTGACAGTTTGATGTGAAAATCTATAAATATTTTGTTTACTAACTAAGCAAAATGCCTTAACCTTTACCAACTAACGTGAGCAATATTGAAATTGATTTTAATACAGTGTAAATATGTTTTAAATATTGCATTTATTTTAATTTTTCACATCAATTAATCTGAAAACTGAGCATAAATTCGTTGTCAACCGCTGGGCATTTGTATTAATCAATGTACAAATATAGAAATGCAATGTTGCCGAGAGTTGTTGTTTTGTTGGTGTTGTTGTTTGTTGCCACAAGCGAAATTGAATTAGAAAATATGCAAAAATTGCCAAATTCAATGTGCAAGTTTTTGTCGAGTTTTTAATGGTTAGACCGCAGAACGTGTTTTATAGAGTATTTCCATTATTTTAATTACAGCTACCAAGCGTTAAACAAACACACACACACACACACACATAAATGCATACATTAACGAAGTACACGTATGTAGCTAAATCTAAATGCAATTATTTCCCAATTGCGGTCGCCGTAACACACCATTCAAATATTCACATCACAATCGACGGTGACACAGCCATCAATTTGTGTCTAAATTAATTTTCCATAATTTTATGATGTTTTTCTTTTTTCTGCGGTCATAATAAAAACTCACTCGCCGTGCCACTTGGCTGCACCGGTCTGCACTCGAAACTTGAAACACTAGCCAGGTAGGTGGCAAAAAGTTGTCGAGCTTCATGCGCAATTTAAATCACTTTAATTTTTGGCTGCGCATAACAGTCAGCCAGTCCATAAACCGAACTAACTCAGAGCAATGTTGCAAGGGGCAAAGTTTAAATTGGCAGTGCGCGTGTAATGAATTCGTGAATAATTTATCACATGACTGCTGGATGGGTTATAAAAGAGGTTATGCGAAGGGCATAAAGACAAACAAAACACTTGAAACATCAATCCTCACGTGTGTACGCCATTCATTGGGGTTGCTTTTCAGGCCAGACATTCAATAAACATTCATACATACTACAACATACAACACACAACAAAAAGCTGACATGATGCAAATATATGTTGCACTGGGATGATAGAAATGCTTTTAGCAACATTTGAAAAGAAATGAGATTTGTTGGCGGTACGATAAAAAAAAGAAACAAAATTAAAAATTAATATAGCTGCATGCATCTTTTTTTTTTCATTTTTAAATAAAAAATTTCAAGTTTAGTTTGTTCTGTTTGCCCGGTGGAATAAAAGATGGAATTTCTTCTCTGTATTCAAAATCATCCAGGCAGCATTTTGTTCTTGTTTGGGAGGCATTGAATTTGAACTAAATAACAAGCTCGATTTAAAGAAATTAGATTTAGATAATTGTTCCTACGACTTGTCAGCTTTCAGTAAGAATCTGCACAGTTGCTAAAGCAGACAAATAAAGTACGAATACTTAAGCTAAGGGTTGTTAGCAATCCTGCAAAAGTAAAGAGGGCCGGTGGCAACTTTCACAATGCTAATGATAATGCTGCTGGCTTCTTTTAAAAGAAGCCACAACTCCTGCTGCATTCTGGTTAACTGCTGCTGTTGTGCCATGCATCAATGTAAAGTTGAGGTGTGGAATTTCGCTTAAAAACGCATCAAATGCATTAGACCTACTAAATAATTCAGTAGCGAATTTTACGCTGCACCTTGTAACCATTGAGAGCCATAGAAAGAGCTGAAGCTGTAGCTGTAGCTCTACTAATTTAGGACGCTTTAGAAAACATCAGCTAAGCAAAGTGAAGTGCTGGGGCGTTAGCGGCTGTTTGCCTGTCTATCCTTCTTGCTGTCCGTCGGTAGAGTTTAGTAATGGGGGATGCTGTTCCGTTAAAGGCAAAGAGCCGCTTAGCTTGGCGCAAAGTGTTTGGTTGGTGGCAGCTCTTCCCTTTCCTCCATTTATGCCCACCCACCGACCATTGGCAGCATTTACACGGTCTTTTAAAATTTTTGGGTGGTTCTTGAATGAGTGAGGCTTGCAAGCGGACTGAGCGAATAAAGCTTGTTGCAAAATGAGTTTTGCTGCTCAGACAAATAAAATTCCATTATGGTAGTAGGCAAATGCTAGACGGCTGGGTCATTGCAATATATTTTCAAAGAGAAAAGACTAGCAGCTATAATGGAAGATACAAGTATATAAATGATAAGCCTTAGCCAAACTTAAATGTGCTAAAAGCTCAACTGGGATTTGCAAAACACTCTTGAATTGCTTGCATAATAATAGTATAAGGCTTATAGATTCAACTTACTTTTTTCCAATTTAATGATAATATTATTATTTATTTAATAGGCGAGCTAAAATAACTGTCAAACAAGCCCTTAATAACTCTAAATTGTGATTAAAATAAGTTTGTTCAATATGTGCATTGCATACAATAAACCTATGTTATTGCAGATATCAAAGAAATGTATTAACAAATAAAAATATAGACTTTAATTTGAATTTTTTTTTTAAATATTTTTTTTCGCTAAAAAAAATCTTGCATTAAATAACAAAGTGTTTTTTATGCTGGGTAAGTGCTCTACTTAGCTTCGTCTGGTTCTTTGAGCATTTTCTCATTAGTAAAATGCGAAAAAGTTCTTGAGAAAAGAAATTGTAAATGGTATCAAACTTTGGTTCGCCTTCTGCTTCCACATTTCTACTGATAAATCAGATTGAGCAAAAAATGATTGTCAGCATCTTGCCGGCAACACTTTTTGGCCCAAACTGAGTAGCATAATTAACTGGACTTTTTGTTTTCTACTGCTGCATTTTTTGTTTTATTTTTTCTTCTTCTTGCTTGGCAGAAAGTCAAACGTTATAATTACAGTTCACTGGCTCGCTCTTCAAGTGAACGCTCAGTGATTTTATTTAATGAGCTGCTGCATACCACGCTGATTGCTGTAGGACCAAAACTTGCAAATAGAATGCGTTACTAATTATTTGTAATTTGCTTTGATTTTTGCCCTCTTCTGATGGTCTGATGCCCGCTCAGCTGCTGGATTGAAGCACAGAATTTGCATTTAAAGTGCGGCTTAAGCGCATTTACGTGCTGCACAATAATTGAAATAGTTGTCGTGGTTGGAGGAGAGAGAAACAAAGAGTTATGGGGCTAACATCAATTAGTCGCTCTATTTTCTCTTTTGGGAGCGTCTTTTTTTTTGGGACAGCTGTGAGACTCATTAAATCATTTATGCTCGACCAATTAAACTTCTAATTATTACGCACGTGGCAGAAACACACAAACACTTGCGTTGCACAGTGACCTGCGGCAGAGTGTCTCTCTCTGTGTGTGTGTGTGTGTGAGGCATGGTATGCGGTGTGCAAGCTATTTAACCCACGCTGCGTATGAGTAATGCGCCCACAATAACAGTGGCGCCCTCTACTGGCCTTCGAATATATGCACAAACTATTTTCGCGTGTAAAATGCAAATTAAATAGATACCTTGCCCTGTATTGCACACGCATTAAGCTAAAACTTTTTCATGCCTCGATTTACATTTTTGGCAGCGTTTTGGTGGTTTCTATTTTAATGGTGTTTCCTTTTTTCTTTTTTTTTTGGTGCACGTGCAAATTACAGGCCTGCAAAATGGCGCAAGGTTCACCAAAGCTTACCACCAATGCCCGACGTTGATTGACATTGGGGAACGGCAAAGACAATTAAAAAGCTGCCTGCTTCTTTAGGTACAATTTTTTTTTGGAAATTTTCGGATCAAGTAGTAATGAGTACTCACAACAGATAATTATGCTGCCTGGGAGCGGCTCCAAAACGGAACAAGAACGACAATGCATAATTAAAAAAGGCAAGCAAGAGAGCTGTGTTTAAAAGTGCCGAGCAGTTGTAGCGACGTTTCCCCTATGGAGTATAAAGAGATTTCGAATTCGTGCACTTCGAGTCCTGCTCTCAATGGCTCGCCGGCTTGTGTCTGCATTTGCTTTACTCTCCCTTCATATACTTACTCGCACGCACACCTGCCTGATACATAAGTGCAAACGTATAATTATTTAAAAAAAAAAAGGAAAAATGGTGATCAGCAATATTTGTAGGATCCATTGGACTTAAGCTACTCTATTGTCCTAACGAGTGTAATGTTCGACTTGTATATATAGCGGATTCAGTTCTTAGCATATTTCATTTTGTAAATACTTATCTATGCTTAAGTGAGCGAAGTTAATTTGGTACATAGAGAAACAAATGAACTGACGACGATTAGCGGTAGTCAAAAGTATTTACACAAATTGCTAGTGCACGCATCGTTAAATAAGCGCAATAAATTTCTTTGTTTTGTAGTGGATGCAGAAAATAAAATAAACTAAATAAAGTAATTGTCACATTTGCAACTATCTGTCAGTAGTTAAAGTTGTGTGGCGTTTTCGCTAAGCCGTCAACAAAGGTAAACATATGCAAACATATGTGCATGGAAATCTGTGTAAATGCACGTGGGTGTGTGTGTGTGTCTGTGTGCATACACAGTGTCCGTGCAACAAGAACAGAATGCATTGCAATATAACTCGCTACAAATCCAACAAAATAGGATTAAAACTTATTTAGCTGTGTGGAACTTGTTTGTTGCATTGTTTTTATTGCTGTTTTTCTCGCTTTTTTTTCTGCTGTTGGCTTCCGTTTGCCGTGCCATATATTCATGTAGTATGTTGTTGTAGTTACCTCTGTTCGCGGCTACTTCAATGCACGAAATCCGAAATACGCAAATAAACTGAGCACCATTGCACAGCTGCCTGTTTGCATTTTTGCTTTATGGGACTCTTTATCTATGGCTTGCTGCAAGGTGTTCGTACTACCTACCAGTTCTCTTATTCTCACTTTCTCTCTGGTCTGGACAATGCTAGCAAATGCTAAAGATAAATGTGATAAATGCGCGCAAGTGTGCAAATAGCGTAAAAAGCTGACCACAAACTTTCTGATGTTCCGGAAGCTGCATTTTAAGTTTGTGTATGTGAGTGTGCGTGTGTGTTGGCATAGTTAATATGACGGTTTATGTACAGTTATGCATGCGGCCAAGAGCAATGTAGCTAGCTGGTATGATAACTGAACCATTGGCTTTGCCAAGGGCTAAACATGTTGAAGATATAAAGCTTTAAAAAAGTTTCTTTATCGAATTTTTTTTTTTTTTAAAGTTTCTTATATTAAATTATGCAAAAGCATTGTTAACTAAAGCTGATTTTAAGTTTTAGCAATATTTTTAGTAATGAATTTAAGAACAGCTTGACATTGTCTGTAAGAACAATATTATTTTACTATTCTTGTTGACACCTTTGAATACTCAAACATCAGCTGGTTTTGTCCCGATGGTTATTAAATGTAACACTTGCCCCCAGTAAAATACTGTCACAGAATTTACATGACTTTCGTCAAACCCAGCAAGACAACAACAATACAACGCCAAAAACATAAAACAACACTGTGCACAACACCAAGAGGGCAACACGAGGGCGACAAGCGCACTTCACAATGTTGCACAACACACTCACCAATATTAATGCATACGCACGGAGGAGAGCACGCCCAAGTAGCGCACTTTGTAGCTGCTTATGCCTCGTACATGTGACGCCCCATATAAGTAGGCAACAAAAATTGTTAACTGTGCTGTGCTATTCCTGCTGACCATGTGAGTGTATGTTTGCATGCGAGTGTGTGTGTGTGTGTGCGTGCATGTTCGTGTTTCTACATACTCGAAAAATGCCATTTGGCTAAAAGTTGTTGGTGTTGGCATCACCCAGCATCATGTCGTGTTAGCAACGACTGCGATGCAAGCGCTAATTATGGAAATTAAAAACTTAGCTAAATATGTTAATATGTGCATTTTTTAATTAAATAGAACACAGAGCGTGCTGTGACATGCGTTGCCAAAGCATTGTATTGCGGTGTACACGCCTCTTCCCCGTCTCACCTTTATTCTTCTACTTCTTCTTTTTCATATCGGTAACAAAGGCATGGCAGATGCCCCAAAGCCAACCATCTGTGAAGCAAACACAAAATGCTTGCTGTACTATTACATTTTTTTTAGAAGCTGCGTTTGGTTTTTGTTTTCACTTTTGCTGTAAGTGGAGCCTTGTTGCGCCCATTTGCTAACCAAACTTAGTATGCCTGTATGTAGGTAATTTGCATTTGTGCTTTGACTGCGGCTTGTGTTGCTGCAAAGATGCTTTACATGAGAAACCCACACACAAACACACACACATACACAGACACAAGCACACATCACAAAGTGCTGTAAGATAAAACGCTGTTGTAAGGTCAAAATCTGAAAACTATGTTGAAAGTAATTCCTTTATGTGTGGGTGTGGGCATGACGTGGGCTTAGCTGCTACATTGTTGCTGCATACTTTTGAGCGCGAGGTAATTTAATACCACAATTGTTGCAACAATTAGCAGTTGCGCCCTAATGGGCGGGCTTATAAAGAGATTGGTACTTTACTTCTATTTTCTTATGGTATCTGAAGTAGCAGTATATCTCCACCTATGTTATGTCTTCTTATTAAAGCAAATAATAAGTTTACATTTGGTAATAGTTGCATAAAAGTGTTAAGTTTGCAGCAACAACACAGAAGTTAAGGAGCCATCTATTGCGACAAAAAGATACGGCATTTCCACTTCAATGTCAACGGCAATTCTTTTTGCATTTTGATTCGGTCCGAAATGCATTTTTTGGATTCAGGTTATACTGAGGTGCAATAGCTCATCGCACCTGCTCGGTTCTGCCTTTGCAATACTGGCAGCCAAAAAAATCAATTGTGCAAAATAAAACTAGAAAAAAAAAAAATATTCAAGGTAAGCTCTCCCGATCGCCAACGCCATGGGATTACTCTATGACCGTTTTTTACAGTGTGAAATAAATACAAAAATAACTAAACTAAATGATTGTTTAAAACTTAACAAAGTGCAAATGTGCAAAAACAAAATAACAAAATCAAAGTGAATGAAAAACAAAGAAACTTCGCGTCAAAACCCAAGAAACAAAAAGTTGTTAATTCCAATTATTTGAAAGGATAAAAACAATTAAATAATCGATCTTTATAGTTTAAAAACCTCCCGACATAGTTACACCGCAACTAAGAAAGTGATTTATCATTTTTGTACAGTGAAGTGGCAAAAACAAAACATCAAATATTTTTTACCGCTATAAAAGTTTAAAAATAAAATAGCATAAAACACACAATGGGAGAATGTAAAATATGCTAAAATATAAAGTTAAATTGCTTTGGTTAAATTCATAAGTCTGATTGAGTACAATAACACAAGATAGAAAGTAATAACCAATGCAATATGTAAAATTGCTCGTGCAAAATGCGGAGCTTCTCTTAGCTTACGCAGAAATCCGCTCATTAAATTTGTCACCAACACCTACGGCTCTCTTCAACGGCGTTCTCTTCCGATAGATCTTTCGTCGATGGAACACGCATGTAAGTGAAACGACTCTTTTATACGTTTGCAACTACCGACAACCTTTAAAATGCGGTATATTAACTTTTTAACAACTTTAAACATACTAAATAAATGTTACTCTTCAATAGGGAAGTTTATTGAGAAAGACCTAATATACTAAAGTACCGGAGCCCATTCTCTCATTTGTATATTGTATACTCATTTTGTATATTGTTTGGATTGTTTATCCAAAGTTTTATTACTTTCGCAATGTGGTTTTTGAAAAGGAATTTCTAGTCACAGTTTCAAATACAGGAGTGACTCTTTCATAAGAGGTAGGAATCAATAGCCCCCGCGCCACTGTTTGGCTTATGATCTACAAGCCTGAATTGGGTTGACAAACGGAAATACTCTACTAGAAAAACATACCCTGCAGTTGTGAACGCTTAAAAAGGCGTTCCCTACTCTCCACCTATAGGCCGTTTTAATTTTAACATGCACACACACATACACCCACATAAACACACGCATGATTTTCGCATAATGACCGTATAAAGTGATTTTGAGAGCAAGAAGCGCAACAAGATATTTAATTTGATTAAACAACCGATTACGCATTTGAAATGTGCACTTGAAAGTGGTTGCATTCATTGAGCTGAAAATTGTGCAATTTTAAATGAAAGAAACTAGCAACCGGAATGCAAAATTTGCTTGGGTAGCTCCAAGGATGGGGCAACAATTGTGACCCTATGAACTGAAGTACAGCAATTAGAATTACAATCTAATTTGATTGCAAAACAATTTTCCAACTTCAAACGACGTGCAGCAACAATAACAGCTTGCCGAGATGTGTGTAGCAAGTCATTGTGGTTTAAAAACCATTGCAACCATTGCAACCACAACAACATATAACTATAGAGCGTTTATATGTATAGCTCTAGATACCTGCTAATACAAATTGGCTATAGCACCACAAGGCGATCGCTGCAAACTACATATAGTAGTTGTAGTCGGTCATGTGCTGGCCACAAATGCCGGAAATAACAACATGACCTAGATATGCACACACACACACACACACACACGTTTACGCACACATTAAAAGTATATACACACATTTATGCAGCCCAAACACACACACACATTCACATAAAGGTTTTTTGTAATCACCCTTTTTGGGTACACCTCAGCTGCTTGACTGGCCGCAAAATTAAGCGCCCTGCAAATAGCATTAGAACTTTCGTTTCGTTGAATTTGTGTCGAGGTGATTGGGTTGAAGGCCATTAAAACAGAAAACCAACCGAAAATGTTGTGCACTTATTTACGCACAGTTAAGTGAGTGTACAACTAAACTACTGTCAGCTAATGTTAGTGGCCATAAATATATATCACTAATAAATTTCTGGTTATACAAACAGTTTTAAGTTGATGACAATGTATTGAGCTAAGTCAGTATAGAATGGTATAGCATTCAAAGCTGCACTTAATGTGAAACAGTCGCTTTTCGCTTTCGCTGGCCATATTTAATGCATAATCTCACAAAACAAACACACACACACACACACACACACACACAAACTCACACATAGAGAGGCGTTCCGTTGTTGATTAAATGGCAAAAGTTGTATAATCAAAAATTATTTCATAAACGAGCTCAGCGCTCGCAAATGGACGGCACAATGCTCGTTTATAAAAGGCACCACCCAGTCATCCATCCCTTCTCCTACAGCCCCACTCGCTCTTGCTCCATACATACTTTATTAGTTTTGAGCGCTAAGTTAATAATAAAAAGTTTTTTGGCCGCTGCGAGTTTATCTTGCATAGTAACCAACAACACAAAATGTTAAGCATACGCAATGTGTTGCGCTTGGGCCATTAGGCAGCTATACAGACACAAAAACACATCTATTATACATATACAATCATGTGTGTCAGTGTGTTTGGGTGCATGAGCATATGGGGTGGCAATGGGTCAAGCCTGATTATTAAAAAACAAAAGCAATTATAAACCAGAATGTGGTTGAAAATTACTTTGACGGCAAACTGTGCGCAGTTTAAAATTTTTCTATATGCTCAAATTACACACACACACACACATATTCAAATGGCACAATGCGTGTGTGTGTGTGTGTGTGGGTGAAACTAATATGCGTAATGTATTTGTATGAAACTTTTGGGAATAGCGACTTTTTGTTGAAAGTGTCACGCCTACAATTTATAAGCGTAACTACGAGCATAAATCTAAATCAAATTGCTTTTATTTTTCAAAAAACTGCACAAGGACTTTATTTCTGAAAATTGCTGATATTTTGTTTTCTGAGTTTGCTGCGGAGATATTTTTAAACAATCTATGTAACGAAAAAGTTATGTAATCATTTTGACCCACTTAAAATATTTGGAGCTGTAATATTTAAATATAAATTTCAGTGATTTTTGAAATGCAAATTTAGATTTTTTTGTATTGTTTTATACCTGCATACGTCAACAGCTGCGTTGACTTAGCCATATCCGGTCTGTCTGTCCGCTTGAAAGTTCAGATTTGAAAATGCAGCTCTCTCAACCCACAAGCAATAAAAGTTTGCTTCAAACTATCGATAACTCTGCTGGCTTTCAATTTACACATGCTATAAGACTATTAAGTTTTAAAATTATAAAACATGATACAAAAACAATTGACGAAACATTGATTATCTATAAAATGTTCCTTAAAATTGGTTGAGAAACACCGAAGATATCTCAGATTAAAATTAAGCCACGCACATCAAGTAGCGCAGTGTTGCACTTATTGTATATGCAGTTAACTTACTTAATTGCCTGTCTATTTTTTTAATCTATTACTTATATGTTTATTTATTTTATTCATCAAATCTTACATTCACTATTCATTTGACAGGAGCTTCATTCAGGAAAATATTTAAAAAAGAAATAGATTTATCTGACTCCTGGTTGTTAGTTACCATTAAGTAAGATTGGCAGTCGAATATTTTATTCAAATATTTAAGCCAAACACAGAATATTACTTAGAGTTAAATCGAAAATCTAAACTTCTACGTCATAGCATTTAAGTATTTGAATGAATCATTTATTTACATCAACGAAAATAAATGAATTAATAATAAATGCAACTGTTTACCAGCATTTTGTGCAGCTTAGATTAAAAGTAATAATAGGTTCAAAGTTTGCAGCTAAAATCCAGTTTTGCTTTACATTTCAATTGAAGTTAAGCTTACAGAACTTGTTGCTTACGAATTAATTATTAAAATGCTGAGCAATATTTTTAATATGACCAGGTTTTTCAATTTAACAAGAGCCAAACAGTTAGCCAGACATTGTGTCACTTTCAATTGACTTTTTGGGCAAGCTAAGAGTCGCGACGGGTCAACAGCTGGCAGTTTATGACCCCGTCACAAATTAAATAATTAAAATGCAACTGAAACATTTTCGTCTGAACATGGCGCCTGTTGTTGAGCTTTAAATTAATAATTAGAATGCAGGGTCAACAAAGTGGAGCAGGACTACTAAAGCGGCGACAACGATGAGTGCAAGAATGGGAGCAGGGGCAAGAAGACGGAAGGAAATGCCTCGAGCTCTGTGACAGTTTGCGAAATGGGGGCGTTGCGCTGGGGCGTGGTATTATCAAGCGGTGTCTCGTCGACAACAGCGCAATTGTAATTATGTTGTTGTTGTTGTTGATTTCGCCAAGACACGCCCAGAGACGCCCTTTTTTCTAACCATCTCTGATTACTGCAACTTCGCACACAACAACAAATTATAAATAAAATATGAGCAGCACAGAGGAGAAAAGAAAAAGTAAAAAACCAACTAACGATGCAATTGGAAACATGCCTTTAAACTCAAGTGACACAGATTCTATTCAACTGCAGCAATTGTTGTTGAGGTTGTTTTTGTTTTTTGTTTCATGGTTCGCACTTTCAGGCAGACGGGCATGTCCTTGTTGCTATTTTTGTGCATTTTTGTGGGCAAGGTCAAGCTTTGAATTGAATTTAATTACCCGAAAATGGTTCGTTGCTTTTTATTGTTATAGAAAATATTGAGATTTTTAAAAGGCTGTTGAGCTGCCAACAGCATTATGAGGATATCATAAATGTTGACTGCAAATGATGCATTCTAATATTTATCGAGCCTTTTCAGTCTAATATATATTATTTGAGTATTTTGAAAATACTTATTTAAGTCGAATAATCATTGAAATTATCCTGAAATTCCAAGCAAGTTTTGTTAAAAATGTATTTTCACACTGAAATGGTTCTTCTAAATCTCAAGTAATATTGTTTTCTGACTTGTTAAAGTAAAAAGTTCTAACTCAAACGGGCAAAACAATATAAATACTGCCGTAAAATACTCATTTGCCTCAGTATGGTTAATTTATGGCAAAACAACACTGTTTCCATTAATTAAGGCGAATTTTATTGATTATGGCAGCGTAGCGCTTTGGCGTTTAACCCGCATGGCAACATAATTTGCATTTATGCTCAATCAAAGTTTCGCAGCCGTTCAGCCAGGCACGGCAATTACACGTTTGAATGGGCGTTTTATTAAGCAAATCATTTAGAATAATTTTAAAATTGTGCAAGGGACATTGCCATCTAGTTTTTTACTTTCAATCGCACTGATTTATTGAACAGTTTTTGTTGTTGTTGTTGTTGTCTATGTGCATTCGTTATTTTGTAAATCATACACAGTATAGATGTATGTATGTACTTTATGTGCTATATTAACTTTCATTTATTGTGTGCAATGCGGCGTATGTGCAATATGTGCAGTAGGCACAATTTGTAGCAGTTATTTACAGTTGTCAAAAGAAAAAAAGAACAGAACACAGCAATAGAAATCGACGAGGGACTTTATGAAATGTATTAAATTTTTGGCGGAATATTTATGCGGCAGTTGTGAGATTTTTTTAACCCATTGCTGTCGCATAAAAGTGCATAAATTTGCAATTTTATTTCGCTTTTATATATTTGGCACACAAATTTTTTTATTTATTTATTTTTTAATGTTTTATATACATATATATATGTTTTTTTCGGTTGACTGCAGTGAAATATTTATATAAAATAAGCAACAACAAGCAAAACGCGGCGTTGCTGTGCCGATGATTAATGAGCGAACATTTTAATAGGTAGTCTCCGTTCTGCCGTCTCCCATCTCCGTTCCGCCATTTCCCGCGCATTTCCACATGATTGCACTTAATACTTACACACAGCCATGCACATGTATGTTTGTGTCAGTGTGTGTGTGTGTGTGTGTGTGAAACTCTCTGCACTTGCAAACAATTTTGGGGCTCACTGCAATTTTTTCGCATTCACAGACATTCAAAAAAAAAAACAAAAAATAAGTGAAAGAAAATCTTTGGTCGCATTGCTCATGTGGCTACCCTTTCACATTCCCTTAACGTACCCTTCCCCTTCTCACTAACCATCCTCTTCTTATGCTACGGCGCTGTTGCCACCAGGCGTGATTTATTACTTCAATTGTGTAGTCGCGGGAAATGCATTTTGCGCATTGCATTTCATTGCTGCCAGCGTTTGTTTTTACCAGTCCCCCTCTGTTCGCCTTTCTCTCTCTCTCTCTTTCTCCGGGCACCTCTTTTGAACAGTGTCCGCCTTAGTTATTCGGCCGGCGAGGTGTGAAGTTGGGTACCAAACAGACACACACGCATGTTTGTGGCCGCATCGCCACGTGCTGTTACCAGGAAAGGGTATATCGAGCATGTCGAGAACATGGTAACAAGATGTAGATTTAATTAATTTGATTCATTTTACGGGTATGCAAAGGAAACATAATTATCTTTTATTTTATGGCACAAAAGTTTAACTGGGAGATTTCTCAGTACTACAAAATGTAATCGAAAATAACTCTAATGCATTTTTAATATAGAATATTTTAGAATGATTTGTTTTTATTTTTTTACTAATTGATTTATAACTAACCGAGTTTATCAAACATTCTAAAGTTAAATGAGGGTATATAAAATTTAAATTTCTTTCCTTATTATACAACTCTTTGCTGAATTTTTTCCTTTTTTGCTAACTCTTTTCTTAGTTGGCTGTAAGTTATTTTTTGCCAGATCGCGCGTAAATCACACAAGTGTCGTAGAAGCGGCTATACTCTATGGGAAAATCGTGTAGCACACTTTGCACGCAATCAAGCAATGGAGGCGACTTTTATTTAGCGTGGCAATGGACGCATTCTAGCGCCATCCCATGGAAATAGTACTGAAAAAGGAATTGGAGTACAAATACTCTGTGATATGTATGTATGTATGTTATATAATTTTTAGGCGCTTGCATTTTCGGCATGCCATTTCATAAGCCTCTGATGACTATCGTGCATTTAATTACGTGCCCTGGTTTTGGTTTCGGTGTTGGGCTCGGACTGCTTACTGGCGCTTTTGTATTTGGCCGAGACGAGTGCTTGGCCATGCGGTGACATATATTTCAGTCATTGCACTTTTGCCTCAACGGCTGACGTTAACTGAGAAGTAAAGTGCGCTTTCAAGTCACGACTGGGGACCAACTTCGAGACGGAGAACGAGCCAGAGAAGTGGAAAGAGAAAGAGAAAGGAACGGAAGAGAAGGAAACATTTTGCATGTGCAAGTTATTTGCTGGGCAGTCGCATGTTCATTGCTTCCGTCCGTCGGCATGTCTGCAGAATTATTTTAATTATGCATTTGCATTTTGGGCAGACAGTCGCCGGCGGCGGCATCAGACACCCATCAACAGTTGCCTGACTTGACTCTACGCTGAGCTAGCTTAACTGGCCGGACCCAGCATATGTAACTAATCGCCACAATTGCCCCCACTTTCAGTCTTACGTATACTGATACTGATTTCATGAATTTTGATGATTATGCTGATCGCTTGGATTATGCACTGTGTGCAACGTGTGAACTTAATTTCTCCATACGGGTGTGTGTGTGGTGTCCTTTGGCCTGGCATTTCATCATCGGCATCCACCATCAGCTACATCAGTTTGTCATTTAGTCATTTAGTCAATGCCATGAGGGCCAGAATCAAGTCAAATTTGTTTTTCATGTAAATTTTTAGCCAAAACCATTTCGGACAGACCAATATGCATATAAATAAATAAATGTAGAGTATGAAAATGCATGTGAGTGTGTTAGCTGTGAGCTGTGCACATGTGTGCGTTTATTATAATTTATGTATCAATTTATCATGCTCCTGTGCCTAGAAGCTGCCTCTGTCTAGCTCTCGACGCTTACCTCGATGCTGTTGGCTGTAACTAATGCTAAACGAGCAACAAACCGTTCGGTTTTTAAACGAAAAATGCATGCATTTTCAATTACAATGTGTGCATACGATAAAAATGATGATGGCATGCTTGAAAACATGCTATTAAATATTTAACAATAGCTGCTTAAATGTGAGTTGCTTTAAAAATAGTTGCGTTTATTTAAAAAGAAGTCTGATAAATAGTCAACAAAATTGAAAAAAAGTAGTTTTATATCTGAAAAACTTTTATTATTATTGTTTCGTTAGGAATATAGACTCTTATGAATACATTTATTTATTATAATCAATTAGTTCTTAAATTCAGTTTTTCAAAAGAAATAAATCTTCGTACATTGGCTTAGCAATGCATTTGATATGCGGAAAATTGCACCATAACGTCTGTCTCTGGCAGACACTCGGCCACTTGGCCAGCTCAAGGCTAGATGGCTTTTGGCCATTTGTTGCGGTTCCGATGGTTCAGTCGCCACGCCACGCCTTTATGTGCTTAGTGGCGCTTGCATGTGGCACTGATCCACACACACACACATACACACGCAGAGTTGTTGGGCATGGACATGTCCAATGCGCATTGTGTACACGCGGTTAGGCAAACGTTTTCTCAACTATTGAACCATTGCCATATTGTATTGACACTGCGATGGCACACACATACAGCTTGAGGCAGCTTGAGCTAGCTTAAGCCTTGCTGGCTGCGAGAACTGTCGGAAACTGAGACTGTCGCCAACTAGCACGCAAATCCTTTTAAATTGCTGATTTTCCAGCAAGTTGCAAGTCTTAGCCAGCCATTTGCAATGGTGCGTCTATAGAACAACCTCTTACCACCACCACCACCATCAACCCACCACCCATTTCCTAGTCTTTCATTCGTTCAGTGCACTACTGTGTTGGTCTATAAATCTAAAACCAAAGCGGATTGCCATTGCATTGATATGCGATGTTGTCCATGTCCACCCCACATTTTGTGAGAGTTTATTTATTTGTGTTTCGCCTGTTGACCAGTCGCCAATTGTCAGAACCACCTCTGCCACCCATCATCCTCTTCAGCTTTTCTCCATTCGCACAATCTGGGCAAAAATCTGGGCACTCAGCGTCGTGTTCAAGTGCTTTACAAAGTGGCATTAGAAGCACTGATTCTACCTTTCACTTAGCCTTTCGATTCTGCCCTGAATGCCGTGAGTGAGTTATGCTCTAGCTGAAAGTCCACCCTAATGCTCACAATGATTTACGAATGCCATCACTTAACTTTGCATTGTGACAGCGCAATGGAGAGATATTTAAATGAATAGCTAATTGTTTTTATTTAAATTTATGTTGCATAAGTTTCATTCATTGAGTTCAGTAAGATTTCAGTTGAAATATTTTAAAAGTTAAACTGAAACAGCTCTGAATGTCCTAAGCTGGTGCTGAAACAATTAAACACAATTCACTGTCAGTATTTATGACTCAAAACCTTTGATTTTCACAAACTTTTGTGTACTATAAAAGCTTTGCTTGTTTAGTTATTATCACCTCTACTATAGCACATCATATTTATTTATTTATCGCGCTTCCAATCATACTATATCATATCATACGGAAAACACTCAAGACATTTGTACATTGGAATTGGATTCGGAAACAACTTGATACGTGTTGCGTCTGTCTCCAATAGCTCCGAGCCGCACACGGAAGACACGCGAGCCTTCGCAATTGTTTGCATTTCTCTTGTGTTATTTTTTCGTTACGGCATTACAAATATTTTTATATGAGAACTGGATTGGAATGGGGTAGGAAGTAGACGGTTCACATGGTTGGTAGGTTGGTTTTGTATGTACTCGTAGTTATTTGGGTTGGTCGCTTGCTTGGAGCATTACACATTGGTGCACAACGTCGCAAGCTAAAGAAGAAAAAAATTTAATTAAAATCTGAAATTACAGCCAACGGCGGGCCAGGCAACGACGTTTGTCAGGCTTTCGCAATTTTTAGATGCGCAGCTTTGCAGGTTATTAAATGCATATTGCGGCCATTTTAAAGTCTTAAATGCTCTGCAAGCTGACACGCCCAGATATTCGCTCCCTATTGATACATATATAGCATTAAAACACACAAGCAGTGCAAAAAACAAAACCCCAAATGGCAGAAACCAGAGGCGAAAACGGATATTTCACGCCATGGTTGCATTTACTTTTAATAATTAAATACGACAGTTGGCCAACGCAAAATAATTATTTATTGTACCTAGACAACGCAAGTTGCCTTGTTGCAATGGCCATTAAAAATAATGCCATGGTATAAGTTTCGCAGCAAAAATTGTTCCAAAAAACAAGAAAAATATTACTCATATACGGCGAGTGTTCAATTCGATAATTTTAATAGGATACAACTTAAGAGAGACTTATTTAAATGTGTATTTATGTGTATGTGTGTTGGATTGTGGCATAGATTGAATTACAGCAAAATATTACAATCACCAAGGCTATAAACATTGCCACAAAGACAACATTTAAGTCTTATCCGTCAAAAGTCTTATACATTTTTGATATATTGAGTTAAAAAGTTTAAAAGATCACGGGAAAAGTTTAATCCGCAACGATAAAGATATTTACTAAACCAAGATGTGTTGACAGAAATAAAATAAGACTTTGCTACTATATACGAAGATAAATCCATAGTATTTCCAGATTTTTTAAATTTTTTAACTTTGATAGTTCCCTTGTGAGCCAAGGTGGTTTATTTTCACTTGTAGACCAAATGAGGAGAAAACAGATATCCAAAAGCGAATTCAAGTTCTTATAAAATGCGGCAATGACAGTTTGTATATCACTACAAGAATCAAGGTGAGACCACTAAGTATTTGATGTAGTAAGTTAGTTTTACGAAACCAAAAGGTTTTTAAAGAATTATTAATTTCAAAGGATAAGTTTAAGGTCGGATGGAAGGTATTTTCTGCAACCACAAGAAGCACAAAAATCTTTAAACAAAAGTAAAGTTAACATAAAAATTATGCTTAATTTATTATAAACTCGTTTAAACCACAAAATTAAATATATATAATTCATTGCACAAAACAATTTCAGGCATGAATAACTAAAACATGTGCGGATTGTGCAAATAATAAAATTAAATACATGTGGAAGAGTATAAATATTTCGACTAAGTACTGAAAATTTTCATGAAGCGTAATAAACTGAATAATTGATAAATATAAATATATACATTTTTGTCGCCGTTAATGCTGTTAAAGACAGTTGTGACAGGCTAGTTAAACATTTATTTCTTGGTTCTTTGCGTTGTCACACATAAGCCTATGCATACACACGCACACACACACGCATTAAGAGACACACACGCATGCAGACTTTATAAGCTAAAAACAATTAAAAATTTAATTATAAAATTAAAGTACATTTGTGGGTGTTGTTGCGTTTATTTTTAGCAAAAACATTGTTTGGGCGTCAACACGTACTTCGTTTTAAACAAACTACACACAGACACACACACGCACACACACATATGCACGCACATGCATATGCACATATGTAAATGTTTGGATATAGTTAGACGTGCCAACTTGTCGCAATTTACACGATAAACTCATTAAAAAAGGTACACAAAATGTGGCAAATGGTTCGGTGCTTGTTGTAAGTAGCTATGCATTCTACGAAACCTAGCTGTTGTTGCTGGAATTGCATGCGTACTTGATTTAATTTAATTTTTAAGTAACATGCACACAAAACGAGAAATGCACCAAATTTTCTCTCATTTGGTAACTAAAAATATACTCACATAAAAGCGCGTAAGCTTTGGATACAAAAGTTTTAGAATGCTTTTTGTTGCTAAAAATATTTATTTAAAATTGTGGCGTACGGATAATTAATTATTGCCACGTTGTTGTTTTCGAGAGAGCTCTACAACTTGGCTCATTTTAATTAAAATGTTGTTTTTGTTGTTGACTTAACACAGCCACGAAAACAAATTCGAAAAGCCAACTAACATAACATATATTTGTAGTATTTGAATATGCAAGCTTGTTGTATCTAAAATTGATTGCACGAATTGTTGTTTGTGCATTTTTAAATTGGGGTGCATTATAAAAATTGAAACAACACAAATGCTGTGTATCGAGGCTTAGCACCCCAATGCTATAAAATAATTAGCATAATCATATGAAATGTTTAAGCTTTAAAATTGGCTTATGCTTTGAACATTTTGTAACGCTTCTTCTTCAACTTCACTGTATTTTTAAGGTAACGCAGCGCACTGCTTTTAAATCGTTCATGTACAGGTGCATTGTTGCGTTTTCTAAATGAATAATTTATTATATGCAAGCATAAATGCTGCATTTGCTTACATAAATATTCCAAAAAACTCAAATGTTTTGATATAATTTTCAAACTGAATTCCGTAAATATTTAATTTAAATTCAGCTTTGTGCGTGTTTTGTTTCTTGCGTGGAATTTTCTAAATTGAAATTGATAACTGCTGCTCAGATATAATAAACAAATAAGAAATCTATGTTATGTGATGTAGATGATATTTGATAAATCATTTCTCTGTATTTACTGATTGTGAAATACCAAACTTAATGAACAGCTCAACCAAAAAAAGAGCAATACAAATGTCTTTTATTTGCAACCAACAAATAAGTATTAGATAGCAATTTACATGCAAGACATAAATCAAAAAGTAAAATAACTTTAAATAGAATTTAAAAATGTAGCTCGGTTTTTATCTGTTTGAAGCCTGTTTACCGTATCCAAGCCAAGTCCTCAATTCTCAATTCAATGCATATGTTGTTTCATATACGATGCCATTACACATAAACATAAAACTCTTCAAATTTGATAAACAAATCTTGGCTTAGGTCAACTGGATTTACAATCGATTTGCCCATAAATTCAGAGCTTTGCACACAACTCCCCTCAAAGCACTTAGACCAAACAAACATGTCAATAGCAGGCAAAGGACTTGAAGTGTGTGTGTGTGCTTTCATCCTATTCGAAAGGACGCACAACATTTATGAGTGCAATGTGAAATGATTTGCGTGATTTGTAGCAATTTACTCATAATTTCATACTCATAAAAAAGAATGTTGGTCGAACAACAACGGACCATTACTCTAAATATTTCATTAAGTTTTAAGTGCCGACACACAGCAAAACAGCAAAACAATAAAAATCACACACACAACAACGCCGATCGGACCCATTGAGGGGAAAGAATGATTTTGTGACATTACTCATACGCAGCGTGAAAATTTTAAAAGCAACGTCGAAGCTTGAGCGCTTTGCTGTTAAGTCAATAGCTTTAATTGCCAGTTTGTGCCGCCGTCAATGCCTATTAGCTTCATAAGACCGTCATGTTCGTTTTTTTTCTTTCGTTTTTCTACAATATAAATTAATTTATACAGCCGCAGGACTCAACGGAGCTCAATGGACCCCTGCGGTTGATAAGTGTTTTGCATTTGGGGCTGCTCAAGCTTTTAGCATAATTAAGTCCTCAGAATTTATATTATTGACAATTAGAAGTGTCAATAAATCTCAACAACTTGTTATTTTGTTTCCTATTCTTTTATATTTTGACAGCAAAAATGTGACCGCAGGGACTTGATAATTTGACTGCCTCAATTGAACATTGATTTTTATTGACTTCTTTTCACTGGCAAGTGTTTGATTTCGCCCAATTGACAAGCAGTATTTGTTTGTTCTCAAAATGCTCATTGAAGCATTTCAATTCAATTGTCGTCTGTTTCTTTTCTTTTCTTTTGTTCCGTTTTGTGTTGTTTCAACATTAATTTCATTAAAAAATTGTTTGCTTTCCCACAGGTATAACAAAGACAGGTTCCACGACAAGTCAAAACTCAAACGTGCGACAAAAAATCCGCACAAAAGAATTTTAGTGACAAATCATTTATAAATTTCGTAATTTGGCTGGGCCCCGCGTCGCTGTTGAAATCGCTTGATAGTTGCGGCTCGTAGGATGTCTAAGGCTATTCTAGAAGAAAAAAAATGTTTCTTAGCAATTTTGGGCTTAGTTAAGTAAACAAATTGTCGCAATTTAAGTGCACGCGTTTTTAAAACAAGTTTCTTGACCTTGTTGTAGTAGTATTTTAAATTGCTCAAAGTGTTGTTTATACATAATTTCCATAAAGTAAGAGTTTATATTCCTTTCATTTTAGTTACATTATAAAAGTAAGAAAAACAGCATTATGAAGAGGAGTCCAATAGAGAAACATTCATGCGCATCTCATCAGGTTTCCTTTTGATTTTTTGTGGCACACACTTCAATATGCGCTTGTAGCAGGCCAACGCAACACACAAACAAAATGTGTTGTGCCAAAAAAGCAAACGAATCATGAATGAATAAACGCATAACAGAACTGATACACTGACGATCCGCTGCCACTTCCCCTTCTCTCATTCACTCTTTCTCCATTCGTTCCGCTTCATTTCGATTCTGTTGCCGTTGCTATTAGTTGTAGGAATATATGTATGTGCCTCACTCGCGGTCTGTCTGTTCGTTTGCCATTCTGTCTGTCTGTTTGCCTAACTGTCGTTCCGTTGACGCGTCATGTTTGACTGGCATGAATGACAAGAAAATCGTTAAGCGCATACACGCTGACATTAATTGAAGCTGATACATAAAGAGTAATACATAATAATAATAAAGGCAACGCTACCACAAATAACACAGAATGTGTGCCGAACACACACACACACACACCAGCTACAGACACATGTGACTAGGGAGCTGCATAGAAAACCGAACTGATGAACCACAAGGCATACAGCTTTGTTTAAAATTGAAGTGAAAATATGTGCTGTTAAAACCAAAGGAATGCATCCAAACATTGCAGGCATGTTTCCGATGCTCCAGCTGCCGAGGTGCAACATTGTTTGCTGTGCCATGCTTAAGATGAATTTGAAAATGATGAATCGCAGGTGGCACGCATTCAATTGACAGTTGGTTTGCATAAAAATTCTTTTAAGAGAATGTTTGGAATAAATATACTGCTGATGCTAACAAGAATTTTAACAAAATTAATTCTCTCTAGAATCATCAACTTTATTTAATCTTGCATATATTTACTTCATTTATATTCGAATATGTATGTAAGATGTACATAAGAATTGCTCTGTAAACTAAGCGGCAGTTCACATTCTGCACACAACAAGAACCGGCTTTTACGTTATGAAATGAAGAAAGAGCATTTTGAGAATAAAATAATATTGCACTTTTTCAATAAACATATTTACTTTTATTACCTTATAAGTAATGCGCCTTAAAAGTTTAAACAATATATAATATCGAGCGCACGATGCCCAAAGTGAATAACGAAATGAACAAACAGAAATGAGCCACATTGATGATTTCAGGGCCAATTTTAAGTACGCAATTACTGCTTGAAATTCAAATTGGTGCCGCCCACACACACAAACATAAGCCACACACTTACAGGCACGCACACCAGCACAAGCGATAACGAAACGAAAACGAATGTCAAAAGGCGTTTTAACCCGATATCCTGTGATTATTACATGTACAAGGTATATCAGTATAAGGATCTATGAAAAAGCAAAAGCTTAAGTTTGTTGGTCATTGTTTCGAAATAAGAAAAGCTATTTTGGTTAAATTAATGAAGGCAGCTTAAAGACGAGACCAATTTTTTTTTTTCATTTCGTATTTCGATATTTATTTTTATGATTCTATATATTGTGATTTCTCCAGCTGCTGTTGGCGAGTATCCCAAGAACTTCTCTCATTCCATTATAGGCTTCGTTTTGGGATCCAGTTACTGTCTGTGGGCACATTTCGGCTCACATCAAATCAATATGAGCCCAAGAAAAAGTACAACAGCAGCGATCAACAAAAACATCGAAGAGGCGAGGGAAGGAAAGCCTAACGAAATTAAAAAATTCAATATCCTGTATAAACAAAATTATAAATAAATATTTATTGTGCGAGTAATTATTGCTTTTCATATCTCACTGCTGGCCGCCGCGTTATAATTTTTTCAAGCACCAACTGTCGCAGCTGTGTCCTGCTTACGTATCTGTACGAATAAATCCGTGGCACAGGACTAAAGCACCTCACACTTTATTTTTATTTTTTTCTTTATGCCATCTACTTAACTTTCGTTTTTACTCATGGCAATGGCCTTCTCCTTCCCAGCACATTTTTTAAGTTTATTGTTTGTGATTTTCGCCACTTGGCCAGTAAAGCAGTCACATCTGCAGCAGCCCCAATTGCACTTGAAATAAATTTTTAACTTCCGCAAATGTTTTTTGTTCCGGCTGTTGTCAAGTTGTTCTCATTCCATTGCCAACTTGAAAGGTAAGCTCTTTCTTTCAGCTGAACCTAATGATGGGCATGCATCAAATGAAGCAGCAGCAAGCTTCATAAAAATGACCGACCCTTCGAGCAGTTAACTTAAATAAATAATTAATTTTGATAAGTCATGTTCAGTTTTACTGTGTAAGGCCATTAAATGGAAATTTGTATGAAAAAATAAACAGCTTTCATATTAACCCACGGCATGAGTCGAATTATAAATTCCTTAACGAGCGATAATAATAAAATAGTATAAAATAAAACCAACATAGTTAAACACAATAAATATGAACGAAAACGGAACTAATATAATTTGTGAGCATGCACGACTAGTTGATGCTCTGTGTGGCTATTGTTTTCCGTTTTGTTTACTTTTATATGTTGCAAGAAAACAGTATGCAAAAATAAAGAAAATGTTTTTACAACAACTTTGAAAACGTTGAATAGAAGATTTCAATTGAAGCACAATAAGCTGGATATGATTTTTTCGACGAAAATCCCATTTTTTTTTGCGGTTTGTTTTTTTTTTTGTGATTTTTATTTCTGTTCTTGTTTTTGGCAGATTGTAAACTCGGCCACAGTCATGAGAGCCATTTTTGTAAGTTTTCGTTATTTGTTGTTGTTGTTGTTGCTTTTATTGCTGGGCATGACCAACGTAACTGTAAAACTCGGCAATGCGTGAAAACTACTATACAACTGCCACGCCCCATACTCCACACGCCTACACACACACACACACACACACACACATATGCACCATTGCCTTTCCGCGTGAGCTGCCTTTCTATAAACCATGACAGAAAAGGCACGAAAATTTTTAATCCTTTTGCCGGTGCAATAATATATTTGCTTGTATGTGTATCTGTTTGAGTGTGTGTGTGTTTGTGTGTGGGGTTAACTTTTTGTTGTGAATGTATAAATTAAACAGCAGGCACACACGCAAGCACAGACACAACACACACATGCATACACCCAAAAAAAAAAAAAAAAAAAAAAAAAAAAAACGTTCCAGTCGGACTGCGGAATACTCTGACACCAGTATCAAAATAAAAGGTAAAGAATATTATTAAGAAATAGGTATTGGGAGACATCAGTGGCTTTACTGGCAACAAATGTGGTTGTTCTAGCTCAAAAAATGTGGGAGATACAATCATATCCGATTTTAAAAGACTAAGATGTGTTTTTCATAAAAATTTTGATATGAAACCTTTGGCGACATTGTCAGCTAGTAACGTGTCACCAAATTTGGTGAGTCTAGCAAAAAATGTCATATTCTATCTTGGCACAAAATCGACCGATTCGCCATCACCTGTTTTCTTACTAAATTTGATACCTCTAGCTGTAAGGATCTAGAATATAAATGGCTTTAGAGGTTGTCAGATATTGGTTGTTTCTTTCAATTTCCCAGTAGGCAGGGCACCTTAACCTTGGCACAATATCTGACACATACATGAATCAAGATATTTGCATAGTTTCAACTATCAAACTTTAAGTGTGTCAAATAAAATGCGTTCATCCAGAGAGACAGAAGGACGGACAGCATGACGGATACTGCACAACACCAATATGCTCGTTACCTTTGGGATCAGAGTATTAAAAACTTTTTTGGCTAAATCCTTTATGAAAAGTTTGCCATTTATGGGTTTTGCGTGGAACAGGCCAACTACGTGTGTGTGTGTGTGTGAGTTGAAGTTTTTGGTTGCCTAGCAAAGGGTTGACTGTGAGTTTTGGTTTCGGTCGTTTATTGTAAAACCTAATTAAGTCATTATCAGTTATAAGAGTGTGGGAAAAGAAGTATTTTGATGTCCCCGTGATCTATGTGTATGTGTGCTAATTTTGCATACAACGCCGTTACCAATTTGCTTTAACATTGGCAGGTGATTTAATCAATTAGTGACCTTCACTAATTCGTAGCATACATTTTGGGGAGAGGCAAAAGGTTAAAATGCCAAACACTCTCTTAGAAGGCCGCATATTTTACGAGCTCGCCTTGAGAATGAGCGCGAACAAGAGATAGTGAAAAAAGAAGAGAGCAACGAGTATTTTAAGTGGAAGAAGTTCGAAAAGCTCGCTTTGGAAGTTCGAAAATGCCGATACCAAAAGAGAACCCCGAACAAAAGTTAAGAGAGCTTTCAGCTGCTCACTCTCTCTCGGTCTGTCTCTCTCTCTCTTTTTGCGAAGGACACGCTGCCAACGTTCTCGATTTTACAAACGTCAGAATTTGAAATTATAATTGCCGCATATTATTCAAAACGTGCGAGCGTATACATGACCTAAACCCGTACAGCTAGGCACCTGTAACAATACACACAAACACACACACGCACACACAGTTGAGTTTTACGCACTTGAACAACATTGAATTTGAAATTCTTTTCTTCTTGTGGTTGCGTATAGAGTTTGAGTATTTGATTTTGAAAACGCTTCGCCTGACATTGCTCGACTGCACTTGACAACGACATATTTTAGTATTTAACCTTGCCTCTTACCTATATATTTATTCTGTGCTTTCAATGATGCCTTGTATCTTTAAGCGTGGAGTCTGTCAGGTGGGTAGACAGCTGACAAAAGAATAGTGTACCTTTTTGCTGTGCCCAAGTCCACTTAGCTGACATGTCAATGCTCTGGAGATTACAGCCAGGTAAACACTCTTCTTGCATTTTCATTTTAACGTCTTGTTGACCAAACACGTCTATATAAATACTTGAGCAGCTATCTAAAAAAGGCCATTGAACTTCTTGCAACTTTCGCTTTGATATCTCAATTTGTGAAAGATTCTATTGGGGTCATCGGAATTGAATAACTAAATGCTCTAAGGAGTTAACATAAAATTGTTATTTAATTAATGTAAAAGTTTGAGATTTGTAGCACATGAGTAGATATAAAAGAGCTATTTTTTTTTATCAAAACTGTTAAAACTTAAAACTGAAATAAAAAGATATATAAACAAGAGCTCTTGGTCGTTGATCACTGTTAAGAACTAATTTACATTTTCATGACAATTGTTTTACGTTGACTTCCCTTTTTTATGCTGCTTTTAAATTAGTTTCAACAAATTTGGGAGCATTTAAGCTTTACATACCCTCCTTTTGCACTTTGCCAGAGATTTTAGATAAGGTGAAAATAGAGTTTAGAATAAAAGTAGTAAGTGGCATAAGTGAACAACTTGAAGATATTCTGTTATGACAGTAATAATGGTTTTCAAAGACATTTTTGAGTTATAAAGTATTCGTCAAAGGAACAAACTTGGAATAGAAAGCAATCGTTAGAAGAAAAAAATATGTTCTTCAAACTTGTTATCATTTAATAAAATAGATGGCAAAGTTTCATAAATTCCTTAAACTTGATTCCCAACTGACAATTTTGGGTATGACCATAAGTTATGTCTTCTTCTAACATCTCACCCTTTTCCTTGGCATCTGGTAGACATAACATAAATGGCCTATTTGACTCCAGTTCATCTAATGGAATATCTCTGTGGCTTTGTGTTTGCTACCTTTTGTTGCCCCAAATCATAACTTGTGAAGCTATTCTCATTAAAGTTTCAAGTTTCAGAGTTGAAAACCCAGATATGTACATGTGTGTATTTAATCATGCGGGTTGAACGAGAATTCGAATTCCATAGCGCAATATATGACAGCTCATAATATGTTAACCACACCAAACCTTGGCAGACTCATGTGGAAACTAATCAACACTAACTTGCCTGTATACATGCATATTCACGAATATATTCATAAGTATATTCAAGATGCTACTGAAAACTTTCAAGTGTAAGTTAAAAACTTTTATGTTTTTTAGTGTGCCGATGAAATGCCACACCACGAAGCCACCAAGCCAAGTGAGCCACTGAACCAACCACATGGGCACTATTCAGTTGCGTAAAACTCATTAGGAAACGTTGAGTAAGAAAATTTTCGACATATTTCAGGCACAGATGGTGCTTGCAGCCTGGTGCCTGCTGCCCACTGCCGGTTCACATATGGCATATGGTAGCAAAAATGAAGTTTAAACCGCAAATGCTACGCTGGCATGCAAATAATGCGATGTTAATGTGCCAAGCCTCTACGCCTCACATTTTCACCCTCATACTCGTAATCGGTGAAAGCTGCTGCCTTTGCTGGTGCAGCATGTGTGTTGGTTAATTTTCATCTTTAAGACACTCAATACTGTGGTCAGCACCGGTTGGCAGCGCCCTCGCCCCTTTGAGCAGCAGGGCGAAAATGATTGTAAAAGCATTTTCTGTGGCTGCACCGCAATAGCCGCAAAATGCCTTTTACCAGTGCATCTATGTATGTACATATGTATGTTTGTAGCATGGACAACGTAGGCCAGTTGCCGTGTTGCCATTGAAATACTTTCACGCACAGAAGCAAGATACATTTGAACACATGGCCAATTGGCATGTGGATACATATTTGTGGGTCAAAGGTGTTTTAACGCCCACCAAAAATTGCTCAATGATGTTAAAGCTTGTGTATTGACTAGGAAATACTCTTGGAAAGGGTTTGACATTATTGAAAGATAAAGTAAATATTTTAAAAACGCTTGTTTTTAAAGCTTAAAGTCACGTTAGCTTAAGGATTATTGCGAGTAAAAAGTAACTGTTTGGAATCAAATTAAATGAATTTGTATAAAGTGAAAATGCGAAATGTGAAACGCAAATTACATTTAACAAAAGTACTCTCACTGCGTGGGTGTGTGTGTTTATTTTTCAATAGTATGTGCTAGAGTGCTTGCATCGTGCGCGCAAATATTGAATTACATAGGAAAAGGACGCCAGTATTCACGTTTTACAGTTTTACGCACGCTTAAGCGCCATGTCTAAGTTCCAGCAAGCTGTTCCTCCAACCCGATCCCCTGGCCATGATGCGCTCGCAAAACGTTTTGCCAATAAACTTCACACAAAATCAAATTAAATTTGTCAAACGTAAAACAACATGATATGTTTCCTTCACCCCTACCCCATATCCCATTCTAGGTAGCTGTGCACCCTTTTGGCTGGCCTCTGGAGTGGCCCTGACAGGGTTGCCAACACAGCCAAGCGCTTCAACAGTTATTGACTGTGCCGTGCGGTAGATCTGTGCGTGTGTCTGCCCAATAACAATGAAAATAGATGGCCCATTGATACGGGAAACGGACAGGAGCAAAGGACAGGAACAAAGGACTCAAACACACACACCCAAAACACACAGTGAAAACAATCGGATTGTGGCTGTCTTTCTGCACTGTGGGTGCAAAAGTGTGGCAAGTTGAAATGTTTATTGTTTTAATTTACAATAAAAAAATATTAAAATGTGCCGTTCTGATTATCATTTCACAGCTTAATATCAGTCCGACACTCAAATAGAGTTTCACCCAACTGATTGAGATTTTCAAACAATGTCATAACCTTAAATTGAATTCAAGTAATTATTTTTTGGTGTCTCATATGTAATTTAAAAATTAAAATACTTGATTATGCACAGATTGAGTTTATTGGTAGCTTTAATTCTTTTAACTTGAGGTATAATTTGTAAAATATTTGCACATGCATTAAGTTTAACATGCCTTTGGACCGATTTAAAACTCATCACAATTAAAACTTTTGAATGAGTAATTTTTTTGCAACAAATTATTAATTTTCGATTGAACTGCGCGACATGTTGTACCAACTTTAATGCTCGACATAATCTAAAGAGGTCAACAGTCACATTCATATCAACCGCAAAATATCAAATGTCAAAATGATAAATGTCGAAATTTAAATATATGTATGTGTATTTATTTTGACAATGGCAGCAGCGTGACCAACTTGTTTGCAGGCAACGTAAATTCTCACATACATATGTATTTATATATTTATTTTAATATGAAACCATTTTTAATTGGAATATACATAAGTCAAATAGTTGGATTGTCAACTATGATAGCCGAATGCCACCAATATGGCGTAGGCTTGATTTTAATTAATATTTACATCATAAAACGCTGTTATGTAGAAAATCGTTTTGTAACAATTATTGTATACGACCAACAGGACGTAGGGGCAATCAAATTAAATTGGGTAAAACAATAAAATACCTTGATTGGCATCATTAATGAGTCATGAGCCAATTAAAGACTTAAGTTTAAAGTTCTTGGTACTTTCGGACATTCGCTCATTAAATGTGCTGTTGAAACTCGGGCAACGAGATAACCGCTACAAAATGTGCGAAAGAACATTCACAAATAAAACTTAACAAACGCTCGAATTTTTATTTATTTCATTTCAGCAATTTCTTTCCCCTACTTGCGAATTCTTTTAAAGTGTGTGTTGTTTGTGTGCGCATGTGTGTGTGAATGGGTGCTCTGCACACCCTGGTAACAAATTAAAAATTTGTCGTTTCAAGCAATTCCTGGCCTTTTCGTGCCCTTGTGCTACTCTGAACGATTCAACAACAACAAAAATAAACACGACAACTGTGGACATGAAAAGCAAAAGTTGGACCACTCAAGCATGCATATCTACATACAATAAAGTATAAAAATGGGCTGATCAAGAATGCTTGAATAGTAGTTACTCTCAAAACTTTAATCTCTGTTAAAGCTTTTATTACTATTTATATTCAATTATGCGTAATTGTCTTAAAATAACGATAAGATAGTGCTTTTAAATTTACGTTTTCCAATTTACAAATAAATGAAAATATTATAAATTGCCATTTGGATGTGTAACTTAATACATTTCTGTTTTCCAACGCTTAAGCATATGCAAAAATATCACATTAATATGAATATTTTGCTCAAAAATATTTAAATCAAATTGTAGATGAAAAACTTAACAATTTTTCAAATTTCTTTAATATTATAGCACACTTCCCTTTGTTTTTTTAATGCATGCGAATTTAATTGCTGCGTACTTTTAATACCCATTCCCGGAAGTAACAAAACCATCAGCAACAACCATAAGGCAATACAAACAACAACAAGAAACGTTAACTAAAAACAGCTGCTGCCCTTGTTTCCGCTGATGGCGAGGGATGCTGACTGACCGACCAGGCTGACAGGTCCTTAAAAAAAGAGCATAGTAAGCGCGAAAATGGCGCCGAGCGGATGTAAAAATTATGTTCAAAGTTGTTCATTCTATACGAGAATTGTGTGTGTATGTGTATAAATGTGTGTGTGTGTGTTTGTGGAGTGTCAAAGTTATGTTCACGCGGTGCGGAGCTTTGTTTTGGTCACTCGCCGGTTTGTGGTTCATAAAAAGTCAATAAACTGAGTTTATTGTTCAGCATGTCAACATAATTTTTGTTGAAAAGTCATTAAATCGGCCAGCAGCAACATATATATGCATGCAAACATATAAAAAATTAAGGACAAAAGCATTATAGTTAAAAAGCACAAAGCTGCTTGCTGTGAACCAGTTAGTAGTTGTTCTAATCGATGCTTATCATTGTTGGACCGTTAAAGAGCTTTACCAAAAATAAACATTGTCTGCGTGTTTGGTGAAACGTAATTGCTGTTTAGAAAAGCGTGGAAATTGAAATTTTGATCCTGGCGCGACAGTTTTGCTGACTAATAATCATTAATGCAATGAAATGTCCCCAAAAGCGCTTCAAGCTTTATTTGACAGATGAAGATGATTGATTGGCTGAGTTGATTGCCTTAACGCTGAACACCTTCTTGTTACTGCTGACTATCAAAGATGGTTGAATTTATGTTCAAATTCTAAATAAAATTTGAATTTAAGTATTGAAATAAAGTAAATTAATTTTAAAATAAGCAGCACTCATAGGCTATTATAAGAGCATTTAAATGTTTCAAATTAAAACAAGTACTCTTTTTATTAACACCTATAAATATGTTGTCACACAACAGACAGCTCTTAAATGCAGATATGCAAATGGCATAATCTCTGTTCGTATTCAATTGTTTAGAGTTTTGTGTGCCAAATGTTTGTTGCCATCGATCTGCCAAGTTTTATTTGCAAATTAATTTTCAATGCATTGCCAAAATACACACATCGATTTGCTTGGCTAGTAAATCGTTGAACGAGTTGAGTGGAGAGAGAGAGAGATGAATGCATAATAGATGCGACTTGATACGACTCGAATCGTAAATCACGTGCATAACTATGTATATTTGTGTATATACGTACATCTATAACAGGCAAACTGCGGCATTTGCCAAAAGAGCGACGATAGACATTTACACATTCAGACAGCCATTGAACAATTTGGCAATTTCGCAAATTTGCAATTTTAAAAGTTAAATAAATCGTTGCAGCAGAAGGCGGCATCGAAAATGTATCTTGCCTTGACTGCAGTTCAACACATTTATTGTAGAGTGTAAATTGCACACTGTGCAGCACAGTGTTAGCTTCACATTTTGACAGACAAATGGCAACGCATTATTAAGGCGCAAAGGCGCCAGTGGCGAACAATTCCAAGGTTTCCGGATCATTAGCATTTGAGCGCACCTGTGAGCTGTGAGTCAAAACAAGAGCACAAATGCTTGCTGAACTTCCATTCATAATTACACATACATATAAAGATGAATATTTTAGCTGTGTTGCAGCTTTGCCAACGGCTAGCTGGTTAAGCATGGTTGCAACAGCAACGAGAGCCAAAACGCCGAACAGTTAGCAGTTATATCTTCCTTTTGCACCCACACTGCTGACTCTTCTTTGGTCTACATGCAAATATTTATGCATAAAGTTGACTCGGTGTTCACTTTTTTTTCTGCTTGTTGGTTTGGCGGCTGCCAGGCGCTCGTCGATCCCACAGTTGTGAAACCTTGAAACCCATGCCAGCACCCTCGGGCACGCTCTGAAACAAGTTGTAGATGCCGCTTGAACCGCAGGCTTCTTGTCTGGCTGTGTTGCGGCTTTGCCATTGTTTGCCAGCTGACAACAGTCGGCCAAAGTTTATGCTGAGAGGCGCTCACTTTGTGCCAGCCTGCCGCATAAATCATATCCCAACACTGTCACTATCACTCTCTCACTCTCTGTCATTGTCCCTGGTTAGAGAGCTGCAGCGAGCCGCAGTTGCAGCATAGACAAGCAACGCAATGGCTGCTGCTGCATTTCGACTACAATTTGACTATGTCAGTCCTTTAAATCCAAACCTACAACAAAGGCAACAACAAAATTCAATGCATGCAAATGCAAAACTGATTTGTTGTGACACAGCAGTGAGATATCTACTACCATGTAGCATGTACGAGTTCAGCAATGTTCCAATGCCAAGCACTTTATCAACCGCCAATGGTGCCTCTGCCTCTGCCTGCAGTGCCAATGTCTCGGTTCCTGACTAGCTCTCTGGTATCTGTGCTCCCAATGTTCGTTGAAATGTTGCAAAATTTTGTCAATTTGTTGTGACAAACTTAAACGAAATCGTTATACATGCACAGATCTGAAGGAATTGTCTGTGATGCTTAAATCTGGTCAATTCTAACCAACAATCTTTTGGGCTATGTGCCAAATGAAAGCCATGCTTTAAAGTTTGAACTAACAAGGAAATGATATCTTTCTTTCTCACTCTCTCTGTCTCTTTCTAACCACAGTATTTTGTCGTACATAGTATATATTATGGCTTACTAATACTTCTTGAGGGACTCACTCAAACGTTTGTGAAAGCCAGTATGGTATTATGTGGGCTTTTGATTAGTTTGGAACATAACAATGTAAGTTAAGAATAATAAAACAAAACAAAATAAACATGAGTTCAAATACTTTACACACAAAAATGGACAACAAAATGATACCGTAAGATTAACAGCAATGGAAAGAGAATTATTATTATATAAAAAGACATTGTTGCAATTTTGTATTTTTGCCAACACTAAAAGAGCTGTAAATCAATAAGTTAAAAGCTTATAAAAATTGTTTGCAAATGCTTTTGACTTTTGATAATATGCATATAAGCCCGTATTAAAGCTATATATATATATATTTCTTGTTTTAACTTCAAGCAACAAGAGGGTTAAACGTTTATTTGGTATTTGCTTAGGGCAGCACCCCAAAACAAAAGTTCTGAAAGTGAGTGTGTGTTGCGGGGGTGTGTGCGTCCCATGTGTGTTTATCAGCACGTAGAAGTTGCATTGTCATTCATTCCACATGCCTTGGCTGTGCAACTGAAACCTTACTCGGGCGTGACAAGAGCTCTCCATTTGTTGGCAACCATTTGGTCTTTTGAATCCCACATTTGATAGCGAGTGAGCATTAGATGCCTTTGCATGAGAGTTGCATTTATTAATAAAAACTAAAAATAAAATCTTGCCAAATGTTACCAAAACGAAACTTCTATTACTGCAATAATTGAAACAAAAATCAACAAGAGCAGCAGCAAGAGGCATAAAACAAATCCAAATAAACAAAACTCATGCAAACAACTCGTTTGTAGATTTTGTTTTTGCAAATTGATATTTAAGTGAGGCCAAAATGGTCTACAATTTATTTAACGTTATGAAAAATGTTTTTAAAAACAGCAAACTATGATTTATTTTAAGTCCAAGATTTAGCAAATAATCGAGCTCTTTATTTAAAGTCTCGACCAATTCAAGGAAGAGCTGAGATACTATTATTCAATGACATTGTCAGCATTCGCGGTGTTCTTAACAAGTTTGTGACAATGATTGGGTGAATAAAATTCAATCATTTTGTGGAGCTTATAGTTTGGCATTAGTTTTCTAAGAAATATCCAAGAATAAGAATTTGAATACTCTTTGGCTGCGTGCTTGTTAAAAAAAAAAAAAAACCTCGCCAAATTGTCAGAAAATTACGTAGTCCAAATATTTGCTTAAGTCACGAGAAAAAGAGAAAACTTTTTCTGACCGCGGCCCACCACGAGGCAAGTTGACACTCGGCCAAAGCCAAGCCGAAACTAAGGCTCAAGCTGATGCCAAAGTCAAAAGTGCAGTGTAAAAACTTTGCATTGCAATTTGTGTGGCTGTGTTTAGAAAGTTTGACGGGTTGCGAGACGGAGTACGGAAGAGTTTAGCTCGTAAGTGCGCTGTTTAGTTTCGAGCAAAATTTGCTTAAATAAATATTAAGCTGTTGGCCATATGGCCACAGCTCGGAAGATGAGCCGGAGCATGAGGATCTTGTAGCACAAAGTGAATGTGAAATGTCACAATGATAAAGTTTTCCCATATTTTGATTGACTTGACAGTTTTACCAGATTTTCAAGCAGCAAATTGTCAGTCGACGACGACGACAACGACGACGAAATCCAAAGCTCAAACTCCTGAGCACAATTTCAATCCCTCTTCCGGCACCAATACCCAATTGCAGCCACAATCCCCCAACCCGAGGCATGCCAAAGAACTTTGGCGTGACCTAAAAGCAACAAGCGGGAAATGCTGATAAAAATATTTTACTTTGTCGTATAATAAAAATTTCATTACGATTTTTGCGGTGTGCGGCGCTGACGTTCTTTTTTCGATTTTTTTTTTTTTTGGTTTTGTTTATTATTTTCCTTCGTCGTCTTCTTCTTCCTGGTTGCCCTTAAGCAAAAATGTAAAATGTGCAATGCATAATAAGCTCGACGTCGCAGCAGAAATAAAAAGAGAAACGACATGGGTAGAAAACATGGCGCAGCGGAAGCAAAACAAAAGCGAAGGATGAGAAGCGAAAGAAAAGCAGAGCTGAAGTAAAAGCTGCAGGGAATTTGCATATTAGCCACGAAAGATGGGAGTAACTAAAAATGCGAGACTGATACCAAAACCAAAAGGAAAAAAAATAAGAAAAAACAATAAAATTACTTCAACTGGTGGGTGGACGTCAACTTGTCGTTAAAGCTGCGCACGACGTCTCGATGGCCATTGAAGGGCTGGTCTTCACTGCACTGGACGGCGTCCTAGCTGGCATCCAGGCTGGTATCCTGGCTGTGCTTTTCGCTCCCGACTTACGTGGGTCCTGTTCTGCTGGCAGCGTTTTTGCATGGCAAAAGAAAGAAGAAAAAACAACTAAAGTTTTTCTTTCTAGCTGCCTGCCAATTAGATGCAAATATATGGCAATTTTTTTATTATATTTTTTGTATTTTTATCTGCCAACTGGAAAACAATGCGATTAAAAGGGAACAACTCGTTACAATGAGCAATATATGTGCAATATATATATATATATTATATTTTTTGCCCTTTTAGCTGGTAAAATGTTAATTTGCAAGAACAAAAAGTTGTCAAAGACAAGAGAAAACAAGCCAAAACATTTACCTATTCGGTGTTAAAGGTGTAACAGTTTGGCTGTCAACATAATTTAATGACAACATTGTGAGAACACTTCAAAGATTAATTTGTTGCTTGCATAATAATGCTTATTGTTATATAGTGAAATGGTGACCTAGACCTTTGAATTTCATTTGTCAATCACAGCATCTATGCTAAAGCAACAATCTGTATTTATTTTGCAGTGTCTACAACTGTAAATCGATTTATGACAAACAGCTCGTAATTATTCCCAAAAGTCTTAGTTTACATCCATATCTAGCAGCAATGAACTTGACATTCACTACTGTAAATTTACTGCCTTGTTGCTATCTCTAGCTTGTCACCCTATGTCTCTTCCAACCTCACTCACTATCTTGTTCAAAACTGCATGCATAATAGAGAGACACCATAAAGCAACGAGATGTTGTTGTTGCTGTTCGGGGATACCCAAAGGTGTGCTCAACTGTAAGCCCTTAGCACACCCCACTGCCTCTTTGACAGTTGTGTTGCGCTTTGAGCATAATTTGTTTCCAATTGCGACGCCGTTCGCCTGTCAAGTTGCACTGCTCAAAAATGTGCGCTATTATTTTTTGTTTTCCTATTTTTCTTTGCGCCAACTGCAAGCGCATAAACAAATCAACACAACAACGCGAGCTGGGAGTTAACTGAATAGAAGTGGCAAGGCGAGCCAGCGAAATGTGCAAAAGGAAGCAACGAATGCGACTTCAACACACACACACACCCAAGAAAACTAACAAACACAGGCACATCATAGTCTTCGTTGTCATTCATCATTATGCAAAACGTGCTCCCTGGTTGGCATCCTTTTAGCGACGCGTCGCCTCACAGTCAACCTAAACTTCAACCATACAGTGTACTTTCATCCCTCCACCCTCTCATCCATATTATCCCTGTTCCAACTATATTTTCTGCTGGTGTGTTGCTTGTTTGGCTGTTGCTGTTCCCATTCAGTATAACCTGAATTGTTGAAACATTTGGTTTTTATTGTTGGTCCTGCTTGTCCCCTGACTCGACTCTCTGGCCGCTACGTCTGTGGGCTCACTGCGGCTGCAAACTTTACGCCCAACATTATTTTACTTGGTTGATAAACTTTTATGCGCGCCTCCGACTCCCTAACTCGCAACTCCTAATCCCCTACAGTTGGTGCATGCATATAAGGCATACTAGCTTGCCACTGCATTCCGTTGCATATATAGTTTTTCTGAACTACATCTCTATGTATTCCAATTTGTCACTTTGGGCTGGCATTCTATGCCAGGCTTGCAGCTGCCTTGGATTTTGTTTATATTTTAGCAACAATTTTGTGACTTTTACTTGCGGGCGCAATTTGAAGTTTTGTTTGTCTTTTTCGCTTGTGTACAATGCATTTATCATGCGATGCCTCAACACCACACTCCACAAGATTTTTCCAACTACCCTACCTCCTCCTTCTGCTGCCATTCGCGCTGTTCAAAAGTGCAACACAGCGCCATGTATTTTTTAATTGTGCCACATACTGAATACTGTAATAAATGCACTCTTCATCATATTTTTTCTTCACTGCTTCAGCCTCTTGCCCCAAAGCGCTGATATACTACAAATTGGTGACACTGGCAATGCTATAAAAACAAGTTTTCACATGTTTGTTTTCCGTTGTAATAAATTAAAGTCAAAAACATTGAAATTGCATTAAATAAAAAACGTTGCATTAATATAACATTTTTGAATTACAAGAAATAGTTTCATTGCACTCGGATTTAAAACATTATATATTACTTTACATTGACTATGCTCTGTAATTTGTCATTTTAATAAAATTGCTTAGCATGTTTAAGTTGATTTATTTAAAGTCAGAGTCGATATATCTCAGACCGCATTTAAAACTTTAGCCAATCAACTTTCCGATGCGATGTTGCTTCCTCTACGTTGCAATGACTCTTTCGCATATTTTCGATGCTATTTTTTGTAGATATTTTTATTTATGTACATTTTTTTTTTTTGTCACTTTTCACGCACATTTGACACAAGTCACGCGTAGATTTTAATTAAAAAACTTGTACGAGCAATTAATTTTTTTTTTTGTGTTTTTCTTTTTGTCCGAGCACACAGACGCTGGCATTTTTTTCATTGAATTGCAATAAAACTTTTATATTTTTTACTGCACATATTTCAGCTGCAACCTGGACGCAAGTTTTCTTTGGCAATACGTTTGTTAATTTTCTTTTTTTGTTAATACAATTTAACTTTAATTTCCTTCTATAAGCGAATAAGTTACAATATTGTGTATACGCAACATTTGCTTTAGCATCCTGAATGTCAACACAATGTCACGAATGCTTTTAAAGTTGCTGCTTTGATGTAGTCTTATTGGTGTTTTTGCTAGCGAAAATTGGCTGTAAGTAAAAAATTGCACAAGCAACTTGTGCAAACAACAAAACACTTGAATCAGCTCAGGAGAGAGACAGAAAGCGAATGACAACAGCGCAAAGCAAAAGTGAGTAAAATCGCAAATTCTATTTTATTGCATTGGATCAGGTTTTCATACCCTATTTGTTTATTTCAATTGTCCAAACGATTTGTTCACATAAAAAAATCATAGCAACAGGAAACTTAAAACTGCTAACCGAATCAATTATTTTTATATCGAATATACGCATACTTACATATTGAATAGACAATGCAGGTACCAAAATTGTCAATCCTTTTTGGGTTATTTGCTTGATATTTCATTGTTTATCAGAGAACTCGAGCAATGTTGAATGAAGCTCGTTGTTGAAGTGTTTGTTGTTTCTTCGTTTCTAGGGTCTTTTGTCGTCAATCATTTGAAAGTTGAGAGTTTTGTTGGAATCAATTTATCCATTTCGTTTTGCATGTCGGTTCCAGGATGACAAACGAACGTTGTGAATCGGCTGAAACTGAATCATCTGATTCACTGATTAAACACGGCTGCTAGCCGGACGAACGGTCCTAGGGTCCTAGGGAATCAGCTTTAACCCTTTGGTGGCATCTTCATCACACAGCGTTAAGCTGTTGAAGCATGAAATTTTCCAAGGCTAATGAAGTGTAAAGGTTTATCGTTTGACGAAAACGCAGGCCAAAACCATTTTTTTGTTGTTGTTGTTGCTATTGTTTTAGACCTTGTTCTTATCGCTGCCAGCTTCAGTAGCTTGATGTGTTTTTTTTTTCGGTCTCGGTTTTCTGTTTTATTATTATTGTTTTGAGCTGCGTATTATTTAGCTTTTACTTTCATTTGATGCCATATTTCAGTGGCCTATATGTTTTTGGGCTTTGCTACGCTTGCACAGTTTATTATTATTTGTTTTCCCAATTTTTTTGTTTTTTGCATTCTTTCTTTGTGGGTTGCTAATTTTAGACTTCATTGATTTTCATGACTCATTGAAATGTTTTTCCAATGGCCAAATCAATGTGTTGATTTAGTTTTATGTAATACTCATTGCACATATTTTATGTATTGTAATGCATGCAAATCAAAACATTAGTCAACTTATCTACAAGTTAAGTTTAAGTGAAAGTTGTGTTGTCGTCCACTATTTCAGAAGGTACATAAAAACATTATAATAAATTGTAATAAAATAAAATTCGGTGACTCAACATGTTTGTAAATTCAAAGTAAATTAATTTGTCTAATGTGTGTTGTGAATTAGCGACTTGTTTTTATACCCTAAATGTGTAATGGTTAATGGGAAAAAGGGTGAAATGATGGTGTGCCAATGTATGTAGCCCGTAGCATCGATAGCCTTCTTACATGTTAAATGTTACGTTTCAGCAATTTGTTTACAATATGCGAGTGCGTGGACTAAACATAAGCAATAACAAATGACTCCAATGACTCCATAAAGTACATATATTCTTGATCAGCCTTAACAGCCCGTAGCATCGATTGACTTCTTACGTGTTGAATGTTACGCTTAGCAATTTGTGTACAATACGTGAGTAAGACTAAACATGAGCAATGACAAATTCGAAACAATTGTTCATGTATGTTTTTTATGTATTTGCAATTTGTCAGCATGTAATGCTCATCGTTAAAAATTAATAATGAAACACAATAACTATTGCGCTTGAAGTTCGTTCAAACAAATTTCGACTTGCGTTGTGTATGTTTTCTTTTTTCCCTTTTTTTGTGTGTGCTATGCTTGATTAGCATATTTGCATTTGTTTAGATAAATGCAAAATTTATACGCAAACAAGAGTATTGTCAGGACAAAAGCGTGCTTATAAGTTATCAGGAGCGTCGGGAGCATTTATGTGTGTTTATTTATGCTTTATGTGTGCAGTAAATATCCTTAGGAATATCCAATTTGATGCTTTTCAAAATCTTACTTTCATTATATTACAGACACATATTTATTTGAATGTGAACTGTGTGCTGCAGTTTCGCTAGTCACATTTCGAACTTTAACGTATATGTGAAAACTTTTTGTCATCCCAAATACTACTATTTGAACAAAGCTGTTCTTAACTTATTCATTTTTTTTTTTCGTGTAAGCCACTTTTACATACTTGTTTTCTTAGCTCAATGTTGAGCTTGGGAAGCTGTCTTCCTTACACAATTCCTGATTGAATTCAAAGCGATTGCACCTGCACGTTGCGTTTCCTGTGCGCCATTTTCAGTCGTCCCTGCTGCATATCTGCCGTATGGGCATGTGTGTCCATGAGTCCTGGTTGCACAATTGTCTGTGTATGCTTGCCTGCTTGCTCCGCGGGGCAAGCATTGGCAGTGCAATAGGATGTTGTAGTAGAACCATTGAAAAATGCTGCAACTAGGAAATCAAAATGTGCATATGAAAGTAATTTCCACACTTAATAGGATACGGAAACTCTGGCGATACATTTTACAATATCCTCTTTGCCAACTCCGCTATGACTATGATGCCAGGCAACTATGGTATATACATTATGCAAAAGATTCTGAATGAGTAAGAGAGGGCAATAGCTATTGCTGTTCGTCATTCAATACATATGGAATGCTTGATGGGTTTACTTTGGTACGCCCAGCCACGTTGACTGCTTCCGCTGAAGCTTCCGTTCGGACGGCATACGTTGCCCGTAGTTACCGATACTGCTGCTGTTGGTAGGTGAGCGTGGCATTGGCTTGCAAACTGTGTAGCAGGATGGGTGGGTAAAAGTGTGGCTCCATGTGTCCGCTGTCAAATATGAAAATTATTCAACTTGCTCAACTTGCAAGTAGAGCATGAAATGCCACTAAAAACTCCCAGTGCATCGCTCGCTGTTTGCAGGTGTAAGAAACAGATAGTTGCTTTTAACCAAACGAAGCTACTGCAGATACAGATGGCTTCAGCAGCAGCTTTAGCTGGCACGAACTTACTGCGGCAAGCAGACAATTGCAGTTTGGCAACTGAAACATTTCTACTGCTGCTTCACCTCAATCCCAGTCAATCGACTGCAGCGGATTCTATGCTTCGATGCTTTTGCAACTGCTACCGTTGCTGCTGCTACTGCGGTGGCATGCGCGTCATTGGTTTGCTCTACGCCCTCTGAACTGGCATCTGTCAGTGACATAGCTCTCATAGCCCAAAAACTACTCCCTCAACGAGCCCAAACCCAGTGACAAGCAGCGTGCAGTGAGCTGCGATGCTGCCAATTTTGTTTGAGCTCGTCCAATTTTACTTGGTATTGTTATGAAGCTGACTGAAAAAAAAAGGAACGCATAAAGGAAGTTGCTTCGAACGCATTGATTGACCATTGAAATTGCACGTCAACGTTGCAGCCTGTGACGGCCAAGTGGCGTATGAGTAATGTTGCAGACGTGCTGATTTGACACACATAAGGCAGTACCGGCATGAGTGCAATGGTGAGGGTAGCTCAATAAATTTTTAACTTACTATATATTCTATCATTAAATTAAATTATTTTGGCTTAGTATATTATTATATATACATAAAATATGTTATTATTAATTAGGGATTATTTGGAATTTTAATAAGTGCATTTCGAGTTTAACTTTCAGTTTCTTTTGCTTGAAAGTTAAAAGTATCCTAAAATTTCGAAACACGCTTATTTTTTTGGCTTTCGCTGCAGACGTTTTGTGCCACCCTCTCTATGTATGGTAACTCGTGCTGAAACCGCAGATGATGTTAATCTGTTTGCTTTGCCACTCGCATAAATCAAAAATATAAATTGTTGTATGTACAATACATATTTTCATGAAGCAACAAACAGTAGACTATCAACTTTGCAGATAGGTCATGTAACAGCACAGGCGTCAAGATAAAAAATAAAAAATAAATAAAAAATAGACGAAGCCAGCTGTAGTGTAAGCAAAGACAATAGCAATAACAACGCTAGTCAAAATGTGAGTCTTGTTAGTAATTTCAGTTGGCACATGAAAAATTAAGCTGGCTTTAAGCGTGCACCAGAGACAAACGAAGCCCACTATTGTGTACATATATATACTTAAATAATCGCACTTGCTGTAGACAATAGTGTGTGCATATTTACATAAAGCCACACCCCCTTAGGCGAGTGCACGTGTGTTTACTTGATGTAATAAGCAGGAGACTTGGGGACCTGTTTTTTGACAGCAGTAACAACAAAGCGTCTTCTGAATAGCAGAAGCGGGAAACAAACTATCAGGCTTGGCGCTGAAAAGTAAGCTATGGCAAATCAGACCCCAGAGTTGTAAACGCAAGCAAATAACATTCGCAGCGTATGCTTGACGCATAAACTACTTGAGCATGAGACCTACTTACCGAGCGTAGCTAAGAACGTATGATATATAATAATGGAACAAGTAAATAGAGCTTGCATAAACTTCTACATAGTACACTTTCGGAGAAGAAGCACAATGGGTAGTTTTCAAGAGCTATTGCTGCTAAATGTGCGTAACTCTGAGTCACCGAATAAATATTTATGCAACGTATATGGACCAACAGACGCGCGGAATGACAAACAAACAGACAGACAGACAAACAAACAAACAGAAACTGCGATGGATGTAGTTAAATAGCTCAAGTTTTGTGTAGCACCCTTAACAGCGCACCCAGCGTTCCACCCCAAGTGTTTACGTTGAAAAGTTAATGAGCTGCCTCAGCAAACGGATATGCACCAAATGCTACAAGCAAGCAAGCAAGGGGGAGAGCAATTGAAGGCCAAGATAAACTGCTTTCAACGTTTCGTATGCACATATGACAAACATACAACCAAACATAAATATGTGTAAATTTGTGTGCACGATTTGAATTTTTACTTAACTACTTTTATATTGACATTGCTATTTACATGACTAATGGTAGCTAATTTATTATTTTTAGACATTTATTGAATCACTTCCCGAAATTAGTTTAGGTTTTGTTATCTTGTGATCAAGCAAAACATCAATCGCATAAGATTGGTGTTTTACAATTAAACAAGCTTCAAAGTAAAATAAACAGCTAACATATTTCATAATTGCTTACAAGTGTGTAAACCTTTTTCATCAACGTAAACTTTAAACTTACGTCCCTGAAACCAAATTAAGTTCAAAAATGTTTTACCAACACAAATGGATATGGCGATGAACCAAAAGCATTGTTTAAATTAGTAACATGTAAAATAGAATAGTTAATAATAAGTTTTTATTGTAATTAGCTCAGAATAAATTCGTCAAATACAGTATTTTTTTTTTTTATATTTAACCTAAGGTTTTTGGATAAAGTATATCAAATATCAACAATTACAAGTAATTATATGTCTGCATATTATTTGAAAACTAACAAAATGTGCATCTGTCTTGTACTTGGAATTGTTACTTGTTGTTGTCCATTGTTGCTTGAGTTAAGCGTAGTTCTTACATTTACTTAGATATAAACTAAACGAATTAGATTTATCATTGCGTATACGTACTGTGGTATGTCATTGTTTTAACGCACACAAGCGTCCTTATTCCTTGTCTGCCTCTATCGTTCTCTTATACTTTGTCTTACTGACTGACTGTTAGTCCACCTGGCAGCCAGCTCACTCAATGTTTTATATATTTTCAGTCAATTTAAAAGCAGCAATTAAATACACTTGAAATAATCATTAACCCGGCTGTCGTAAATAACACACACACAAAGATGTACACAAAGACTTATTTACATCGAACAGCTCACGCAATCAGGCCGGCAGATTGCATCTGAGATGCGATTGTTGCCATCAATCCAAGCTTGGCTAACCCCAAGCCAATATTAAATGGTAAGCCTCTTACCTGTGGCAAGCTGGCTCCAATTTAATCACATATTTGTTTTCGATTCTATTTCAATTTTCAACAGAAACTCACAGATCTTCACAGCTTGATGTTTATTTCCAACGGCAATTGTCTGCTTTCCATGTTAATTAGTTTTCATTTGCCGCAATGTATGGTTATTGATGTCAGGAAACTTTTCCTATGCAATTTTCATTTTCAGCAAGTTACCTAAAATGGGGTCACAATAATAATGCGAATAACCGACTTTTCGAGATTTCATACATATACATATTCTTAGTAATCAGCCTAGCAGAATATACTGTATGTCTGTATGTGCAGTTCTTGTACACATAAATGAAGAAAGCAATATTTAATCAACGTCTTTGCAGTAGAGAATTCAATATACAACTTAAACCACAGGGTGGGGATTGGTGTCAATTGCAGCGCAAAATCAATTAATTTCCGCTTGTTAATTATAGCTATAGAATTAACTAGTTAGCAAACCAAAATATTCACGAAGCAACCAACAATCAGCGCACACATTCACTTAAGGCATACGAATAAAATAATACCGCACTATACATATAAGATTATATATATAAATTAATTTATTTGTATGTGAAATTTTTTTGAAAATTTTTTCTTTATAAATATTACTTGTGTGTGAAATACAAGTAAATAGCTTAATTGAGAACAAAAAATGTTCGGGTGAGTTTAAAAAAAAACTTTAACAAATTAAACAAGCTTAATTTGAAACGCGGACACGCTTGTTATGAATATTCATATTACAGAGAGTTTTTCATTGCTATTTTAAATATAACTTCATGATTTGAATGTTCTGCTTTTAAGTGAGAAAAACACAGCAGTAGTAAAAAACGCGACTGATACTATATTAATTTTAACTTGATTATTACTTAAGTATATTTTTTTGTTCTGTTTGACTACACTGGTCAAAAAAACGGAGGTTGAGTTACTATGCTATGAATAAAACTTTAAATAAAAATGTTTATTATACGCCGAGTGAAATTCGTGGACTAAATGAATGCATTTTGCACAATTTCATTTCAACATTAAAATCATGAAAACAAACTTTTTTCCGGTTATTATTTTAAGCCATATAAAAAAATTCAATGAGTATAGGGAGCTGTTTATGTTAGGTTACCCATAAATGGTGATCTGTTGATTCTGTTTATTATTCATAATGAAATTTGAATTGTATATTCCATATTTAATAGTATATATATCCAGTGTCTTGAAGGGCAAACAGAAGAACAAAGCTTTTACACGCTGCATTGAGCACACATTTTAGAAGTGCCAAGTGTGTATATATGTGTATTTTTTGGTATAAGCCGCGTCGGCGTGTGCCAAAGCATGTCTTGAGCCCTCTTTCCTATTCTTGGCTGCAGATGTGTATGTGTATGTGTTCAAATTCTCATCACGTTCAACAAAATGGGTAAACGTGTAGGTCGGTAAACGGAAATGTGAATTCGATGTCTTTAAAAACAGATTTTTAAATAGCGTCACCCCCGAGCACACTCTCACACACACGAACACATTCAGCTGCCAAATGGTTACCCGAAACTTAAGCTGCAACAAAAACAAGAAAGAAAAATAGCAACAACTGCAGCAGGTGGAGAGTCATTGGCAGTTGGAAAAAGCGAATCTAGTCGGAGCGAAGAAGTAGCTCAGAGTAATGAATATTTAATGCGAAGCGTTGCCAGAGTCCTGTTCAACTCATTTGCTACAGCCACAAGGACTCTTTTACTTTACTTAACTTTTCCACACTCTCTTTTCGTAAAAAGTACAGCCGAACGAAAATTGGTTTTAAATTGATTTACCATAAGCGCATCTTTTTTCTTTTTTTTGTAAAAAAAAAGCACGACAATGAACAAAGAAAAAATGGCAGACAGACCACAGCATGCATTTCTTTTAAGCTTCCCTTTATCCTACTATTCTTCCCCTTTTCATTCCTACCCATTAAGCGTCCATTATATTGTTAGCTACTGCAACCTCTCTCTTTCTCTCTCGCTAGTTAGCTCGCTTAGGTTGTCTGTGGCTGTCTGACTATCTCGCTCGCTCTAATCTGTATGCACATCAGCAAATTAGAACAAATCGTTTTGCCATTGCAGTTGATTTCATGCTTAAGCATTGCTGCCGTTGCTGCCACTTCAATTGCTTTGGTCTGGCAGCGCCACAAAGTATGCAACAATTTATATGCAGCATTGTACATGTTTATTACAGCTGCGTGCGCTCTGCACTCTGTCGCGATACGTGTCGTTTCTTAATTGCAGACACAAGGACATCGCTTGCCAGCAATTAGAAGACTATGACAACAACAACAAAAACAACAATGACAGTAACAAAGGGTGTGTGTTGGAAACAATAAGGAGCGAAAAAATACAGTCAGTCAACCACATGACATTTAGCAGTTGACAATGTGCATACAAAGAACTTCACTCATTCGCACACACACCTGGGTATCTCATTCGGTCTTTGTCGGGCGGCCTTTACATGAATTTCATTGCTCAAAAACAGCTTTTACTGCATTGCCAACTATTGTTAATGTCATTCTAACTGCTGCCTGCCTTTGAGCCAAGCGTCATACTGCACTTGAAGCTGCACAATCATTTTTTTTTGTTTTTTCCCATGTTAGTTGTTCTTGTTCCTTTTTCCTGCTGCTACAGCTGCTGCTGAGCGCTCGTCATTAAAACTTTAACAGTTTTATGGTGGCAATGGCATTCTGACATTTTAGACTTAGCTGCCCTCTTGTTTCTCTGCGACCTTTCATATATGTACATGCATATTTGTGTGTGTGTGAGTGTGTGTGTTAGGTGTCTAGTGCATACGCAAAAAGAACAACATGAAATTACCATAGAAAAAACACGACAGGCAACTCAAAATGAAATTTTCTCTCAGTCTCTCAGCTTTCACTTGTATTGCTTTTGTTTTTGACGGCGAATGTGACAAATTAAAATACTAAAAACAATTTGCCGAAAATACTAAATGCATGAGTGTCTAAAGACCGTTAGCTGTCATGTTATTTTGCCATCTAAGCACTTTTTATTACACTTGTTTTCCCAAAAACTACTTTGCCACCATTCCATCTAGTTATTGTTACAGCTACACTTATGAAGGGTTTTCAAAAACACATTTCACTATCGTGCAAGTTGATTGTTAACCTGCAGGGTTTTTGCTTTCTAAACAAAATTATTTTCGTGACTGTTAATTGGCATAATTTTTTTAACATTAACCTCAAATTTCAACTTTATTTCTATAATATTGTATACTGTTCAAGTTGCGGATTTTTTAATTTCCTAACTTCATTATATATAAATGGCACCTTTTTAATAAATAATTCAATAAACACTTCCTCAGTATACTTTCTAATTTGAAAGCATTTATTTAATTTCTAATACCCATTAGGATTTCATTTTGCTTAGCTTATTAATTATAAATGAGCGGCTTGCGTGCATTTCCTTTAATGTGCCTATTAGGAGAACCTTTTTTTTTCTAGATATTTCTTCTGTTCGAATTACTTATATATTACCACAGCAATGGCTGAAGACAAGTGCCAGCAGCGATACCACCGACACCACTAAGCAGCTTACTGTTAACAGACGAAAGGAGTTTTGCTCAACACATCTCGCAGTGTATGGGGAAAATTGTTTAGGGGGAGTATGTGACATTTGGCCTTGGTTGCCATATCGTATAAGTACCATTTTGTTTCTTTTGTACACTTTTATATGTGTGTATGAGAGCGCGCTGAGGTGGAGAGAGTGTTTGTAGCAAGGGCATATGAAGTGGTAAGGCTTTAGACCGAAATCCGCTTAATGCGCGCATAAAAAATGGCAACGGCGACGAATGTCGAGTGAGCAAAGGCAAAGTCCCAAACTTGATAAAATGTAAAATTATCGCACATTCATTGTTATTGTTTTTTTTTTTTTGGTTTTTTGTTATTTTTTTCTTTACTTTGCTTTGCCTCTCTTTTATTTTGTGCTCGACGAGTGGCTTTGGGTTAAGTAAGCCAAATCAAACACGCAGCTAAACACACGAAATCAAACTTAAAGAATTACGTTGATTTGCCTTTAAGTATGCAACACAAAATGGTGGGCACCACGCACCAAATGCCAAAGACGATACACACACAGCTCACAAAGCAAAGTACACAACATGAAAATAAAAGAGAAATGTGCGTCAACGGAAATTTTTCAGCACACGCAATGCATGAAAAACTAGAAGAAGGAAACTGTAAGGAATGGTGCGGAAATGGGACCTCTTAAATGCCAGCCAGTTACATTTTATTTTATTTTATTTCATTTTGGTATTATTTTTATATGTTCTGCGCGAAACGAAACAAAAACAACAAAGTAGGAGCTTTGAGAAAATGATGAACTGGAACGTACCCTTTAACTTATTGATTGTTATCTACATAACTTTAATGAAATATCTTTGAAATTCAACATGCAAACATTTTTCAAAAATATACTTGTAAGTTTTTTTATGGTTGCTTCAGGGTATAAAAACAAAACTTCCAAAGTTGAGAGAAATTTTAGTTTCTTAGTGTGTTTCATTTCTCTTTTCCACTCTGTGTTTGGCGATTTGCTTTAACTTGATTTTGCTGCTGTTCTTTATTCTTTATTTTGGCATTGGTTTTGTATTTGCTACACTAAATCACTTTAAAAATTAGCATAATCCGGTGAGTAAATAACAAGAAGTGAACCTCGCTCTGACGTGCCGAATTCAGATCTGAATGGGCCATGAGCTTGAATTCCTTTCTTGGTCAATCGCAATCACAATCACAATCGCATAACAACTAAACAAATTGCAACTCAGCAAATGGATGAGAAACGTTGGAGTGGATAAGTTTGTGAAACGTGAATTTGGATGCGATTGGGAAGTGTTTTAACTGATCGAAAGTTTAGCTGAGGACGGGCTACAAATTAGTCTACATAAGTGAATTATAGCTAATCAAATGAATAAATAATGAATTAAACACAATTTTCCAGATGAGTTAATTTCAAACTTCAAATAATCAATGAACATTAATGTTGAGATTGATTGACATTGTTTTTTTTTTTATCATTTTCTTTGCACATTTTATTTATTCGCGTTTGCAGTTGTCAATTCCTGATCCCATTTTTTTGGTTTGCTTGCCAACCCTGCGTACACTGGTTTTGCTTGTACTGTATGTCTGTTATGGCGCGGAAAACCCTTTTGCATGAATTCGTAATGCGTCGTAGTTATGCAAATCGCGCACTGAAGCGACAGATAAAAGCGTATTGATCAATTAGGCAGAAGTTATTTATGTATTTTAAAGATTTTTGTTGTGTTAGTCAACAACAAGATTGTTTTGCTTTCCATATAAGAGTTAAAACCATTTTTTATTTCTGTGATTTATTAAGTTTTTCCAATAGCACTTCCTCTTCTCTTCCTCTTTCATATCAATATCAAATCTAATGCTACAATCTTGTATCTTGTATTCACCACAAAAAAGCGTCATAAATATGTTTTTTTTTTTTTTTTTTTTTTTGCTTGCAGGTAGACAGCAACAAACAGAAAACACATGGTGCTTGCTGTGGGATGAACAATCCACAAGATAGACGATTGCATATACAAATCATGCAGAGGCTTAGCATTCGTTTGTTATTTACAGATTTAAACATAAATGTTCGCAAAGTGTGTTCTACGGTCTTGTTATTGGGGAGGGATGATAAAAGAGCTTTAGCTTGTGTGCTGATTGATGATATGGTGCATCAGACAAGTTTCGAAAAAAAAAATGCAACTAAACCAGATCTCAAAACTGCAATTTCTCTATGAAAATTGTAAACTAGACGAGCACAAGGACCAAATACAGGCAGACTAAATAGTAGAAATATACATCACACATTCTATTTTACCATGCCTGTAAGCATTTATAGTGGAGGTAGGGGAGAGCTAGGACTGACAGGGCTTACGGTAAGGCAAGCTAAATGAACAACACGACAAGAGCAAAAATTCCGACCATTTAACATTTGCTTCAAACACATGGAGATTTATATAAAAAATACAATTTAATACCTTCCGTTTTTCACTTTCTCAGCTGAAGGGTACAAAGCTGTTCAAAATTGTTACACACTTTGAAAATGCACATCTGATGTTGATACTTTAAACATAACATATAAGAAATGCAAATGTGAATGGCAAGGTTGGTGCTTGTGCTTGCACTTGAATGTTTCTATGGAATGTTTTTAGTGACCCTATTGTGTCTTTGGGATTGGTTTTTTTTTATCAAACAAGATGCTAAAATTTTTATTGCTTTTGAACAGAGCACGCATAAGAAACTCTTTATTAAATGTTTCATAATATTTAGTTTTAGCAAATAACTTATGATAAATTTTTATTGGAAACCAAATGAGGTGTGTTGTAACATTCAGAAGTTGTCAAGTATAACGGCAAAAATTTGCTTTGTTTGACAGAATAACATTAATTTATATGTCAAAAATATTGATAATGTTAATTAGTGTGTCTCACTAGTTACCTTATGTTGAGCGCCAACAAATTTGTTCTAATATATGCGAACAGTCTATTTTTCTACTCTTTTACAAACTTTCCTAATCCAAGTTAGGTTTTCATTTATTGCAAACAATAATTTGATAACTGACCGAAATGCAGCTTAGTTTGAGTTCTTGCTGCTGCTTCCTGCGGCAAATCTACATAACTAGTATTCATTTTTTACTTGAGCCTTTATTTAATTATAATGCAGATTTAATTTCAATTTTGTTGCTCTGTTCGTTTTGCTAGCACTGGGCTTCGCATCAGCACGAACCCAAAACATACACACAAAAGAAAACTCAATTAAAATTGAATAAATTTCCATGCTGTTGGGAATAATTACGAATTTCAATTTATTTGCCTCAGGATGCAAAAGCAAAGGAAACATCCAACCAACAACAAAGCCAACAGCCAGTCAGCCATCCAACCATCCAACCATCCAGCCAGCCACGAAGCCAGCAATCGTAGTCAGCTTTACAGCCATAGGAAACTTTATGTTGGAGCCAACTGACGCAGGTTTTATGCTGCATGAACAGACGGTTGCCACTCGTACAACAACAACCAATGACAAACCAAATGCCTCAAAGACATTGAGGGCAACTGAGTCACCCTTCCACCGACTCAAACTGACTTCGGCTCAGGAGGTCTCACTCAGAGCTCTGTTTATATGCAAAGTTGTTTGTCGCGGCTTTATGAAATAAATCATTTGCGAGTTGTCTTGAGTATTAGTAATAGTGAACACAATCAAGCTAACAAAAACATGACTTAAAACATTATTTGTTCGAATTATTGCAATGATATACAAAACTTAACCACAAAAATTGAATCTAATGTTTTTATTATTAATAATTAATTGATAGAAATTTTATCTCTTCATGGATGAGGCCTCATAATTACAATTTGGTGATATTAACTAACCAAATTTACAATGAAAATTCATTTGCAACTTAACATTATTAATTGTTGTTCCATTGATATACTAATAGATTTTCCAGCAACTTGTGAAAACGAGACGTAACAAGAAAATTAATTTTCTTCTTAAACTGAAATCATTAATGCATTTGTATAGTCACTAAATGGTATCACATTATCGTTATTATTCGGAAATCGAGTAAATATCCAATTCGCAATAAATACTAAGTATTCGTATTATTAATAAGCATGAATTAAATTGAACGTAATTTGCATGCAAACGTTACTGATACAGCAATCAAATTTGCATAAGAATTTACATAAATGTTTATTATTTGCATGCTGCCGAAACATTAAGAGGTAAAATCAAAAAACACAGCCAAGGTCTGTCATTATTTCATTTGATAGAGCTTAGCAATGAAAGCATCTTACCTCAGGGCTGGCAGGCTTAAAGATGCCTTTGCCAACAGGCAACTAATCAAGCAAACAAATGCTCTATTCTTCATCGGGCTGCTGCTTTCTGCAGAGTCTTTATACGTTGAATACTGTCATGACAACTGCAGGTCAAACAAAGCCCATGCATAGAAATTTTGAGCTTTGTGATAACGAAAGAAGCACGCTCAAAATTATTAATTTTAAACGCCTGCTGTGAGTGTGGGACACAGACAGCAGGTGGCCTAGTGTCTCAGAGCAGACACCAAGTCCAGAGAGGAGAAAGGGGCAGAGAGAAAAACGAAGAAAAGAGTAAGAAAAACAGGTTGTTATATATTCTAGTACTCATTCATAAATTTCATGTCATAAGCGTGCGAAAATTGTACAAGTATTTGAATTTAATTATGAACTGTGTGTGTCCCTGTGCGCCAAAGACAAAGCCAGCAAGGCGATTTTGTAACCGCGACAGGTTCTGAATGCGATGCGCTTGTGCCACTAAAGTCTCTATGATAAATGGTATATTCTGCGCTTGAGCCACACAAAGATAAAACAGAGACAGAGAGAGAGAGAGAGAGACAGACCGAGAGAGAGAGACAGACCGAGAGAGAGAGAAAAAGACTGCGAATGAAATAAAGGGAAGGAAGAGTTGGTAACATTAGTTTAGGTCGCATAGAATATACTTATGCTGAACTTAACTTTTATCTTTCTCTTTCACAACTCGCACATACGACTACTTTTACTCACATACATACATATATATTTCATATAAAGGATTTTACCTGCACGCTATTACTCAAACACACACACATGCAAAGGGTGTTCTCCTCCCACTACCCACATCCGGGTAAATGGTGAGGAGCTGGGCAACGCTCAAAGAAAACGCCTCACTGCATGCAACAATGTGCAAGTCAAGTTGAACAGCGTGTGCAACTGACTGCTGACTCCGAGTCTTCTCTACCACCAGCAGCAGTAGCAGCAGCCCAACTGTGACTGTGACTAAAGCAACAACAATGCCAACAACAAGCTGAAGCCCAGAAACAGCTTGACTTTACACCTCGATGCAATTTACTGTAAAATTGCAGGCTGGGCGTTTATTTTGCTTCGCTTTCCACGGCCTTCACACAGCTGCCCCATTTGCAGCTCAAGTTGATTGGCACAGACGGGTTTAACTAGCAGCACTTATGCCTAGCAAATGTCACATCACGTAATGCGTAATATGTAATGTTATTCAAATATGAGCTTTACGTTTTTTGATAAAAGATTTAAAAATGGGAATTAGGGTACTTTGACATCCTTCTTATATTACAAAACATTATTTAACTCCATAAATAGCTTTCGAACAGTATCAAATAACTCGGCATTGATATGAAATGTATGTATATGGAATACATGTATGCATTATAGTTAACCAAATTAATCAGAGCACCATAGAGAGAGTAAGAGAGAGCGCGAGTAAAATATATGCTGGGATGGGCAACAGTGTCACAGGTTATGCCATTAAATTGCAATTCCATTCGATTTGCGCTACGTCGTTGCCCATTTATCTTACCTTTCTCACACTCTTCCCCTGTCTATTTATTCCTCTTCCTGTCTTTATCTTGGCTTCGTGTATGTGTGTGTCTGTGTTTTATGCAATCTTCCAGCTTTATGCCCTTTAATCTGCGTCGTGTACTTGACACAAATACCTTCGGAAAACAACAACAAGAAGCAGCATCAGCAGCAACAAAGCTTTATGCACATACAAGCTTGCAGATAGCTGCACTTTGCATAAAAAGTAAAGGTGAAACGTAAGCAGAAGCCGGCAACGTAACGCATATGCCCAAGTTGCTGGCTGCATAAATCTAGCGCTGAAATATATGCAACACATTTATATGTGCGCTACAGTGAAAACAATGCCAGGTGGCAGTCAGTGGCAACAACGCAGCACCAGCAGCCAAAAGAAGTCAACTGCAGGCACACACAACTTGTAACTTGGCAACAGCGTATATGTACAAATGAACAAAAAAATACACATAGAATACAAATAATAAAAGGGCAAAGGGACAAAAAGCATGCTGCGTTGCCTCCTTTATTAATTCTAAATCATGGCTGCATGCTGCAAGCCGGAAAGCGAAAATCACAGCAACAGCAACAAGAAGAAAAAGAAAAAACTGCGCAGAGAGTGTTGCATACGTTTAAGGGTGAACACAACGAGTGCCAAACGGGTATAATTCAAAAGCAGCAAAGTGTTGCAAAGAGTGCTGATGAAGTCGCCACTTAAAGGTGCATTCTACCTTGTCCTACACCGCACTACTATTAGCTTGTGATCAGAGCATGGAGTTCAATGTGCCACTGAAAATAAGCCGGAAGCATTAATGCTGACTCTCACCCTTTAGTCGTCTGGCCCAAATGCTTGCCTAGATATGCATTTGTGAGATGCAAACCACTCGACACTCAGTGCAGCCAACTTTTGCGCCATCACGTACCCAGAGCCTAACAACAACAACTGTGCGACAGCTTAAAACAAAATGTATTCATGTAGCACACACAGACAAACAAACACACATCGCTAAGCCATGCGATGGCATTAATGGCGAAAAAATAAAAGCAAAATGGTTAGACGTGACGCTGCCTAGGCCACAAAAAACAGCAACAGAACAGAATAGTATAAAATGGAATAGAAGTGAGCAAAGCACAGCAGAGAGAAGGGATATCAAGCAAGCAAGCAACTAGCCACAATTGTGGCCTCAGCAACAGCAGCAACAACAACAGCAACTGCTAAGAAATCCCTTTGTATATGCTGCGTATGAGTAATGTGCGGCTTTCTTAGCTGCGTTTGCCACTGCTGTTTCTCGTAGTTTGCAGTTGTTTGCTGGCCATCGTCGTTTGTTGCCAAGTAGTTTTCAATTAGCTCAGCCCTGACAACCAGCGAAACACACTCTGAGTGCTTTTTTCACACACACACACACACATACGTACACTATCGCTCTATCTCACTTACCTTTATTCAGTTGGGGCTTTGTTGCCGCTGATAGAACAGCCATTGGTCAAGTTACTTAGTGCACCATTTTAAACAACAACAAAAAGCATAAACTAAAAAAAAAACTGGAATGGAGAATCGTATATTAGGGCAGCCCACTAACAGAGCCTGGTCAACCGATAAAGAATCGGAAAGGGGTCTGAAGTGGGTAGTAAACACGTTAAAGCCATAGACTGCGCATTTGTTTTCAGCGGCAATTGGCAAGTGAAAGCTTTTAGTGGGAATTGTGCACGGCAATCACTTCAAATGCCAAATCGATCCATCTGTCCATTTGTCTGACTGTTCGTCCGTCTGTTGTGCAATGCCTCTTAAGCCGCTACAGCTGAAGAGTTGAGTTTTAGAGTTGAAGAAAAATATACATTTGCTCAGGCGACTAGCTAGTAAAAGCGTCTCATCGTAGAGCAAAAAATATATGCATCCAGTTTTAAAGCGTCTAATGTGTTCAGGCAATTAGCTATATTCATATGAAATGCAATTGCAAATAAATATATATTTCACAAATAAAATGGTTACATAATAAATATAGAATATGCATGAATACCTAATACTATAATTAATTGATGGATTAGCTAATTTTTGCCTAATAAAACTATGCATTTTTAATTATGACAAATTATAAGTTTTATGTTTTGCATTTTTAGACTTTAAATAGTATGCAAACATATTCACTTGTTAATCTGAAAACGACCAATTATTAAAATGCATAGAAATACTTACTAAAAACAATACAAAATGAAGACTAAATTTTTGGGGCTTGTTTGCTAGGAAAAACAAAGTTTATATCGACCATCTTTCCGAATGGTTTTTCCAATAGGTTCATTCGTTAAAACCTTCCCTTGGAAACTGCGAGTAACTGATATAAAAACTTGATCCGAACTGGCCCAGACTTTCTCAATTGATAAATTACTATACTATACGTATATAAAAGATTGGACATCAGAGTCATTGATTTGTTACTTGGAGAGAGTATTAAGTAGGCATTGTGAACGTATTCTGTTTTGTTTGACCTACCTGTTTAAGCTAGGTCAAATAATTTGCAAATTGTTAGGCTTTAGATTACTTTAAGCACTTCAATCGTAACGACTGCGGCAGTTAAATATTACATTACTCGACGCTCGAATGTGTGCTTCTGTGCCTTATGTGGCATACACAAGCATACATTGATGTTGTACTTGTGCTTTCAAATTGTAAAGCACTGCAGGAAGAGAGCGACAGAGAGGTAGACAGATGGAATGAGCTGATTGCGATGCTGATGTGGCCAAATTAAATTTCAGTTAACCCAATCAGCCAGGATGACAGGCAAACAGAGTACTGTACATCAATGTTTTGTGATTATTTGAACAGCGAGCAGTGAATTGGGTTCAATTGACTCAGTTATTCTTGCCCAACTCTCCCAAAAAAATAAAATAAAAAACAACACACTTATTGACGGCGCTTTATTAATAAAGCCACAGGATTGCGTAGTTGTTTGGTCCACTTCTCAGTACCCACTCTACATCCAGTCAATGGCAATTTTTTTCATAAATTTATAACCAAAAGCCATAACGAATGGCAACCGTTGACTTCGTCCTTGACAGCATACATACACACACATACACAGCATACCAAATGAGGAGTCAGTTTTCGGCAAATGTTTTATTGCGTACATAAATTGCAATTAGGCCCAGTGCCTGGCGGGATAAATGCGCTTCAGCACATGCGGAGACACGCAGCAAGGACCCGACAGGATACGACGGAGCCCGCCGGGACACGCATGTGTGCGTCAAGGGAGCGTCGCAATATGACGAACGGCTTTCGTCTTCGTTTTCGGTGGGTTAACAAAACATCAATTGGCTTATTAATGTTTTGCGGCAAAAAAGTCGCTGCTGCTGATGGTGCTACAAAGACAACATTATAATCACCATGGACTTGACGACGGGCAACGCGTGTGGCCAATTGGCGCTCCGAGCACATTGCCTGCTCATGGACTATTTGCGCTCCTATGGGAGAAACACGCCTGTGTTTAATGTGAAATTATGGCTTGTTTTAATGTGCTGCCAAACGTCAGGCCGCATTGCTATAACAAATGTTTGTTTTGGTGTGTATACAAAAAAAACGTTCGCTTCATTGTGCATTTTAATTGTCTTTGCTTAAAAGACTTTTAAACCACAAATAAACCGCATCTTAGCCCATAAAATACAAATTTGTTCATTTGACCAAGCCCAATTAGCTTTTTATGTCGACTGTTAATTAAAATGTTTGAAATGTTTAAAATCCTAAACTGAAGGTCTTTTTAAAAATAGAAAATAAACCTTAAGTTCAAATGAATGAATTCAGAAGAGTCTTATTTGTTTAAACTTGATTGACTTTCGCTTAAATTTTTATATTGCAAAGATTATTTACAAAAAAAAAATATAAAACAAAAAAAAAATGCCCAACCTAATTTCGATTCTACAAAATCATTTGCAGATTTCATTGAAAAATTCCTATGATTTGTTTTGTATAAAAAGTAAATTAAACTTCAATTTTACTTTTATTTTTCTGTTTGAAATATTTTATTAAAATTTTGATGAACCCACTGATAGGTAATAAAATATTTGAATAAAATTTAAAAAAAAAACTATAAAAAACATTTATTGGCTTATAATTTAAACTTTTGCAAAACATTTTATTGTTTGTATGTAACTGGATCAGAAAACTTTTCTACTGTTTTGCTAGCGTTAAACGTTCAACAAGAAGCACAAGTTAAATGTCAACTTGATTGATTGACCATAGACCACACATGTGTATCAAAGTAAGAAAGTGTGAGTACGCAGTATGCACGTGGGCGGGAGTGGCTTAGGGGAGGCAGAGCAAGATGTAACATTTTTTGTATTATTTAACTTTCCTTGTTGTTTTTTCTTTCATGCTGAGAGGCTATCGTAATGTAAAAAAACATTTAAGGTTTCAATTAAGCAACTCCCAGATCTATATAAAAAAATAAGGTTAATAAAAAAAGGACAAAAAGGGTAAAGGCAGCGAAAAAGTAATGTCCAAGGGGTATGCGGTCGTTCACCGTGGGCAGTCGCTAGAAACATTTTGAGCAATCAATCTGTGCCTGCGAAATAATATAGTGGTATAACTAAAAGTTGGGTTACGGCCAAACCTTTGGCTCGTCCCCTCAGCTTCGTCCATTTGGTTGCCTCATTTTTAAACTAAAGAAGAAAAAATTATTGAGCTTACGTGCAGCATGATAAACGATGTCTGCAGCTTTTTCCTAGCTATGTTTATGTATGCGTCCATGTGTTTGTGTATGGGGCAGCAGGCAAATCCTTCCATCAGATGTCAAAGTTGAGAATGTAGCGTCCACTTGAGTTATATTGAGATTTATTGTGCTATCGAAAAGAAAACGAAAGCGTAAGGCGAAGAAAGAATGAATTCTGTTTTCGTTGTTTTTCTCTATTTTTCTCGCCTTTAAGCATACACAATCATTAATTATGATCACTGTGCACACTGGCCAATGACGTAGTTTATTTGTTTTTCAATCCGCGTTTTGGCAATTTATGCGACAAGTTTCTGTAGGCGTCAGCTTGCCTTTCAATTTCAATTTCACTTGCAGTTGCAGTCTTTCATGAAGTGCATTCAACAAACGACACATTTCAAAGTGTTGCCTGGCCGCCAGCCAATTGTGTTGGGCACGACCACAGCCACGCCCAACTCCCACAGAACTTACACTTTCTTTTGCTTTATACTAGCCAAGTCCTGGACACCCACTGCATCTGCAGAAGTCAACGCATTATAACTGTTAAACTAAGGCTGCAAGTTGTTTTGACACTTTTGGCCCAAACAAACAGAAACTTGCAGGCGACACAAAAAGTGTAGGCACATGGGTGGACTGCCAAAAACATTGCCTTAAACAGTGTGGAATATGTTAAACAAAATTGAACGAAAAATAAAATTCTATAGAAAAGGTTTTTGTAATGAAATTTTAAAATAAAGTTTGACAAATCTTTAATTGAAATCCGCATTTCGCAAATAATACGTTAAAAGAGCTGAATTGTGCAGAAATTTATTTTCGGAACACATTCGCTTGTAGGCCTTAGCTCTGCGTGTTGAAATGGCATCCTGATTAAGGGTCTTGCAACAACTTTTGCTGCTGCTCTTTTCTCTGGCTGAGTTCTTGAGCTTTTTATCTTATCGATGTTTTGCGTTGTCATTTGGCTTTGCCTGCTTGTTTGTCACAGTTATTGCTGTTATTTTGTTATCCACTTTTGCTTAACCCAGTTCCAGTTGCAGCTTTGGGTTCCAGTTCTCTGCATTTTATTATCAAGATACTTGGGCAATACGAAACGAAACTTTGCAATGTAAATTACATGCCGATCCCGATGCCGGCAACTTTTCTGTCGAAATTTTTGCGCTTGCTAACCTACAAAAATATGTATTATAAATATATACATATATAAAGCATTCGGTTCTTTTTATTTTTGTTGCCGCAAAGCCAACAAAAAAATGTTGCTTAAACATGACAAGCCGCTGTGGGTCGACGGCTCGTTATCACCAAATATTTTTGCACGAGCAATGAGTGAATAAATAAACTGCTCCACTCACAGCACCCTCAACACAAACACACAGATGTCGACTGGGTCAGCTAAGGGAGGTGGTATCCAAATAGCGTAGCCCACCTTGTGGCACGAGACAAATAAGCGAACGGCTTGGTTGGCATTTGGTGGACGGTTGGGCAGGTCGCTTCGTCAACTGACTGACCGTTTATGGTCGACACTTTTTTGGCCTTTTGTTTAACAAATAAAACGTGAAATGTCAGGGCGCAAAAAAGTGAGTAACCAATAAAAGCTTAATTAACTGTTTATGGCCATCGCATGTTAACAGCCCCAAAAATGCGCAAACAAGCACACACTCCACCGTCATTAATTTGCAGTTGGAGCTTGAAGCTTAAGAGTTTGGAGCTATGGTATCCTACAGATTGACTGTGGATACGTGCTTATTAACATTTCGGAAAATAAGCTGACGTTGACCCAAAACAATAAAAGGTTCAAGTTAATATGAACAGTAAAAAGATACAAAAATACCACTAGTTAAAGTCATAAATTTAAGCAGCTCCATCAAAATGGCGATTAACAATCAACTGTTACTTACTGGGAAAGCAGCCCAAATGTAAGCAAAACGTAATAGGCCTTGTAATGTTTAACAATTTAATATTACAAACCTTATATCTCAACAAAAAATACTTTTTAAACTCCTAGTTCATTATAAAAAAAATTACAATGTCAGGTTATTCCCATTCCACCGATACATTTGCATCGGAAGGAGGCAATTTGGGGAAGCCTCGCCATATATGCGATTCCCCTTCAAAAATAACTGATCAGTCCGCCGTAGGGTCATGTCAATCGTTCGAGACTATATCTAAGGCATGGAAAAACCGCTTGGCAAGCGAATCAACGACGACTCTTTACAATAATAACCGCGATTTTGAAGCCAATCAAAAACCTGATGTCAAAACAGAACATGAGAAGTAGAATTTAAAGACAAATTGCTTTGGTAACATACATTAAATGCACTACCGTAGCATATACGTAAAGAAAGCTTAAATTCATTGCAAAATTTTGAAGAAAATTAATTCAGTTTTATTGTTTTTAATGGTAATATGTGTATTGAATGCATAAAAATAAAAACCTTGTACATATGAAAAAAAAAATATTTGAATTTACTTTCTTTTAGATTTTTGAATCGTATTTACTACATTCGATTTCAGCATTCGAAGTAAAACATGGTTGGCTACGATTTTTATGTTTTACTGATTTCCTTAATACTTTATGTACTACAAATCATGAACTCAGTTTTTGTACTTTGATCAAGACACATATAGTTGCCGTCTAAAAAAAATTTTAAAAACATATTTTTCGAACTTTGAATTTATTTTTTATTTGACTAAATTTTTTGTATACACGATGTCTGATATTTCCGATTCGCTCGTTACTTCCGAAATTAATCCTTCAACTGAAACCCATGGAATCGGTGATAGCTGCGTGGACAAGCAACCTAGTCCGTGCAATTCCCTTCCGAATTTATCGAGTGTATCCCGCGGCTCTTCGTTCAACTCTTGCGAATCATTCAAAACCCTGTGTAGAGCATGGAAAAGCCGCTTGGGAAGTGCTTCAATGTCGAAATTAAATAAGGACATCAATGAGTTCGGAGCGAAATTGGAGGGTCTGACATCAAAGTTGGATGTGGGCGAGAATGTAAGTCAAAAAGACTTTAAAGAACTGGCCAAAACTTTGTCACTGTGCGTTGTAATGGAAAGTCGCTTGCTGGAACTCACAGATAGCAGTGAGGAAGAAGCCCCGAAAGAAAAGGCAGCACCCTTTCAACCACGCTTCTTTGAGCCGCAAGAGATTCGTCAAGCCCATGCCGCATTCAAGCAGTTTGATGTTGATGGCGATAATCAAATTGGGTTGCCCGAGATGAAATTGGCCCTGGAGAAACTTTCTGTGCCACAGACTCATCTAGCAGCTAAGCAACTTATGGCGGAATTCGTTGGACCAAACTCAAAGACGTTAGCCTTCTGTCAGTTTCTGCTTGTCTATGCAGCAATACTGCAAGAGAACTCAAATTCTCTTCTCCTGATTAAACCCCTTAAGGAAGTGACAGTTCCTGCAGAACTAGCTAATGTGTCGAAGGTTAGCGATGCGAAAAGTTTTTTTGAAGCTAAAATACAACAAGCCAGAAGATAGAACAAATTTTCGTCTCAGATGGACCCTGCTTTGATTCTTAAATTCTCGTCGCTGTATCTGTTTCAAAATTGTTAGTGAGATGTAAGTCATGTTAACCTTGAGTCAATACCAGCATCAATAAATCACGTTTCAATAAAACAAAACGAACAGCTTAAGTGTCCAATCAAAGGTAATTGCTGCGTTGCTATCGCTGTCGTTTTTCAGCCGCAAAAACATAACTGAACGAACATATTTTGCACCCACCGGAGGAGTTGCTCACCTTTCAACTTGCCCCATTTGTTTTTTGTGTGTTTTTTTTTATTGCTCGAGCGAAATGGGCGCAACACACGCCAACTGCCAACTACCAACTTTTATTAAACAAGCAACTGCCAATCGCCAGTTGGCAACTGCAAACTGCCAAGTTGTGAGCCGATCCGGACCTGGCCCGGAAGTTGCATTTGCCCGAAGCCAAAAATATTTTCGTGCAAATAATTTGCCAGCTTAACTACGTACGTTAAGTATTTAGATATGTACTTTTTTACACTCGGCTTTAGCATACAGGATATTGTGGGTTCATTACCCGTGCCACAACATACCAAGGAGAAGTTTTAAAGTAAGGGCCATTAACTACGATTCACACTCGATAAAGTGAACTTATCATATACAAATTATATATTTACTTAGTAATCTTAGTAAAGTTTTTTGAGGTAGGCAGCTGTTTTGTTTGTAAGTTTTATTTTAATAAGTCCGGTCAACACATTTTAAACTGCTTTGAACTTTAAAAATATTCAGAATTTGTGTGGCAAGTCTTAAGAAATTATACAATATTGGAAAAACGCAACCATAATCCGAAAGAAAATATTTCATCGTCTAAATTTTTTCACATTTCAATAATTATATTAATTATTAATTGCATGGATAAAATGATTAATGACCTTCATAAAACCTATAAATTTGTTTTGAAAATAATAATATGCTTTCAAAAAGTGCAAAAGCAACACATCCATCAAATAAGTTTGAAGGGTATTACAAATTTGTCCATTAGTCAAATGCTACGAGTGAGTGGAATACTTTTGCACCCTACAATTATGTTGCCATTAAACCAAAAAATGGCCTGTGCTGGTATTTATAACAGATTTCATTTTTTTTTCTCTTTTGCCCCCAACTCACGTTGTGTAATGTTGCACGCCATCTAGAAATTATAATGAAAATGGTGGCATCTGTACAAAGCTGCGTATACGCAATGCGGCCGACTTATGTAATAAAAATCCAACAAAAGTCATGCGAAAATAATAAGCATAAGCGTGGGCATAACAAATGGAAAAGCAGTAAAATGTTTTGGAATTGGAGGTTTTGGCGAGCTGGTAGCAGGGCGTGGAAATAGTTTTCAAATTAAAATAAATGCCGCAGCTGAAGCAACTTTTGTGTGTCCTCAGCAGCTACCGGCAATTAGGGAAAGGTTTGGTTACATGGCGTTGGTTAGTTGGTTTTTCGTCCCCTTTTTTTGTCTACCCTTGGCCTCACTTAGCCAGCCGAATTGCCATGAAAGTAAATTCACTAGAAAATTAATTATGAACGGCGTCGACGATGACGATGGCGATGGCAATGGGGTTGGCAATAGGATTTTGTAGCTGAAAGTAATGGAGCGGGTTTGGGGGCTGTATCTACTATATACATACCTTTTAATAGCATTGCCATCAATTTCGCTCAATTGCGCACACAATCGCATCTAATCACGTCGCAACGACCCCAACTAGCAAGCAGCAGTTACAACAAACATCAGCAGCAGCAACAACAAGAGTAAAACCAACAACAAAGCCAATTCTTGAAACTCGTTGTGATGCTCCAGCTAAATGTTTATGGTTATGGTTATATGGTTGCCATCGCTGTATGATTGTGCGTATGTGTGCGTTTGTGTGTGTGTGTGTGTGAAAAAGGGTCATGTGTCACATGTCATTGACGTGGTTTGTCTTTAAGTATTTGCAAAGACACACAAACACGATCGCTGCAGAGAAGCTAATTCGAACAAACCCACGGCGAACGCCAAAAAGTATACCACGATTTTGCCTCATTTGCTGCACGTTTTGATGCTTGCGATGTTGCGTTACGCTGAGATTCGTTAGCATCTGGTTTGGTTTGCTGCTTGGTCCAATTTGTTTACAACAAATTTTTGGCCATGCTTTCAGAATTGGTTGTCATAATGAAACAACAAATTCGAGAAAAGCCTGCTATAATTATGACTTCTTGGTTTCGAGATACCTGGACTAAAAAACTTACAAGCTCAGCTGCACTTGTTTTGCCGAGACTCTAAAAGTGCGGCACATCCGTTTCTGACAAAATTAAATTTGCGATGATTTCAAATGAGACTATATTTATAATTCGATATGGCAAGGTAAATAGCATATTGGCTTTGTGGAATGTACGTAAGGCTGTCTGTTCGTCTGTCTGTCCATATCAACGCGTGTTTCCTGGTCACCATAAAAACTAGAGACTTGAAACTTTGCAAATATTTTTGGAAAATTTCAGCTTCAGACAAATGCTCAATATAAAGCGGAAACGATTTTTGGGGATTAAGAAATCGATAACACTTCAAAGTGCAAATCGATATTACACACATATTGAACAGCAAAAGCCAACAAATTTGGTGGAAACAAAGCTTGCAATTTTCCCCAAAGATCTGCATTAAAGTGTTGGACGCAACGCCCAACACCCCGGCATTTAAAAACTTGTATCTTTCACAGTATTTTAGCTTGAGTCACTTTATTTTGTAGGAATATAACTCTTTTTCGTAGATTTGGATGCCACGCCCACCCTAAATACATGCATCGGAGATTACCGCAGTTGGTTGCGCCTAACTGCAACGTTTTTACTTGTTATATATAAAACTAAGCTCTAGAGCATTACTCTATCAAACACATGAAGTATATGTTGACCTAGCTTTGTCCATAGAAAACTTTCATTAACTTGGGTGAGCTTGCAATTAGTAATAAGTAACATTTATTGAATTGAATAAAATCCGGTTGTCTATTTAATAAAATTACATTTATGAATAAAAAAAAGAATCTAAGCATAAATAAAAATAAAACTAGCGCTTACAGATTATTGATTCAAATATCAAGAGTCTAAGCTTCAAACAGTAATCAAAATTATAAATTCAAAAGCAAATGCCATTTGTTATGCGGCAAGAAATACTTAGGCACATGTCAAACTGTCAATGTGCTTTAATTTGTATGACAATTTAAGACCCGAACAAGCTGCTGTCCAAGTGACCGGCTGGAATATCCGGTGCTGCCCAAGTTCACGTCCGACTGTCATCAGAGCAGGGCTAAGAGCTCCAAGGCCTGGTGTCTTGGAGTGTCCAACAATAAGTTTGTAAAAGTATGCACAGCCCACAATGCTCAATGACTAAACCCTTTTCACTTAATTCAAAGCCTTGGAGACATTTCGGAGATTAGACAAACCATTTTCATATCATATTCCCCAAATGCCAGAAACGTGAACAAGTTATGAATTCCATGAATGTGGCAGCATGTCCATTGGAAAACTTTAATCGTAGGTCAAGAAATGACCATGATACAAAGCGTTTGATAAGGGGGCAGGAATATAAAGTTAAGGAATGCTCTAAGGCGCATATGACAGGTTCGGCCACGTGCCAAGGCCAAAACCCTGGCTATTGGAACGGGTCTAATTACGACCTGATCTATTTTGAGTGGGAATTGAAACAGTTGCCTGCCACACAATTATAATTAAATTTCACTTCAAACTAATTTACACTAGCGTCCAAAAATAAAAATATTCGTTTGTTTTTAATTTGTTTCTTGTATAAACAATATGAGCAACAATAAAATGTCTTTATATATAAAATGTTGTTTGAGTGTGAAATTTATTTTCATCAAAAATATATTAATAAAATGGATCTACAAATAAAAAAAAATTATTTACCTTTGTCAGAGCATATGAAAAATCAATTCTTTTTTTTATAGCCATAAAGAAATGTCACGACATATTGAATAAAAAATGTTACTTTGGCATGGTAAATGTATTCACTTTGACATAGGTTTTGCACACAATTTTTTTTAAATAATTATGTTTTGATATGAGAATGAACTGCTGTACTCCAATTATAGATCGAAAATAAACAAAAGCGGCTTAACGAGTGTTGTTTTGTATACATGAAACAAAAAGTACAAACTTATGCAACTGTTATCATTTTATGTCACTATCAAATTGGAGTTTAAATTATTTTCAAGTCTGCAACATGTTTCAGTTTTGATTTTGGATGGTCAAAATACTTGTTTAAGTAAAGGGTATTTGCTGTTAAACATAACCTTGTTACTGTTTGTTTTTTTTTTTTTTGGTGGCAGGACCAAATGATGAAGTTGCCGGCGAGTTTCTGATTGAAAGAATGCAAAGCACAATAAAAACATGCAAACAGAGTAACGGGAATGCTTTGAGAGCATATAAAAACCGTTAGTTAACCAAGCGGAAAACGAAATGCTTAAAAAATACTTTTAAAAACAAATACTCCATGTATTGCATGGCACTGCTAGATATGTTAATAAATGTACAATGTAATTCATTTCTTTGAATCAAATTGCCATTTCAAAAGCACAGAAATAATTGAAAGTTTTTCATCAAGATCATATTGAGGTTAGACTTGAAATTCGCCAGATTTTATACACAAGATAAAAATGAAAAGAGATTTGTTCTCTACATGCGGCTGGAAGCCAAAACTAAAATTCAATCTTTTTTTGCAAAAACACGCCCACCCAAAAAAAAAAAAAACAAACTTGCTATAAACTTTTGGCAAAACACTTGGCCCTAACGTTTTTACATTTTCCTAGCTGATGTTTTTCTCGATTTTATTGCAGGAGTATTTTTGTTAGCAGCCACGCAAAAACACAACAAGGGCAAAACAGCTTTTGGATTCAATTTCCGCGTTCACAATTCTCTTGTTGCTATTTTGCATAGCTCGGGAATGAGAATGGGAATGTAGCTGCCAGATTGGGTTCATGTTGCATGATGAGTTGAAGGGTTGGCAAGCTGGTGGGTGGCTGGTTGCGGTTTAGTGTGCTTTGCTGCGTGTATTTGCCACTTGGAGGCCGAGCATATTGGCAACATTGGCAGCTTCTCGCATAGGCGTAACTTTTCAACTTGTTCGCCAGAAAGTTTCGTTTGGCAGTTTTTCCTTTAAGTTATTCTTATGCGCGCAAGCATTCGAAAGATTTATGCACTCAACAAAACTGCATTTGCAGTTTTAGTTCCTGTTCCTTGAAAAAGTAGTAGTAGTTGATATATGTCAAGGGATTAAGTGAGGCTTTCTTTCGCCTAGCGAACGAACGAAGAAATAAAAGTTTTTTAAGTCGAATTTGTGCATTCCAGATTTGATGAAGTGTTTTCGCTTTAGAAGTGATAGAAATATTGTTTTCAAGTAAATCAACTGAAAATCAAATTGAGATTGAATTTTAATACCGTATTGCTAGATTTTAAGAAGCTAAGCTTACGTTCCACGTTAGGTAATCCGCGTTATAGCAGAGCTAGCTATAATATATATTCTTCATTAACAAAATTATTGATGTGATTTCGCTAGTGTGTCTCAAAGTCTTCAAACATCATACTTCGTTGAAATAGTGAGCGATTTGGGCGTAAACCTTTATATCCCAAAAAAAAATCCTGCATTTCAATTAGTCTACGTAACTATTGCTGAATATTTAGTTTTTTTTAAACTTGACGGCATTTAGCACTTTGTAATTATAATTTTGTGCAAACACCTTCAAAATATACATTCAAATTCAAGAGCAATTAGTTGGAAAAAGATAACTTAGACTTCCGAGAGCAAAATAAACTTATTATATTCAAAGCCGCGTACGGCAAGAACAGAAGCAATTACGACATGATTCAAATTATGACCAATAAGATGAATGCCATGATGTTCGTGGCCCAGTTATAGCCCCAACCCAAATTGACTTGTGCAATAAGTCAAATGTTTGGCTGTCTCATTGGTTTTGTCAGCAGAAATCAGCTAGCAGCAAGCAGCAGCAAGGATAAGGAAATAGCATACACTACTGACAACATAAATGAAATTAAGTGTAAAATGATCAAAGCTCAAAGTGTGCTACAAGTTAACAAAAAACAGGAAGGCAAAAAGAAGTAAAAAATACATAAAGTATGAAAGGGCAACTTAAGTAAATCTGTGCGTTTCTAAATCTATGCAATGTTCATTTTTCTTTTGTTGCCACTACCGCTGCTGCTGCCTTCCGTTGCCTGGATTTGATGATGAAAAATTGAAAAAATGAAAGTCGATGCTTAAAAAAAGGAAAATAAAATATACCAAAAAGTGGAGTCTTTGGCTGACGCGCTTAACCCTTCTGAGTTTTTGGCAGGCAGCCGCCACGTTGGCACCCGCTTTGATGATACCGAAAGGCAACTTTCATAATGATAATAATTTTGTGCATGATTTATGAATGAACAAGTTTTATGGCTGCGAGCCGAAGTCCTGTTCTGTCCTGTTCTGTCCTGTCCTGTACCCGCTTTTGACGCTGTTGTAGTACGAACTACTACCTCTATCCACAAAACATTGTGCAAATGTTAATTTTTGCACAGCAAAGAAAAGCGAAAACGGAGTAAAATTACAGAGACCATGAACTGAGAGAAAGGGATCCAGCCACGCCTTCCACTACATTAACATCCGCTTGCCTTAGGCTGGCACACACACATACACAAACACACCAAGGGAGAAGCTATATGTATGTAGAGGAGGTTCAAAGTTTTTCACTTTAATATTTATTTCAACTGTCGGACCATTTTCGAGTGTAGTAAATTTGCATCTTTCAACGTTCAAATACACAGATGGGCCACTGCCGTTTGCCTGGGTCAGCTAGCAAAACTGTTGAGACCTAGGGACCCCTTTACAAAATCATTTCGCTGTGAAATTGTGTCCGCATACGGACGATGGCTTTAGCGTTAGTATTTCACCCCCAACTTGTACCAGCACGTGAACTCATTCTAAATGCGCGCTAGTAAAACTTTCTCAGACTTGGCTGGGTCAGGTCAGCCGAAGTTGAAGTCTGTTGCAGCAGCAGCTTTCGCCTTCGTGGTGCCATTAAACTGAAAACCCCAATAGAATGCTATATAGCCAAACGGCACAACAGCAAACACAGGTCGTTAGTTGTGGCCAGCTATTTGATCGCGTTTTATAGCCCCCGGGCAGCTGATAATATGAAATTAATGCTACGCTAGTTTATGTTATTTAGATTTACGAGAGCCATGCAATCGATGCCCAGTTGCATGCACTGCAATTAGGCGCGCGCCAAACAAAAACACAAAATTATGCAAGGCACAGTAGGAGTCGAGAGCTCACAGTCTTAAATTTTAGCGCGATGAATTGTGTATGAGTGTGTGTGTGTTTGTGTGAAATAATCATAACAAGAAATGATTGCATTTATATGGTACTGTTTTTCAGATGCTTAACAAGGTTTGTTAATTGGTTCTGATGGCTTTTAGATAAACTCGAATATACATAAAAATACCCAAGCTAAAATCAAATATGATAAGAGCGCTTGTATATTTTTATAAGCACTTCAAGAAAAGTTATTTAGGGGACCAAGTTTTTTTTTTCTTTAAATAGTTTTAATGAGTTTTTCCCTAAAAAATGTAAATCATAATATGTATTTGATTTGATACAGTCTCTCATTAAGGCACCCGAAAAATATATATATTTTCTAGAACCACTCACATTCATATTATCCACCTTTGAATTTTTGGCTGCTTATTATGTGTGTTACTGAAGGGGATTGGTAAACCACAAAAACACTTGAAAAATACTTGTGTATGGGATGGGGAGGCATGTGTGAAGGCGGATTCACAAATAATTTTCCCAAATGTGACAAGGACATTTGCATTGAAATTCTAATACCAAAACACGCAAACACATACGAGAGCGTAGCAAGCGATATTTGTATGCGTAGGTGGGTGTGAGTGTGTGTTTACTGGTAGGGCCAACAACGTTTTGTTGGCGCTGTAATACAAAAGCAAAACCAGCGTTGAGGCCACATGTGTGGCAGGCTCCTACTTTCGAGGGCGGGAGCGGTGAGTTCTCAGCAAATGTTTGTTGCAGTTTATTTGCGCATGTAATTGAGGTCGTAAGCAACAAGCCAGAGACGCACACACAGGCACGCACGTGCACACATACACATACCCAGCATAACCGCCAGAAAGGCAGATGGACAGAACATTGGGGTACAATACATCGCACTTGCTATTGATATGGAGGCTGTGGTTGCTACTTCTGTGTGTGTAAGTGTGTGGTTAATGTCATCGGAACGTAGTACCTCTCTAAGTGCGTACAGTTGTAATCCTAAAATGGGACACCGACTGGACCGGACAGATTTCAATTTACTAGTACTAGTGTTCGAGTTGTAGAGTATCTACTATGCTTTTGTTAAATTACTCTCATAACAAATAACAACATATCACCTGCCAACGGACAAAGGCGTGGCATTGAGATACAGCTGTCAAGACATGCACACATCGAGTACATTCTATAAGGACATGCGCAAATTAATTGCATTTTGACATTCAATTAATTTTGAGCATCAAAATGCAACCAATCAACTGTCAAAAGCCATACATTAACTCGACTACATCTATGATACAACTTTGGCTATTTTGAGAGGCATTAAGCGGTGTTTGGCAACGTAATGCTTAATGTGTGTAAAAATCACATAAACAATTTAAGTACACCCACAGACCATGACCTCGCTGTCTAATAGAACTCAAAGCTCTCAGATCTAATGGTATATTTATAAACAAAACTTCACATAAGCACATGACAGACAGACAGACAGACCGACAGCCAGACTAACGAACTGAAAGGTAAACTGTTTACCTGTCTCTTTAATGAGCAGCTAAAACGCAAGCTCATGACTTCTCGCGATTATGTACTTGACAATTAGAGTGTTATTTTCCATGCACTTTTAAACGTAAACACACAAACTAGATATGGAGTCGAAATTTGTGCCCTAATGAGTCACATGTCATGAATATTTAGGGCTGACAATAATAATAGTAATAACGAGATTTCGTTGAAGCATTTGTGACGGGCTATTTATTTGTTTTTATTCATAAAATCATACCAACACATATACAGTACAAGATTTAATGTTTTCAACTGTTTTTATTAACTCTTTTACATTAATCACTCTGCAAAAAGCGAGAGTAAATGTTTTTGGTTTGTCCCACAATTTAATTCATTCAAATTAATTAATTTTGAATAATAAAAAACTCATTTAAATGTTGTATATAGCCCTCTCATTAATAAACTTAAGTAGGCTTCACTGCCAAATACACAAGAACATATGTAACCGTAGCAAAATACCATAGAAATGCATTTTGTGTAATGTATTATTTTGTTTTACTTGTGCAGGCTGTTATTTTAATTGAATATTGAATTAAAATTATACGGCTTCTAGTTTGTTTTTTATCATTCAATTAATTAGACAACGGAAATTAACAAATTATTTAATTTATAGCATATGAGAAGCAGTCTACTGCATAATAATGTAATTTACTCTCATACTCGTGTTATACATACATTATAATAAATCATTAACTTAAATTTAAAAAAGACATGTAAATAATATATTTGTTTTTAGCAATAAACTTTGTTTTGAGAACTTACCAAACCACAAAGTTTCCCCTCTTCAGTCAACCGAGTTCATTTAGTCAAACATGCAACGATGTTCAGAAAAACTATCACACCTTTTAGATGTTAAAGCCACCTTTGTTGTTAATCACCTGCAACACGCGAGCGCAGCAAACCCTTTATGTTATTGCCAGCCCTTAGGTGATATAAAAACGGCGGACAAACATAATGACAATGTCCGCATTAAATATGTATGCACAAAATTCAATCGAGGCAGCTTGCGATGTAAGCAGCTTGTTTATTATTATGAAAAGCAAACGTACTGTGTATTGCGTTGTGTGTGCGGAAATTCTTAACCAAAAAGCACGCTTAATAGAGCAACAGACAGCAAAAATCCTCATCACTATCCAAATGAAAAAGTGGTGCATTAACAAATTGATGAAAATTTAAGTATTCATCTTCTTGGCTTATGCATTATTTTTAAAATATATTTTCCACATTTCCTTAATCTTTAAAGCTTGCTTTGTTTCTACCTTCCTTTCCTTTTTTACCCTTCTTCTCTCTCTATGTTTTCTTGCTATCTCTCTCTCTCTCTCTCTCTCTCTCTCTCTCTCTCTCTCTCTCTCTCTCTCTCCCCTCTGTCTCTTCTCAATTCTAGTTGACACCTTGCACATGAAGCGCATGAATTTGATGAAATTTATAGCGCACTTTTTGGGGCACGCTTCTATTGTGTAGAATGACGGGCTGAAACTGGCAATAGACAACTCTAAGTGTAGTTTAATTAAAGCCAAGCTCTGGCATTGTTATGCTATGCACAACACAAACGTCGACCTCAACGTCGATGTCAGCGCACTGGCGTTGATTTATGTAATGCGATGCGTTTTGCGCGCTGGCAAAGACGCGCTGAAGCCGCGTGATAATCAAATGTCATTCCTGGCATGCCAGTGAGGGCCAGCTGAGTCAAGACGCCTTTTGGTGGTGGTGCCATACACACACACACACACATAATACACACGACAAGTGCTTAATTTATTTTACATTAAAGCCTCATTTATCTTGGCTTATCGTTTATGCAACAACATTGAAGATTTACTTGGCCAACCACACACACACACAACGAAGAGCTAGATGGCAGCAAGCAACAATAAAAAAAAAACAGAAACAACATAACAAAAAAGCAGCCATGCCACAAAACGCTGTAGAGGGCTTTCGTTGGGCACGCCCCTAATTTATGTGCCTTCACTTGCAAGCGGCCGATTGTTACGCCCTCTTTTTGTGGTTGCTTTTCGAGTGGTGTTGCATGTTGTTGTGGTGTTGTTTTCGTTGTTTTTGCTAGAGTTGTTGTTTTTTTTTTTTTTTGTTATTGCTGTTGCCGTGTCAATGTCCTGCGCCTGCATCATCGTGTGTGGCCTTTATTAATTGCAACGCCTCAACCGAAATGGCTTGCCATTTTTGTTTTGTGTTCTGCAAGTTTTTTTTTTTCTCTGTTTTATTTATTGTGTTGTCCATAGAAGCACTTTTCTGCTAACCGCTGACCACTGCAAAAAAATAAAAAGGAGACAAAAAATAGGCAACGCCTGCGGTTAGGCTTTAAATTGTTGCCAATTTTTTGTGTTGCTTTCGCTTTTTTGTCCACATTGCTTTTTGTTGGGCATACTACATTATTGAATTAGAGTCTATTAGAAAGAAACGAGACCCAAATTGGATGCAATGTTTAGACTTTGTTTTAGCCGAAAGTGAAAAATGGCTTGGGTTATTGTATCTTAAAACTAAAACTAAAAGAAAAAAAATTTATGTGATACATAAAAATGAAGTAATCCATTCACCCAATCTTTCATTACAAATGGATAGATTAACCAAAAAAGATGTAAAAGCGAATAGAATAATATCAAAATAGAGATAAACAATTAAAGAAAGATAAGAAATTGTGTAGTTTTCAATTGTATATAGATTGTTCGGTTTTACGGACATGAGCTTTATTTTCATTCGATATAAAGTCAAGCAAATCGGGTTTATTTTATCATTCATTCAGTCATGGTTCAAGTTTTATTTTATTATATTTATTGTTTTTCAAAGTTTATTAAATATTTCACAAACATAAATACACATGCATACACAAATAAAGTTATATTTATATGTTAGCGTTGGCAAGGAAACTGTTCAATCGTAGCTATTAAATTTTCAACGATGCTGCCGGCCATAAAAATATTGGAAAACACGTTACAGCATAAACTTAATCATAAATCAAAATAAAATAATAATTTTTAATACAACGCCGGCTCTTGATTACTCAGGTGAAGTTCATTCTGCAAGCCAATAAAAAATGAATTATTAACAGCAAGGCGAGCAACAGCAACTGCCGCATGTGTCATGTGGCATGTTACCTGCTGCCTGCTGCATGTGTGCAGAGATCGTCGTCCTTGCCAAAGAGAGCACAAAAAGCGACTGTCTAGAAGAAGCATCGAACGTGAAGTTCACAGTACGTAAGTTTGGAAAAGCCATATGGCCAACATTTGAATTCCACTTATAGCACTTGCCTCTGATTAATGGTTGAACATAAAAAGTGCAAAAGGCATTGCTGTTAAAATAAAACACAACTCAAGGTCCTTCATTGTATTTTGTATGTGCATGTATATTCTTGTAAGTTAATTGCTTTTGCTGCTTGCTACCGTTTTGGGCAATTAATTTTAGTGTTGTTTTGAAAGTGAGTTAAGTAAGATTTCCACTTAAATTTAACTTAATTTTTCTGCAAGCTCTTACTCGCAAATTGAAAGATTTTCTTAGATTTTATTCAACCTCAGCTTAGCTCTTCATTTTAATGCTGCTATCGAGTCAAACACATGACGCGTTTCTATTTTACTGGGTCAATGTAATAATTTGCACCACAGCGCAACAAACAGTAACTACACGAACGTGCCAACGATGAAGTGAAAGTGCAAAAAACAACTAACAATAATAACAACAACACCAGCAACAGCAAACAACAAACACTAAACACACACAGGGCATAAGAAAAACTCGCAACTGCCAATCGACTGGTAACTTTTTTTTTAGTGGTTCACTTCTTTGCTAAACGGAAATCGATTGAAGCGAGCCAACTGGACTTGCACTTCAACAGGGTAATATACATATTGTGTGTGTGTGTGTGTGTGTCTTTATGTTCCAGGAATTGTTCTCTTTATTTTTATTTCGCAAAGTTTGTTGATTTGTTTGCACAAAGTAGTGAATACTATACACACACAGAGATTGACTATGATACAACTAAGTTGTATAATAGAAAACTTGACCGGTATCAGGCATTCGGCTAGTATACAAGAAGACTGTGGAAACTGTGAAAACGGAGCTTACAATGAATTTCGAAAACTAAATACTTGGGAGATAAAACAATATGCAAACGACTTCGTTGTAAGAAGGTGACATCCAATACAATATCAAAGCTAAAAAACAATTTCAATAAATTAATAATAATTAAAGCTAAATATAAAAGTTCTAATACATTTTCAGAGGTTTAAAAGGGAGAATGTTAGTTGCTTGTGACTTTTGGAATGCACATTAAACATCTGCATCCTGCGCTCAACTGATGTTCATTTTATGCATTAGCATTTAGCTACGTCTACAATGTTTGCAACTAAGCGTCGTTTGGTTGGTAAGCTAGTTTGCCTTTACTATTGCTGGTGTTTTTGTGTTTTATTCATTGCAATTGGTGTTGTTGTTGTTGCTGTTAATGGCACGGCAGCTGTAAGCAATACACGCAGAATAACATAGCCGCAGCAACAGTTTTAAGATGCAAGGCATTAAAAATTAACAGCAAGCGCAGTAAAAACTCTGATCCAAGCAGCAATCAGCTACAGCAACAGCAACAGGCAGCCAGACCAACGTAAATGAAAACTAATTTCCAGTTTTTCAATCTGGGTTAAAAGGGTTTCAATCTACTGCAGTTTTCTTCTGTTTTTTTTTTTTTTTTTTTCTCTGCTGCTGTTTGGCTGCCTTTGGCAATTTTAATCAGGCAAACGCTTTGAGCAGCTACAGCAGCAGCTAAGGAGCAAAACAGAGCAGGCAGTCTGTCAGTCTGTCACTCCACCAGTCAGTCAGTCAGTAACTTATTCAGTTAGCGAGTGGCTTTTGTCCCCTTTTTGTAATTGTAAGCTGTTCGTTGTACGCGTTTTTACAAACCATTTGCAATTCATTCGCCAGGCACTTATGAACCTTTTAACTGCCAACATTTAATTACGGCCCACATTCGCTTCTCAATCTCAATTTGCAGCAGTCAATGACTCCACTCTGTGAGTCTTAAGCGCAAAAAGTACTTGTACTAAACTCTCTCTCTCACACTTTCTTTTTCTTTCTGTGCTTAAATGCTGAAACTGATGTAACTGTTGCATTGTGCAAGTGTATTTGTTTCCTATTAACTAAATCAACCGTATTCAAGCTGCTGTAGCTGCCCCCAACTCTACTCCTTAAGAGCAGCCGTGAAAGCGGCTTACTCTTACGGCTTTTATTGCCGCTCACTGCTCCCAGACGCAGACCGGAGTGTTGACTGCTTGAGTGGGTTAGTGTGGCTGTAACTGCTGCTGGTAGCCCCAGGTAGCGATGCTTCTCCATTGCATGTCAATGATAATCTTCGTGTGCTCCTATTCCTATAGATACTTTTGTAATCAGCCATCGAGAGCAGTTGTTAGCAAAAACCAGGGCTACACAGCTACCCGCTTTTCCTATTCTATCTGTTTTGGGTACTCTAAAAATCAAGTTGTTGACTCCAAGTGTCGACTGAGTAAGATAAGTCTTTTAAATAGATGTACAGCTTACTTCAAAAACAATTATTTTATGCAGTCACCAAATAACTTGTTGTTTCAAACAATAAGTTTTTAAAGGACTATGTTAATATAATAAAATAATCGAACCAGCATACGACACGTAATGTCAACCCAACATTTACTTATTGCAGTTAAATAGGTTTATTACTATATGCAATAATCATGTAAATCCACCAAATAGAAAGCATTGAGTAAACACACGTACTTTGCTAATAAGCTTGAATATATTTGGATCGTTGCTTTTATTCTCTTTTTGCGGTTTTTAATTTCCATCTAATGGCCAACAGTTTTAAGGTTGCTGTTAAAGTACTTTACTTCAAGAACTTAATTGTATCGATATACTCTTTTTGCGGTCTTTTATTTCCATCTTATGGCCAACAGTTTTAAGGTTGCTTTTAAAGTACTTTAATACAAGAACTTAATTGAATCGATGTACAATCGACTTAATTGATTACATATTGCATTTTACTGTATAATTTCATCGCCTGCTAGTAAAAAGGTTGCACAACGCACCCATTTTGCAGCCCTGCATTGCATATCACATTTGCTTAAAGATACTTTTGCAATCAGCGGCAATTGTAACGGCAACAACAACAACCCGAGAATATAAAAAGGCTCTGAGCAGGCTCAGTCTCAGCAATGAGGTAAGTAAGTACAGATGCAGATGCCATACTTGCCGCTGCTGCAGCTGCTGTTGCTGCTACAGTCGATACCTCAACCCTACTCAACTGAACTCAAAATGCTCCTTCGACTCCGACTCTTTGGACTTGGATTGGTTGGCTGTCGCTCAACGGCAGCTGACTGACTGCATGCATGATGCATGTGTGCCACAGCGACAACAGCAGGCCCAGTTTCAGTGGCATCAGAGTCTCTGGCATTTGTATGGACGTTACGTTGTTTGTTTGTTTGTTTGCCAGCCAGCCAGCCAGCCTGCCTGCCTGGGCATGTGCCAACCGAGAATCAACCAGAGGCTGAGCCTGAGCCTGTGCTTGCTGTTTGCTGTTTGCATTGTTGGTTCGTTCAACCCATCCACATCCACATTTACCCACCCATACAGCAGTGGGTTAGTGCGATTCCCCATCTGCAGTTTCTGCTGTTTGTTTGCTTTTTAAAGTTGCAATCATTCTACACATTACACCATGGCAAACATGACCCATATTTTTGGCAGAGCCCCCCACAGTCTTTCACGTTCGACCAACACTCACTGTCTCTGTCTGTGGCTTCCACTCTGGTTGGTGCTCGCATCTGTTGGTTTAAAAAAATAATTTGGCTAGATTTTTTCATTAATTGCGAAATAGGCAACCGGCAAAGCGAACTGACTTACTGAATGACAGCAGGAGGCTGGCAGCAGTGTCTATTCAATATTTTATGCATTGTTTTCCATGTCAGCAATTTGTTTTTCAATTTTTCCAACAGCTCCTCGCTATGGCAGCACAATCACAACAGTGCCTCGACAGCCTCGTCCGTTTGCAGTGCCAGCCATTTTCATTGCCAAAAATAACCAAAAAAACAAAAAACAAAAAAGAACACAATACAGTTTAAAGTGCTACAAGATTCCATCTGTGCCAGACATCATACAACAGTTCTCAGAGGATTAGCTACTTGTACTTGGACTTCGAAAATACATAAATACAAAAATACTCTTAACAGAAATTGTCTAATATTGTTAGTAATAAAGTGTACGGTGAACTTAAACAATCCTGATAGAGACCAGAAGTATATCATTAAAAAATTAAATGTACTATATGTCTACCTAAGAAACTTTAATACGGATAAGAAAATGCAACACAACTATTTTTATAATTTTGAGTCGAAATTTCATATAGCGATTATCAAGAAACAGAAAAAACTTTGCTAAAGAGAGAATTCTTTATTTCATATGGTTTTTTGATTGATATAATGGAAATAGTTATTGAAATTTTCGACTGCAACACGCTTAGAGATAATATTAAAGTATTTTTCCATAGTTTTCCACTTCCAACAGTTGTTTTTTTAAAAGCAATCCCTACCTTCAACACTCCTCTCCTATGAGAACCTCCATTGTGCTTCGTATGTCTGCAATTTTTCGCTCACTTCCCTGTCGGGGGTTTTTTTTTTTTTTGGCAACCTGTATTTCCTTTTGGTGCAGTTCGCTTTTTGTAGTTTTTGTAGCTGATGCTGTTGGCAGCTTGGCAAAATTTATACATATGAGATTTGGTAGACGCCGCCATCGTCCATCGGCGACCTCGTCATCGCCTTGCGTCAACACTGAGTTTTATGGCACGACTGCCTGCCAGGATGCTGCGTGAGTTAGTGTTTGTTTGTGCGTCGTCATACTGACTTTTTTATGTAGATTTAGGTTAGTGGTTAGCACTTGAAATTGATTGGACAAGTATTGGCTTTAAAAATTAGAGCAAGACGCATTAAAACCCGCCAAACGCTGAGTGCGGATACGCCAGACATAAAAGACAAGACAGGAAACGCCAAATGCTTGGTCCCCAAGCTAACCGGACGCTTATGTGTACGTCCAATGTGTATGTGCTTGTATGAGAGTTGAGTAAGTGAATTGTTACAATATAAACACTTTGTGGCCAGAGTGTTCTGCTGTGTTTTGAGTGTGTACAGCTAGAAATGAGTTAGAGTTGAGGATATATAATGCGTCACACATAGTAGTAGATAAAGCGGAAAATAACATGTAACAAGCAAACGATGGAGGGGAAAACGGATGCAATAACAATTATAGTTACAATGAGAGATTGTTTGTTGTTGAAATTGGTATTACATTTGAAGACAAAAAGCAAGGTCGAAATAACTTCCAAGAACAATGTGTTTCAGTATTGGATTGTTATGCAAGTGTTATACAATATATTGGATCGAGAAGTATCAACTAACCTCAACCTTTGAGCTTACGCGTAACGTCATGCGCGCATTGCTTTATTAAGACCAAAATTCAATCTTTAATATATTCAGTGTTCGTTCATCGTATTGAGTAAAACCTTCACAGACTTGCAACATTTTGTCTTTAGTTTCTTAACAATTTCCAAGTATTTTCAATTTAGGGTTTTTGCAATATCAAAATCGTATAACCATTAAACCATTCATGGGGTATAAGAAACGCTCCGTTGACTTTGTGTTCCAGCATTTCCAAGTACTCAATATTAAATGTCACAAGCACACTGCAAATAGTTTCAATTAAGTTCTGTTTTAGCTGGAATCGAACGCAATTTGCATTGCTGAAATTATTTAAATACCTCAATACCACAAACTAAATATACGTCTGTGGCTACATTTGACATGATTCCTTGGCACAATTTTATTTCGACCTTTAAGTTCTGCTTGCTCTTACCTTGCCAATGCATTGCCGGCTGCAAATATTTGAAGTCTATTTACAGCTTGAACTTTTGGCAAAAACTTTCCAGTTTACTATTGACAGCATGTGTCAAGTGACTTTTTATAGCCAATCGTTTAATTACACTTCTCTGGAATTTAGACATAAGCTTAAAATGCTGAAATAAACTAGGTTTTAAAAAACATTTTGCAATCCAGGTAGCTAGCCAGCCATATGCAAAGGACATTGAAACTCGCCATTAAGAAACTATAACTGAAACTGGGCTAATAAACCATTAGGTGTCGTTAACTCAACAACAACCATATGCGGTGTAAGCCACACAAAATAAACCAAACAAACCCAACACCAGCAAGCCACAGAAAAATGCCAGTGAGTTTCCATCCATTCCTGGAAAAATTGTTGTTAAATAAAAAACCGCAGACCAGCAATCATAAAATGCGATAATAGAAATTGAAATAATTTGCCCACTTTGGCAGCTAGCTGTATACAAAAAAAAAAAAAAAATAAAAAATGAAACGAAGAATTCCCAGCCAAGCCTCACAGTATGCGATGCAAAAACCGAGCGCGCTCTCTTTCCAACAGTCGTACCCTCTTGCTCCCTCTCTTTGGCAGTGCCGCAACATAAATCAGAAATGTACGGCAAAAGTTGACAGAGTCGTTGCTTGGAAATGGAAGTTCTATGCAGGCAAAAGGACTTGCCAACTCTTAACCTTAACATACAACAGCCACGCAAGCTGAAAAGTATGCTAGTACAGAGTTTGTAAATATACCAAAACACACACACTCACAAACACACACAGAGACCAACGCATATATGCGCTCGCTTTGCGTGGCAAGTAAGTATAATAATAGCACACAACACAAAGAATGTTGCCTACTTGCAGGCGCAGAAGGCGTACAAGAAAACTTTTTCATACACAGTCATTCTTTGCTAACCCCCGACAGCCCCCTCATAATGCGACGGCACCCGTTTTGGTTCCGGCGCTCAGCGAACCTTTCGCTGATTATTTTTACAAAAGCGGCTAATGTTAAATTTACTGAAAACGTTTGTTTCAAGTGCTTTATTATTATTTTTTTCAGCTCCTCTTCCTCGACGTCTTCTCGTTTTTATGTGTTCATTGTGCCATTTGCTTTTTATGGAAAAGTTTTGCGCAGCACAAAGGGGCCAACGCCAGACAGCAAATAAAATAGGAGCTTAAATAATGTGAACAACAGCAACAGCAAGGACGAAAAGGACAACCAGGACGACGCTGTGCCTTCAAATGCATGTTGAACTGATGGCGCATGGCGTTTTCGGAAAAACGATGATTATGCGACAAATGCAAAAGGTAAATGAGCAAAACGATGCGCTCGTCTCCATTACACCTAGTACCGGACAACCAGCTGGTCAGGTACCCAGTTGCTTAGTTGCCCCCGCTCTCAAAATGCTGTAAATCATCTTGAATGGCAAACGAAACCAAAGCAAATGCAGCTGGGGAATCGGTGGAGTGAAACATGGACACGTTGCATACTGTTTATTTTTCATCTAGCGTTGACTGGGCAGGGAATTGGCTGGAGTATGGTGAAGAAGATGGGCCACCAGATGGTTGGAGACGATGGCTCGATGCAATGTGCCAGCGCTATGTTCACCTTTCAACCACAACGGACACTTGTGCAAACATAAAAGAAGCAAAACAAAAAAAAAGAAGCAAATCCCTAACGAACCAACCCAAGCAAAATCGAGCTCGAGTTGCAGTTCGAATCCGAGCCGAAAGTCTCAGCATGAAAACATTTACATGCATAGACATGCAATCGCTAGGAAGTTGTGTGTCGAAAAGGGGCTTTGAATGTGCTGGCAACAAATGGTGGCAAGACGGTAAGCTAGCCAGCAATCTATGGAACCAGCCAACCAACCCACAGCTATTACTCAAACAACGGCTAAGTTGAGCAAATCAACGCGGATCGTGAACAATTATGAACGGGTAGAGTTGGCAGCTCTGGGGAATACAAAACACATTAGCGTTGCAATGCGACAAGCGTTAGACAGAGCGGTGTGGGCTATAAGTAGAGTGCGAGTTCCACATGGCATTTAATTTGTATGTTATGCCATTCATGTTTGGTTTTTTTCATTTTTATTAGCATGCGTGTTTAACAAAAGGGATGGGAAATGCCCGACAGGGTCAAAAGCTGTCAGCTGCTATTTTGTGGCTTGCAATAAATGTTGCCAACATTCCAAGAATGTTGCCCACAACATTGGCAAAACTTCTTAATGGCTCAGCTTACTATTAAATGCCATTGAAAACTATGCTCAGCCATTAAAAACAACTTAATGCAATGCCCATCTCCGATGGCTCGATAAGGAATTGTGCAGACATAAGATGGTGTGGAAGACGGACTTATAAGATGGGGTGAAAGTAATATTTCAAACAAAATTTGTAAAATTAACTATAAACCACAATATAAAGAGACAAAATCCGATAAAGAAGACTTTTATGTAAAATTTATTAAATTATTAAATTTCTTTTCGAAATTTTAACCTTTTATTGCAATATGACGGACATCGAAAAATATATGGTGAAAACATTAAAAAATTAAAACAATGCCAAAAGTGGCTTAAAAACTTGAGAAACAGGTTTAAAAATGCTGTGGTCAACCACTTGACGCAATTTGATACGAAGCGGACTTAACTTTGTCAGAGTACTTTGAAAACAGGGAAGAGACAAAGGAGGTCTTATTCCAAGGGTGTTCACATTGAGCCACAACGAATACTGTGAAACAACTCAAACCAATTTTAAATGTTTGTTAACGTTTGCTCCAAAATGGGCTGAAAAAAGTCGCTTAGGAAATAAAGTTAAGGCAACTTATTCACAAACTTCTACAAATGTAAGTTTATTACTTATTTAAGTGGTCGATATTAAGTTCTTGTTAGTTATTACCAAATTACTAAAGAAGTATTGCTTTTTTTCCAGCAAAACTCAACAATAGCTTAAAGTGCAACGTAGCGGTGCTAATTGCCTTAAAACAACGAGTGCTTTAGTTTTGCGTATATATTTGCCGCAAGCAAGCGCCTTTAAGTTGCCTCGTTTACTGTGCAATGACCAATTACCGTGTTGCCAACAATATCTTCAAGCTCCATGATAAATTTGCATTGCAAGCTGAAGTGCACGAGTTCGAACTCAAACGAAATGACGAGCGATACTCAATGCTTTCAGCTATCATATTCTCAACTTTCGAGCACTTCAAATAGTCGTGTTGTGCTGAAGCGGCCCCAACACCCAGCACCCAGCACATAAAACCCATTAAGACCACCAGCAGGCAAGTGAAATGGCAGTCGCTCGGAAAAGTGAAGGATATATAAATTGCAAAGAAGTTGAGCAACTGTATTCGTGAGGAGGTCGAAGGAGAGATACTCTGTAAACTGATGAAAACTTATTTTATCATCATAATCACATAAAAATTTAATATATTTAAATTAAAGCAAGGAATAAAATATGAATAGTCGTCATATCGAAAAAAAAATTGCCTACTCATCACTTTTGCATTATATAGTAATTATTCTAAACATACATAATATAATGAAGCGATTACACATTAACTTTTTAAACAATTGTTTGTACGTACAAAATTAAGTTTTACTATCCTTCAGTAGTTCAGCAAAAGACTGCGTATTTAATATAAACAGGCTGATGCTCGAGTGCTTGGATAATATTTGTATAACATTTTCTTCTTTTTTTCTGAATTTGCGCAACAAGCAACTAAAAAAGGGAACAGCCGTCGATGACGTTGGCATTAAAAAGCCTGGCATATTGATAAGCAGATAAAGTTTTTTGGGGTCGAGTTCCACAGCAATTACAAAGCAATTGCGTTTTCCCAACTTTGAATCTCTCGATTACCTCGCCACCTCCCGCTTTTCACAGCGTTGACCTTCTCGAGGAATCCGCCTTGCAACTCGCCACATTTGGCTTTAATTGTAAGCAGAAGACGAGTAACCATCATCATGATCCACTCTGCCAGGACCACATGAAAAAAAAGTGTTTGGCTGATGGTATCCCCGAAAAGTATGCTACTCGAATGTATTTATTTAGGTAGGCAATTAAATGGCCGCCATGTGCGTGTTTGTTTGCTGGAGTTTGTGTGTTTCAAGTTGACTTCTTGATAGCCAAAAGCAATGATTGTTAAATTGTTAGCAAATTGGATTCGGCAAGCAGCTGCACAGGTTTATGCTGCTCCTCTTTCCAGTCACTTCCCACAGGTCAAACTTGCACTGTCTCTCTCTTACTCTCTTTCTGTCGATGTGGTCCTGATAATGGGCCACTGGCTACAGAATAGGCGTAAAATGAAACTTTTAAGTACTTTATGGCCAGCACTATAAAACTGCCAAAACAGCTACCATGTGGCGGCATCAACTTTTTTGCCAACCAGCAACAACTAAAACAACAATAACACCAAAAACAAAACAACAACATCAACAATAACTAGGGGAACGCAGCTTAAATGTTTGCTATGGCAAACTTTGGCAGCGCGAAATGAAACAACTGTTGTTAACATTCTAAATATCACACCGGTTGTAAAATGATTATAAAATGTAATGAAAGCATAGCATCTGAGTGCCAGCAATGAAGCTATTTGTTATAAGCTAACACGGCACACGCACACTGTGGTAAATATTGGGCGAGCTCTATGTTTATTTTATGCAGTGAAATATTTCTGAAAGCTTAAAAGCATTTTTTAAGAGTAAGTTTCGAACATTTTTAGAGTTATGCAATTCGCAAAAAAAAATTATTTTTCGACTGTTCACACAAACAAAGATATTTATTCTTTTGATTAAACATTTGTGTGTACATTTATTTGCACAAAAAATAAATAAATATGTGTACGACTTTCAATATACTATTTGTCAATAACTCTTTTTGATAATAAATTGGTCATTATCAAAACAGTTGATTTTAAACTACAGAAATTGAAATAACGCTAAGCTTCATTAAAGATAAATTGGGTACTGAATTAAATTTGTTTTTTACCTAACTTTATTCATGTTTGGTTGCGTTACGCAGCAATTAAAGCATTCGGCAGCACAACAAAAGCCACAAAATCAACTAGGTCAAAATCAAAATGTTTAGAATCAATATTTTATTTAAAAAATAAAGCTATAAATATATAATATAACTGCTGTCGCTGTCATTTCAGATCTAAGCTCAATTATAAAGCTTAAAATGTACAGAGTCTTTGATACTCTCCTTGTATCTAGCTTGAAAATGGAGAAAATAATCAATCGGCTTTGTTTTTGTTTCAAAACATTGATAATACTTTAAGATCCTGGATAAAATATTTTTCCTTATCTAAAATTTGTTAGATATATTTAATATTTTTTGGTCAACCCACGCATTCAACATTAACTTTTAAGCTGTTAATTTTATCACTCTTGAAAATTAAGCAATTATTGTTTTTTTATATTGTTTCCGTTAAAAAGTCAAAAAACATTAAAATGTTTCTAAAAATGTCGACATCACTTAGCTGCTGTGAGACATTTAAGGGTCCAACAAGTATACGAAGCATTTTTGCGCTGGCATGCGAAAGTGTGCTTGGATGTGGGCGTTAGATAGGATGTGATGCCATTTTATGCACGTGCGTCTCGGTTATGTAAGTAATTTACCCACACACCCGGAATACAATGCCGAAAGCTGTAAAATGCTTTGAATACTGCTTGGCAAAGGGGGGCAAAGATCAAAGGCTGTCTGTGTGTCGGTTCGTCTACCCATTTGCCGCCATCGCTGACTGTCCGTCTTGGTGTCACTGGCAACTGACAACAAAATGGCAGCGCAATAACAGAGCAACAGCAGCAAGCAACAACTGGCGGCTGACAATTGAAGTTTTCTCGCCTGGCACTCGCATAACACACGGCGTATGCGCAATTTGAGAGACAACAGACAGACAGTAGAGAGACAGGAGACAAGCGACAAGCGACAGGAGTCGATAAACGATGCCCGAAAAAGTCACCAGTCATCAAGACAACACGTACAAACTGCAAAAGCCAATAAAATTTTTCACACAAGGCCTCGAATTTACAGCAGGCAACGAATTTATGCCAAAGTCGCCAAAGTAACTTTGCAGATCTCCCAAAAACGAAGAAAAGAGAAGAAAAAATGTATTGAAATGTGTTTGAAAATGGCAATTTACGCACTGTTTCGGGGCAGCCCAAATATGCTTCAGGCATGCCAGCCACACGCCGCAATCGCGTCCATTTTTCCCCTTCCATTTTGCAATATATTCTCTTCTTTTTTTTGGGCTTGGCAAACATTTGAGCTGATGCCTGATGCCTGATGCTGCTGTAGCCATCATAGACTAGACCATTTTGTGGACCAACCCTTCGGGCACATTGATGCGCACACATGTCTTTTACTGATTGTCGATTTGATTACGTCAGTGATGGGCAATGTCCCCTGGCAAGGAAGCTGAAATTTTCAGCCAACCAAAAGTTTCTGCTGCTTTTGGTCCTTGGTCCTTGCTCCATATTATGCCAAGTATTTGCTTATTACTATTTTTTTTCGGCTTATACAGATAAATTGGCATTTGTTATTAGAAAAAGGTTTGGCAAATGCAGAACTGCCTGTAAATGGCCTTAGCCATTGACATATAATATGAGCAACAGCAATAACTGACATTTTAGCCAACAACAAAAAATAAGAATAAAATAGAACTATTGATATCACCAACCAATCAAAGCAGTTGGGGAGCCTTATTGAACGTCAATTGAAGGCATATCACAATGCCATTCACAAAACCAAATAGCAATAATAGTTAACCGAGTGCTTTCTATTGTATTGGTAGAGCGTCTCTTTAACTTGACAGAAATTGCAATTTAAATTAATGCTTAGAACAAAAAGTTAACAGAAGTTTTGAAACCAAAATGAACGGCTACAAAATCTGTTAATGAAAACAGTTTCATGATTCTTTACTCTTGTATTCAAATTTATATCAAAAGATTTCGCTATACTAGACTTTGTTTGAATACATACACACAATAAATGTACTCAAAAATATCGAACTGTTTGAATGAGACACAAAATTGTCGGGTCTAACTAGCCATAGAAATGAATGTCACAAACTATACCATATTTATCGACATGTCTACAAAATACTTACACTTCATTTGAGCTTAGACAAACTACTGCAAAAATTTAAAACTTTGGGAAGAAAATAATACAAATTTCATTTTTTTTTTTTAAATTCTACGTTATTGACAAATTTTTTTGAGTAAAAATCGATACCCACATTTAAACATCTCCCGTGTTTTGTGATTGGAGTCATTGTCTGCGATTCAAACATAATCAAAACATATTTTTGACCGATCTTATTGCTTAAGAATGGCAAAAATTCAGCTAAAGTTTTCGAAAAAATCCGGCGCACGTGTCGCTAGAATTTTTAAAGAATTCTACTTAAGTACAGTCGAAAGGATCAGGTTGATGGCCCTTCGAGAGCGCATATATAGCAATATGATGAAGCTTAAGAACAAGCTGAAGCGGCAAGAACTGCAAGCATAACTGGAAGTTTTCACAGTTTAAAATTGAAGATGTTTTTTTTTTCCATTAATCGAAATAAATATAACAGTTGACAGCAAATGTTAAAATGTTTACTTAATTTAAAAAAAAAATATTAGAAATATATCAGATATCATCATCAAAACATATTCCTCTTTGAACACATTAATCTCTCTACTGCCATAAGCTACAGCTCCAATGTGCTTTAGCTAACTTGAATCTAATGGATATTTTAGCTTAGTGAAATTAGCCATGGGGCTGACAACCAGAAATTACAAATTGCAACGTGCCCCGTGACGGGGGCATGGACGCGCATACTTACACAAGCTAGCGCACACACACACACACACACACACACAGATTTAGGCACATGTACGTTGAAATGGTTGGCTGTCAGTGTACTTTGAGCTAATTAGGTAAGTGTCGCCTGCAGGTGAGCACTTTTTGGTGGATTTATAGCAAATGCAGCAACAGCGGCAGCTGCAGCTGCAATTGCGATTGCAACATCATCAACAGCTGCAGCTACAACTTGAGTTTTGCTTTTGCTGTCAATGTAATTATAAACGAAATTATAAGCTGCGGCCGTTGACAGGCCGTGTGGGCCTCTGGTTCTAGTGAGAGAGAGCGGAGATTTAAATGGAAATTTGCAATTTGCCATGAAATATATGAATACAGGTCGACCTGGCACCACGTTGACAACGTCCACCGACGATGACGACAGTTGACAAGCGAAACCACCAGACACAGAGATAGAGAAAGAGAGAGAAGCTAGAAGTGAGGTGTAGTGTCTGTCAGTCTGTCAGTCTTTCAGTCTGTCAGTCAGTCAGTCAGTTAGTCTGTCAGTCTGTCAGTCAGTCAGTCAGTCAATCAGTGTTCCAGGAACAGGATGAGCATACAAGCCAAGCCCAGTTGCATCAAGTGCTAATTTACACATTTTGATTGCGGCTTTCGCTTTACCAACTCCGTTTCGTAGAGTCATCCAACAGAGACACACTTACACACACACACACAAACAGGAAATCACCTTAGCTACACAGCCCGTGAATGGTCTGGTGCTTCTTGACTCTATGTCTCACGACGCCTCGCCTCCTTACCTGATAACATTATGCGGCATTTTTCTACAGCTTAATGCATAATTTGCGTCCTGGGAATAACGACAGCTACGTAACGGCAGCATTTTTAAGGTGGCATGTTACCAGACTTCGCTGTTGTCAGCTTTGTAAGTGCTTGGCAGTACTTACAGGCTGACTGCCATTAGATTACTTTATGTTGAGCCGCTTGGGTGGCATTTTTTTTTTTTTGGGGTAGACATCGCCACAGATGATGGCTACTGACGGACAATCAAGATGTCGATGGTATCGCGCAGACCGAGCGACTACCAACTGACTTCGATTGAACAGAAGAATAGCATAAAGCAAGAGAGAGACAGCTTAAAATAACGAATTGAAGTTGGCTGCACTTAAGCCGCTGAACGGCACATTTTTCTTGCCAAGCTAAGAAAGTAGGATTTATAAAAAAAAATATATAAAATAATATCAACCAATCTCTGCAATTGACTTGTAGCGTTTAAAACAGTTGGACTTAAAATATTAAATAAAACGCTTAAGCTAAATTGCGTTTTTTGCTTATTAATAAATCAATTTATAATTAACTTTAAGCTCCTTGAAGCCCATGGTACGTCCGTTCTACTCAGGTAGAAAAAAAATAGTTGAAACTTACCAAGATGACTCCTCAGGCAACGCACTAGAAGACGTCTTAGATGTGTGCACCCCCCATCGACTTGAACAAATTACAATAACAGAACAGTTAAATGGAAGCAAAATAGAAAAAAAAAAATTACTTTGTGATAGCTTACCCAAAACGAAACTATCATAGTATATTATCAATTTCCCTAAAGATGTTTCAGTACAAACACTTTGCCTTCACAATTTCAGTACATTAGCAGCTCTTGAAGAAAACTTTGTTGAGCAGCCCTTATCAGAACACTTAGCAACAAAAAACAACAATACCAACAAAAATGAATACAAAAGCAGTGACACAATTTTTCACGTATTTTTTTCTGGTCCTTTGGTTACGTGGCGTTTGAACAATCCACGTTAAACGACTAGAATAAAGGATATATTATAAATTAGTTGTTTTGTGCTGATAAGCACAAATTCTACGAAAGAAGCTGAGTGCTGAGCGTGTGTGTGTTATAGAGGAACATGCTAATCAGCAAATGATTTTATTGGCATTGAGTGGGATTAAGATTGTGGATAAGAACAAGTCAGTGAAAGCTAGGCAACAAATGTGCTGCGCTTGGCTTGTTTTCAATAATAATGGCCTTCATTTTACCCAAAATGTGATGAGAATGTCGAAATAATTACAGCCAAGGCAAAACACAGCTGAGCATAAGTAATTTTGGAAGAAATGAGTAGCCTCGATGACGCCACATTTCCTTGGAATGGGTGGAAAGCAGCCTTATGCTTATATGCATATATGCAAAAGAAGTAACAACATGTTGTTCATTGTATATTAAACAAAAATGTAAATACAGTTGCGAATATTAAGCTTTTGTTGGATAAGAATAAGAGTGAGAAATGTTGAACAGCAGCTGAAGAAGTATGAAATGTGGTGTTGAAATGGAATGAAACAGACGAGAAACTGAGTACAAAACTCAATTACGAATTCATTTCGGCTATCAACTTATAACAGACAGACAAAAACAGACCGAGGAAACCAAGCGAATGATATTACAACATCCGAAAAGAAAATATAAAGATAAAGACTCTGATCCGGAGACTAATTTGAGTATGTAAACATATTTTAACAAAGATGTCAACATCGTGTGACAAAAAGAAGAGATGGCCGGGTCAAAACAAAAAACAAAAAAAAAACGAGAAAGAGAGTTTGTGCGATTCTCATATAGGAATGCTATAAACAATGTCATTTGACATGCAAATTTATTTATGAAAATAACAGTCGAAAAACAAAGCAACAAACGTCAGAAATGGGGGAACAAAAAAAAACCCAAAGGAAAACCAGCACGAATGCGTAACACAGATATGAAAAATCACAGAGCCAACGCTCGATAGAAAATGAGCTGCTTAGCTCAGCAATGCTTCAACAGAGAGCAAAAAACAGAAAGCAAAAGGCAAAACAAACCAAAACGACCAAATAAGGCAAAAGAAATTCAAGCGTAAGGCAAAAGTAACTTAAGCAGCAATGGGGCAAATAAAGTGCGGATAGGGTAGCTATTTGTATAGAAAAAGAGATTGCAGGCATTTCAGACCTTCACAACAAAATGAAGGGAACAAGAGAATGTACCCACACACACGCACACACACACATACATGGTGAAACCTTCAAGAGCATGTGGCCGCGTGCTAGATAATTTCTTCTTTTTTTTTTGCTTTGTCTTACGTTATTTTTTAGAGTGGGGAAGGAACTCGATATCTTTATGCCCCCATGAAGACACAACGCAAAACAATATGTGTGTGTATCGTCAATATTTTGATAAGTGTAAGCAAAAATAAATAAGCCGTGAAAACAAAAACAAAAAAGTTGCACAACCATCCGCATGGCAAACTAAAACTCGTGCCCAAAATAGTCAGAGTTAGAGAGCCGTAAAGCAGTAGACTTGGACTTTCTCTTCAGCTTGCCAGAGATTTAATCTGAGCTGAGCTGGGCGGGTGGCAAACTGTCTACTTTCCCCAATGAGTTTTAGGCTGTGCCTTTTTTCAAGATGTTAGCAAACAGAGTTTTATATGTGTGCGTGGATGAGTAAGGTGTATGTGTTTTTGAGTGGGCTACTTTGGTTTTTATAGCACGCTTGCAGGCCCTAATGGGACAGTGGACAAATAGGGTAGCAAAACAGGCGAGCAGTAGAAGAGAGCAACAAAAAATATGGCTACTTGCAAGCGGAAAAAATATTGTTGAGATCGAAAGTGGTGAGTGAAACATGAAGCAAAGTCAAACAACAAATCAAAGTGTCAAAGGGGGACTGGCAAAGATAAACAAAAAACAACAACTAAAGTAAGGCAAGGACTCTCCAAGGGAAGTAATAAGCAAACAAATAATGTTGGAAAAAATATCGTTAACAAACTGAGATATGAAATAAATGGGAATTTGTATAGGAAATTTACTGAAAAGTTGTGCTGGATTAAAAAAAAACTTGTATCCTTTTTATAATAATAAAATCAAATATTTTAATATTTAATACATATAATATATATTGATTTCTTTTTGGAAAATTATCTTGTTTAAATACCATTTTTGGCTTTGTGGTGATTAAGCAAGTTTTTTGTATGTCTTCGAATTTGCGAATACTTAATGAATCAATTTTGTTAGTTGAACATATTTTGAATTGTTTAAGTTACACGATATTTACTCACTCACACACTATGTACAAGCTAAAACAAAAAGAGAAGGAAATTCTAATTTATATGCTCAGCTTTCGCTCTGCTTATTGCGTGCTTCTTTTTTGTATAATTTTTGTTGGCCTTCTGCGTCATCAACGACCAAACAATATAATTAAGCATTTGCTCAATGTATGTAAGTATTTCAATCTTTAGCATAAAGTGTTTATATGAGGGGAAGGCAGGAGGAGGAGCAACCAAATGGCCTTGGCCGTAATCAAAGCTAATTTATTTAAGTCACCAACTACATGCCACAATATTTGCTTAGGCCTTGTGCGACGTTAATACTAAATTATTACTTTGCTCGGCGATATTTCTACATTTTCTTTTGTTTTCACCCAACTACATATACATATCTGTGTTCGTGGCAGTAATTGAGTTGTAGGTTGCAAGCATTGGAAATATTTTTAAGTTACATCAACAGCAAATGCAAAACAATCGTAACAACAGTAACGTGTAATCAAAAATACATTGCTCTTTAATAACTCGTCAAAATTCATCCCTGTGCAGGACAAGAGCAAATCATTTATACATCATTATATAGTCAGCTTACAAACTCATGGAAATTACCAAGAAACATATACATTACATTCTCAAGTGATTTAAAGGGCGTGTACTCAACAAATATAAAAATACAAAAAAAAAAAGGAAAAGCGGGGCGTTCTCATGTCAAGCATGTGCTTTGAGCGCACTTAGCTGACGACTTGTCAACAGCAATTGGATGTCTCACTTTTCCACACCCCAATTGATAGGAGAAAATAACATCAAAAGCATAAATAAGTATTTACCTTAAATAACATCAAGAAATACAATAACAACAATTAAATGCTGTCAAACGTATTCAAAACAATAAGAAACCACTTAATATATAATAATAATAAATATTTTAAACATGTTAAAAAAAAAAAATATACACATACATATTTTAAAACTAAACAAAACTTGAGAATCATAAACACTAGTTTTGTATTTAAGCTATGCAAAAAAATGAAACTGTAATCAGTCAAGCAGCTAGAGGGTATGCATGTTTCGGTGTATAAATTAACATATTTATGCATCATTTTTTTGCTGTTTTATTAAAAATGAAATGCGAAATAACGAGAAATGCCATGTGCGCAATATTTGCATAAAACGATGACGATGACAATGTCTTTGGATGTCTTTTACCCACTCTCCAGTTCCAAATGAATGCACAGCGGGAGAAAAACCAAAAGGATTTGCGGTTCAAGAGCTTACCCAAGGCAATGGTAAACAGACACAAAGACAGAAAGATAGATGCAAAACAATACCTCAACTCGAGACTTGTTGATGGGGGTTGACCAAATGCGGCTGCAATAAGCGTTGGTTTTAGCTGCTTGGCTGCTGCTGGCTGGATGAGTTCCCCAAATCGATTCCAATTTAAATGTATGATTTCAATAGATATGCGAAAAGAGAGGGAAAGAGAGAGAGAGAGAGTTGCGTTGATCTAAGCTAAGGCAAACAGTTCAGCCAGCAGCTATTTTGAGTGGCCATAAAAACACACAAACACACACACACACACACACGCAAATGCAAACGGAATCACACACTTGCACACATAATGCACTTAAGCATGCTCGTTTTATGTGCGGTCGGTTTCCATCTGATGGATGTGCACCCCAAAATTGAGCGCGCACGCAAACAATTGAGCTTTCACTTTAATCGCCAATCGGACAATCGGTCGATCGGGCAATTGCCCAAATCGCATCAGCAAACGTTGCAAATAGTTTTTGGCAAATCGAAAAAAACTCAACAACGAGTTGTTGTTGTTGTACAAAATTGTGCAGCATAAATTGCACGGATTGCGACTTGAATGCGGATGCGAATGCAGTCATTTATGTCGAGCTCAATGATAAATTCATGAGCCGTAAATTGATGTTTAGCAGCCATCATCAAAAAATATTCATATATGAATAATCGTAAATAGACAGACGTGCACAAATGATTGACTTCATTTGACAGTTGAAGCTGTTTACATATTTTGTTGATAAATTTGAGATTTAAAGATAGAAATGAGATAGATATTCGTTGGCTTATTGCTTCACACAGATAAATAAGGAACTTTAATTTAAAGTTTATGTTAACTCTCCATAAAATTCCCACTTAAGCAAGTGCAAATGCGATACCCATGAATTTTATTTCCTTTCTGTTTCAGCTTACTATCAAACATTATCTACAAGCTGGTGATACTAGTTTACATCATCAAATGCTTTGCAGCTTGCTTTTCTCCCATCCTGTCATCAAGATTGGGTGTTGTGTCATCATTACCAGCGGACAATGATTGAATGGCGGTTGCGTTTTGATTGGTAAGCTGATTTCTGATGAAGACATTTGCCACCACATAGTATTATGCTGTCAGCTGACAGGGGTAAAAATTAAATAAAATTGAATCTGTGTTGTTCTTGTGACGAGTGTGCGTGTGTGAGTGTGTGCTTGGGTGTGTGAGCGACGCGTGTGTACAAAGAAACATGATAACTATGAAGGACATGTGGATTAGGGTGTGAGGCTTAAATGGAAAATTAATGAGGCCAAAATAGATGAGAATGACCGACATCAAGTTTGTATGCTAAAAAAAAGCAACTGTAATGGAGTAGAAGAGAAGAAGTTCTTCAATAATGTTTTTTTTTTTTTTTTTTTTTTTTGTTTGCTAGGCCGAGAAAATGTATAAATTTTTTTAATTTCGGGAATTTAATGACTTTTAAGCTCTTAAGCTGTAGAAAATCTACACTGCAATTATAAACAATTCTTTCTTATTTTTAAGCTTTCCATTATTTCTGTCTTTTTTATGCAAATCAATTCAGCTTTGCAGAGTTCTTAAGATTGAAGCTTTCATTTTCAAATTATGATATTATATCCCAGAAAGTCAATTATTTCCTTTAATTAAATCGCCATATTAAATTAATAGGATATTAATAATTTCCTTGCCTTAATTTAAGCTGACCATAAATAAAAGTCATTGGGCTAAAATATTTATGATAACATTTGTTTTTTATGGAACTCATACGAAGTAATCTGATTCTTACGCTTTAATGTCAAACGCTCAACTTTAAACCCTTAATCAACTATAGAATTACTTGTACTGCTCAGCTCTGCTCTGCTCGGCTCTGCTCTGCGATCTTGAATACTGGCGGTCGAGGTCTCCTTGACCGTGCTCATCGGAGAGAATGGGAGTGGGTTTTTCCAGACCAAGATTTGCAATGCACACAATATTTTTAATTATAAGACCTCTAACTGGCTATTCGGTAAACCGAAAGCGAAATTAATTTACACAAAATTGAGGCGGTTATTATTGGTAGCTCAAAAGCGAGGTCTAAGGTGACGTCTGACACTCGCGGTCTTTACCCTACCCAACCATGATATTCAGCGCGGAGTTTATGTTTGAATATCCCATGTAAACTTAACCTACATTATTAAATTACCATGCCATCAGGAAAACTAAACTCTTTATCCCAACATTATGTTTTAATTTTTATTTTCTTCAAATATTCATGTTTACATTTTATTATTTAATTACTTGAGAAGGAAACTTAATATTGGCAACAACTCATAATTAAAAATATACAAATTAACACCTTTATTATTTTTTTAGTTTATTTTTACGTTAACAATGTAATGAATATTACTTGGAATTTATTTTAATTGTTTCAAAATATTTATTTATTACGTTAAAAAAATCAAGAAAATAAAGCGGACACTTTATTTTGGCCGCGACTGTAATTGGTACACCGCCTGCGCAAATGTTGAATAAACTTAACAGCTGATGAGACTAGCACTAATGTGGTTGTTGTAAGCTTTCGGGACTGGGTTTATATGTATGCACGTACATGCGTGTATGTATATGTATGTATAAGGGCCACAAACGCACAACCAAAAAGCTGTACGCTTATACATACACACATATATACACGCACACACCTACATAACCTAAATAATGCGCCGGCGCAAAGTTATGCCAAAGCACATAACAAATTAACTTTATTCTTTGAATTTATTAATCAGAAGGATTAATATAATTATTGAAAACACATGCAACTTTGAACCATTAATTAACAATATATTAAATTTTCCACTTACATGAATCTCTCCTCGTTTTTTTATTGTTGTTGTATCGTAGTGTTAATGTTCTTGTTTAAATTTTAAATATTATTGTCTATTTAATGGTTTCGGATTATTTTATATTGATTTTACTTTATTTTCAAACAAAGTGGGGGACAGAGAGCTTTGAAAGTTAGCAATTTGAGCTTTTGCCAATTTTACACCAACACTATTTATAAATGCCGATCTGCAGTTAAAAAACTTTCCACTATTTTTTTTGGACTTAATTTACAAAATTTAACTATTGCTGAATTTTTGCAGTCAAATTAACAATTTTCAGAATACAACAAATTTCACTTAACACTAATTAAACTATAAAAACAATTCCGCGTAGATTATGGTCGGACGATTGAAACTGCGTTTGGACAGCGGTCCAAGACAACTAAAGAAAAAGCGCAACTAAGCTTTCGTGCACATGTTCATCTGCGACAGCGGTTAGCGAGGGCAGTAACAAAAGAATCCGAAACTTTCTGGCGTTTTGATTTTGTTGCGTTTATCTTCTGGGGGCTTCAAAATTTTTGTTGGCCCACACCAAGATTGGGCGGCCGTATGTAAGGCGAAATCTATGGATGTGGGCTTTAGAGTTGCTGGGACTTAGGTCAACCAGTGATCTAAAGGCAAAATACACTAATTAGCGATTTTTGTAAACACAAAAATACTTACTACAGCGCATACCTTATTTTGAGCTCTGCACAAAATAGTTAAAGGCAAGCTCTTTGCCGGATCGGTAGAGGTCGATGCGTCCAGATTAGAAAACTGGGTGGGCGTGGCACATTCGTTGCGTTGGTTTGGGTTTGTATTAATTTGTTTGGGCATATATACATGACCCCGACGCGATCTGCGTTTAAGCTATTATTTTGCACAAATAGCTATATAAACTAGTTTTAGCACAACTTTCATAACCTTTTTCGACTTTGCGTAGTGCGCCCGACGTGGAGATTAACTTTATATAAAACCGATCAGCAAAAGAGGCAGAGATTAGACAACGTGGCACTTTTATAGGCAAACGCGTAATTAAAAAAAGCTTGAACGCTGAGGTGGATTGCGTTACAGAATTTCTGAGTGCGGCTTAATTATGTTGCACTCGCGAGCTTTTATGTTGATTCTAAGCTTTTTAATGTCTGAAGCATGCATAATTATGCTGCGCTTATCGTGACAGTTTAACGCAAGGCCAGCAACATTGTTGCGCACGCAGACAGAATGTTGAGAGCAAAAGCTTCGCAACATGTGTGCTTATGCTTTTCACAAACCTAGCAACACCAAATGTTTATTATCGTCAACCAGAATTACGATAAAAGGGTAAACTAAACAAAAATTTAAATTCTCGGCAGCGACCATTACATACTATAGCATACTTTTCACTTGCTTTCCATTTACCGCTTTTATTTTTGGCAAAGCATTTATAATGATTAGAATTCATAAACTGGCCAACTGACAAACTTAGCTGCGAATGCCGCCGGAATCCCAATACCAAACCCAATGCCCTACCTTTAGCCTCTCCACAACGCTTAATGAAAACTTCCAGTTTTAGCCAAAACTATTTTACGGTACATACAAAGTTAAACCGAAATGCACATAAATCAAATGCAAAAACTTTTGTTTTCAGTACGAATATTCGAGTTTTTATCGGTCGCCAAGCAGACAAAACTACTATATAGTCACATGCAACCGTAACTGCTTTATATATGTACAAATGTATGCAATAAATGTATGTGTGTGTGTGTGTGTGCTTTGTGTTTGTATGGAAAACGGTTTGGTTTATGTTGCTTTCTAAGCATTTTGGCAAGCAAACAAAACAAACGTAAATCAACAACAGTGCCAGAAACAGCAGCAACACTGAACGACGAGACGCAGCAGCTAGCTCATCATAAAACTCATTTGGCTTAACACCCCAACCTCGCCACTAACCCAAAAACACCGTATTCCCCAAGGGGTAGGGTCAGGGGTATGTCGCTCTTGACCGAGACAGAAAACAATGCCAAATGCGCATTTCGGTGCCCTTTTTTCAACAATTTCTCTCTTGCCATCAACACAGCATTGCAAAACGGTGGAAAGAAAGATCGAGCTAGTGTAACGGAAAGAGAAGACGCCATCCAAATTAAGCACAAAAAATGAGTTTGTAGGCGGCTTTTGGGTCGCCTGCGGGTATTCGGAGACGCTTGGTAATACAAACATGGCAGTGAAATAAATTTCTGTAATTGATGTGACTAATTTGTCACTGACGTCCATGGCCACATCTCAGTCACTTTTACAGGTGGCCCAGTTTGGACCGTTGAGTGATATATCAGAGGCATGTCATCTTTGTCAGCTCGCTCTCCGAGTAGGCACAAATTTGTAACGCCCGATGAAGTTTTGATTTAAAGCCCAAACACGCGCAACGTCAACCGGAAAATTTGGAAAAATTAAATTAATCGCATGCGCCAAATTAAACAGCAACAGAATACAGTAAAATAAATTTCAAGTAAGTAAACAATTTTTATTGGTACTACAAGTCGAACCCAGTAGACCCTTTGTCAAACATTCCAATTAATAACTATTCAAGATTTTTTTCCATGTTTGTAGATTTCTTTTCTCAGAATCAGCAACGGCATGTTAAAAAGAAATACAAACTGCTATATAATGGGAAATATTAAGATGTTCTGGTTACTTATTTGATTTTCTTGAAATTGACTTTTACTATTGAGAAGGTCCCGGGACTGGGATGAATGGGTTAAAGCAACAAATTTTATGATTCATTCCGTGTCTATTTGCATGTTTATTAAATCACAACAATTATTAAACTGTTGTCTAACTAAAATAAATCCGTTTTCAACTAGACGCACAACTTGTCAACTTATTAAGAAAAAGAGTTGAAGTTTGCTTAAATCTATCGCATGAGTTGTACATTATTCATTTGCAACATGTATTATGCGTGTCTCAAGTGACTCTGAAAATATTGCATTATCTTTATTAAACTTTTATCATTTTTTTGCTGCAAGCATCATGTCAAAGTTCCCAAATGCCTTTTTAAGGGTATAACAAAGAATAAACGTTAACAGTGCCTAGGCTTGCCATATGAAAATTTTTTAAGTAAATATTCGAGGCAACATTTTTTTTTTGCGCGACGCCAGAATTCAGACGGCCGGAAATGGGGCGGAATATTAAAAAAAAGGAACCAATCGCAAGGCAAGCCAAAAGGGAGAAGAAGGATACGAAAAGGGTTGGGTTTTGACACAGTTGAATGTAATTAATTCCTTTTTGGGCTTCGCACAAAAATTTGTACGCACTGTTTGCTTGTCTTTTATGTTTGGTCTAAGCCAGTTGCAAAGATTGGCTATGACAACTTAAAGCCAAAGCCGCGGAAAGGCAACTCAATCAGCACACAAACTTAACTGAAAAGCCAGCCGCAGCAGCTTAATATTAGGTAATGATACTAAAGCTCACAGAGAAACTTTTGCCCAAAAAACTTATTAGCCAGGACAAATTATTAAAAGAAATTACCAAAAACTGTACAACCAAAAAGTCCACACAGCAAACAAAGCATAAATAAACTAATTTAAGTTTCTGCGCTCTTTGGACATTGCACACAACCAACCAGAGCTTCATTTTACTACGACTTGGCTTACTAGCATAACGGACAGCAGCCCGTTTGGCATGAAGCACAACTGCTGCTGCAGCCGTCTGGCATCAGTTGCTAATACCCAAGAGTAAAACGCAAACAACAAAAACAGACCCAGCAAGGCCCTCTCATTTGGCGCCCAATAGCCAAGCCTCTTTGCAGCCAATTTGGCACGCTTTCTACAAAAAAAAAAAACTTTCAAATACCCTGGAATGCTGTAATGAGAGAAAAGAGAATGTCTACTGACTTATCCAAAATCTTGGAAACATTTGGAAAAAAAAAGTTTATGTATGTTTTTATATGAATGAATAACATTTAAAAACTTTCAAAATATTTTACTTGTTTGCATGATTTATCAAAAAGTATCAAAGCACAGTATTACGACCTGAAAGATCAATAGTTAAAAAACTGTACCGCTTCCATCAGACCCAGGTGTTGCACAAAGCAAGTTAAGTGGTTGGGTCGATGGTTTCAAAGTCCCTTAATTTGATAACATGTTTTCCAACAAAAACTATTTATTTTTTCTTGACAAGGTAACGCATTCTGTCGGGAACTTACTATTAAGCAATTTTTATTTTTCTTAAAATGCATTTGAATAAATTAAGTTCCAAACTCTTGACGAAACTAAGATATGTTTCCAGTTAATAGTTATGTTCAATGCTATACCAACTAATTATAATTGATGGTAAATACATTAAAAATTATGATAATAGTTAAGAAACGTTGCAATTAGCTTAAACTTATTTAAATCATCGTCTATCCAATAAATTGCTTTAGGGTATCTCCAAGCTTAAAATCCTATTTTGAATCTGTCTTTCGTTTTCCCTTCTCATATGTTTATTCGCGTCTTGATCATAATCACCAAAAACCAGCAAAAATGAGCAAACAGAAAAGAAAAAAAATGAACACTTTCCAGCGGACGCATCTTGCTTATAATTTAAAAGACGAGTCCCAAAAAAAGATAACAAAAAAAAATTGAAAAATGTGTATATCAAGTTTTTCCTTTTTCTTTCATTTTCGCAGCACTGTAGACTTTGTGAGTTATTTTTTGTTTTTGCTGATGCCAGCAGCTCTTAACGCATGCCAACGCATTAGCGGCCAAGTCAGGAGCCGGGTCAAAGTTCAGCATTCCATCTTTAGAACCAGAAAGCTCAGAGGCACTCTGACTATTGCCTTCGTGTCAAGAATTTGCATATTTGCGGTTTTCTTGCCGTGCTGCGTGTCCATCGCATATGGGACCCAAAATACTTTTTTTTTTTGTTTTTAAGTTTATTTTTGTTTTTGTTGCTTAGTAGTGTGAAATATAACGCTCGTTTTTGTCGCATTTTAGCCATGGCTACGTTTTCGGGTGGCCATAATAGACTTTGCATAGAAAATGAGACCAGTAATTTGATGGCTATAGGAAATGGCTAGCCTTCGGTCTACGTAGCTACAATCAAGCACGCTCTAATATCGAAATAAATGTGTGTAGGATTTTGGGATTTTTGATTTGGAAAATGCTAAAATGTTTCATTCTTGATTTGCATAGCTTATGCAGGAAAAAATATATTCCTGTTGGCTCATCCAATTTACTGTTGTGCATAGATTTTCATGACAAAGTATTTTAATAGGAACATGGTAAATATTTAAATAAAACAATAAAACAAGCATTTCTGATTTCGCCACTTGATATTTTAATGTAAATTTTTTAAATACAATAAAATATAATTATTAATGTAATAATTCATATTAAGTGATTTCCGACTATGTCTAATGAAGATAGTATTCGTACTTATATCAACAAAAACAAGCATGAAAGGATCATTATAAAAAATTCATGATTCGAATCAAACGATCTGATGTAATATACCATATTTCCTTATAATTAAAATGTTTGCAAAATACATTTTATTTTCCTCGTTGTCTAGCTAATATTTATTAACCAACGGATCGTGAAATAGATTTGACCTTCCTACTTATAACAAAACTGAATATTCATTCAGACGTGTATCAAAATCAAATGCCGCAGTTACCTTAGCTAATGAACTTTTGTACTCTTCGCTACCACGAATCAAATATTTAAGTGCAAAATCACCTTTATTTCCCCATGCCCTATGTACGCAACACACCTTTGTGCAAAGTTTGCGCCCAATCAACCTTGTCTTGAGCCCACTTAACACGCTCGATCTCGGACTTTAGCATCGCTTAGATTTATTTGACATTCGAAACCAACACCAATCCCTTTCAACAATTGGCTTTGCGGCTACTTAGGACTGCCACGGACTCTGTGTGTTTTCGTGTGGGTGTTTGTGCTTATAATGTGAACGGTGTACGCACATGTGTCAACAATTTTGCGACCATGTCTGCCCATGTCCGCTATTGCGTATACGCAATGTTGCTTGAGCTCGCTTGTATTTAAGCCTAAATTATTAACCGAACAGCGGCAGCAGGCATACAAGCATTATTGCTTTGCCATAAGCGCGCGAACATTGAGCACTTGAAACTAATACACATACGCACACACACACACACGCACAAATACACCAATACACACGCTTACGAGCAATACAAACAAATGGGTCGCAGCAGCAGCAGCAGCAATTTCATGAGTCATTTAACCGAGTTGTGTGAGTACCAGAAAAAAAGATCGATGAATGCTGCTGTTGCTGTGCTTTTGCGTGTTTGTACTTGTCTGGTTCTTGCTGTTGCTGTCGCATATAGCAGCACATGATTATGTTTATGAAAGTCTGACAGCATACATATGTATTTGTGTGTGCCTGTGTGTGTTTTTGTGTGATATTGGACATTCATGTCGTTGAAGTGCGCACAGAAACATAAACACCAAATCGAAAAGATGGAAATAAAGAAATTGAAAGGAAAGAAAAATAATAACTGTGGCCCTGCTATTTTCCATTGGCTAGTAATATGATCAAAAATATATGTTTGTGTGCGTGTGCGAACACACAAACACAAAAACATATAACACGCAAACATAAATTTTTACACGAATGTCCGACAAGAAAGAGATAGAGGGAGTGAGAGAGAAACGGAAGTCTAACGTCCGCTGTTCGCCTTAAATCTGACCTCCACACAGCCCCTCCATGATATTTGAAGGCGTCTAGGGTTGTCTATGGTCTGACCCAAAAGTGCGGAAATTAAAACATATGTATTTATAGCCAGCACAGCACATTTGTGTATGTGTGTGTGTGTTTATAACTAGCTGCAAAAAACAGCAACAACAAAAACGGAAAGCAGCCACAGCCAAGTTTAGCCTTAAGCTTACAACTGACCCCCATTTTACCAAACAACCTCCATACAATAACAACCACAGATATGCATCTGTGCAACACACTCACACATATGTTTTTACTGTGTGTGTGTGTGTGTGTGTACCGAAATTGTGTATTATAAGCATTTTTATGGTAGTTCTTCCTTCGGCTTGATTCGCTTTACGTTCAACTTTTATATCTCTCTCTCTCTCTCTCTATCTCTTTTTACTGTGCATAGCAGCAACTTTTTTCGGTGATCTGAAAAAAACGCTTGCACTTCGAACCCAGGCAAAGAAGCCCCCAAGTGTTGGTCAAGTGGCGACCGTGTTTAAGTCTTTGGTTAGCTGGACGGCATTGCAGCACTTCGACTAGCTTGCCGTAATCCGCTTTGCCACGCCCAAATGCAGCCGGAGACACAGATGGAGATTGAGCCAGCGGTGGCAAGCAGCGGCTTGTACTCCAAAAACAGCAGCAGTTACAGCAGCAGCTGCTGTCTGCTTTGAGCAAAGTGCTTGTAAAATTACTGTTTGTGGATTTTCAAATGGAAATTAATTTGCACGAAGTAATAGTCGGATGAGAATTTTAGAAAAAGAGAATGCAAATAAAAACCATTCAAGTGTTGCGGTTCTTGCGGCTAACCAAATGTATATGTTATCTTCAAATGCTCTGTTTGTCACTGCTAAAAGCTTAAAAACTGAAAACTTACTTGATTTTTTATTAAGAGCAACTAAAATTTGTTTTATCAAATACTCAGCTTAACATTTGGCATTTATTTATAATTCTTCCAAATTAACTGAAAGAGATTTATCGGCCATCTTCAAAGATATAATATTACCCTTTTAAAAATATAACTTGCTTGAAAGTTAATAATGAGTTGGGTTAACATTGTTCAAAGTTGAAACGAGTTTAATATGCTTGAAAACTGCAGCATGCTTGACTTAATCTTCTAAGTCGACGTTCTCAATCTCTACACTTTTAAACATGCATTTTTACATTCTCTTTGATGCCTTCAAACATTTGCAGTTTTGACGAAGCTATGCAAGTAGAAAGATTTAACCAATGACCAAGTCGATATATTGGCATAGGACTTCAACATGCAAATTGATCAAAAATCGAATTAGATTTAAATGTAATTTCTTAAATGCAGTTTTTTTCTAGAAGCCAAACCATGAATTTTGAGCTATTGTTTTTGAAAATCGGGTCAGTTTTGCCAAAGTTATGGAAGTCGAAAGATTTTTACCAATGCCCAAGTCAATTTTTGTTTATAAAATTTTAACATGAATATGACCAAAAATCGAATTCTATTTAAATGTAATTTCTTAAATGCAGTTTTATTCTAGAAGCCAAACCATGACTTTTAAGCTATTGCTTTTGAAAATCGGGTCAGTTTTGCCGAAGTTATGGAAGTCGAAAGATTTTTACCAATGCCCAAGTCAATTTTTGTCTATAAAATTTTAACATGAATATGACCAAAAATCGATTCTATTTAAATGTAATTTCTTAAATGCAGTTTTATTCTACTAGTCAAACCATGACTTTTAAGCTATTGCTTTTGAAAATCGGGTCAGTTTTGTCGAAGTTATGGAAGTCGAAAGATTTTTACCAATGCCCAAGTCAATTTTTAATTATAAAATTTTAACATGAATATGACCAAAAATCGAATTCTATTTAAATGTAATTTCTTAAATGCAGTTTTATTCTAGAAGCCAAACCATGAATTTTAAGCTATTGCTTTTGAAAATCGGGTCAGTTTTGCCGAAGTTATGGAAGTCGAAAGATTTTTACCAATGCCCAAGTCAATTTTTGTTTATAAAATTTTAACATGAATATGACCAAAAATCGAATTCTATTTAAATGTAATTTCTTAAATGCAGTTTTATTCTAGAAGCCAAACCATGACTTTTAAGCTATTGCTTTTGAAAATCGGGTCAGTTTTGCCGAAGTTATGGAAGTCGAAAGATTTTTACCAATGCCCAAGTCAATTTTTGTCTATAAAATTTTAACATGAATATGACCAAAAATCGAATTCTATTTAAATGTAATTTCTTAAATGCAGTTTTATTCTACTAGTCAAACCATGACTTTTAAGCTATTGCTTTTGAAAATCGGGTCAGTTTTGCCGAAGTTATGGA
>JARNME010000012.1:15987458-16157876 GCA_030179655.1 Scaptomyza flava
CAAGTCAATTTTGTTTATAAAATTTTAACATGAATATGACCAAAAATCGAATTCTATTTAAATGTAATTTCTTAAATGCAGTTTTATTCTAGAAGCCAAACCATGACTTTTAAGCTATTGCTTTTGAAAATCGGGTCAGTTTTGCCGAAGTTATGGAAGTCGAAAGATTTTTACCAATGCCCAAGTCAATTTTTGTTTATAAAATTTTAACATGAATATGACCAAAAATCGAATTCTATTTAAATGTAATTTCTTAAATGCAGTTTTATTCTAGAAGCCAAACCATGAATTTTAAGCTATTGCTTTTGAAAATCGGGTCAGTTTTGCCGAAGTTATGGAAGTCGAAAGATTTTTACCAATGCCCAAGTCAATTTTTGTTTATAAAATTTTAACATGAATATGACCAAAATCGAATTCTATTTAAATGTAATTTCTTAAATGCAGTTTTATTCTAGAAGCCAAACCATGACTTTTAAGCTATTGCTTTTGAAAATCGGGTCAGTTTTGCCGAAGTTATGGAAGTCGAAAGATTTTTACCAATGCCCAAGTCAATTTTGTTTATAAAATTTTAACATGAATATGACCAAAAATCGAATTCTATTTAAATGTAATTTCTTAAATGCAGTTTTATTCTAGAAGCCAAACCATGACTTTTAAGCTATTGCTTTTGAAAATCGGGTCAGTTTTGCCGAAGTTATGGAAGTCGAAAGATTTTTACCAATGCCCAAGTCAATTTTGTTTATAAAATTTTAACATGAATATGACCAAAAATCGAATTCTATTTAAATGTAATTTCTTAAATGCAGTTTTATTCTAGAAGCCAAACCATGACTTTTAAGCTATTGCTTTTGAAAATCGGGTCAGTTTTGCCGAAGTTATGGAAGTCGAAAGATTTTTACCAATGCCCAAGTCAATTTTTGTTTATAAAATTTTAACATGAATATGACCAAAAATCGAATTCTATTTAAATGTAATTTCTTAAATGCAGTTTTATTCTAGTAGCCAAACCATGACTTTTAAGCTATTGCTTTTGAAAATCGGGTCAGTTTTGCCGAAGTTATGGAAGTCGAAAGATTTTTACCAATGCCCAAGTCAATTTTTGTTTATAAAATTTTAACATGAATATGACCAAAAATCGAATTCTATTTAAATGTAATTTCTTAAATGCAGTTTTATTCTAGAAGCCAAACCATGACTTTTAAGCTATTGCTTTTGAAAATCGGGTCAGTTTTGCCGAAGTTATGGAAGTCGAAAGATTTTTACCAATGCCCAAGTCAATTTTTGTTTATAAAATTTTAACATGAATATGACCAAAAATCGAATTCTATTTAAATGTAATTTCTTAAATGCAGTTTTATTCTAGAAGCCAAACCATGACTTTTAAGCTATTGCTTTTGAAAATCGGGTCAGTTTTGCCGAAGTTATGGAAGTCGAAAGATTTTTACCAATGCCCAAGTCAATTTTGTTTATAAAATTTTAACATGAATATGACCAAAAATCGAATTCTATTTAAATGTAATTTCTTAAATGCAGTTTTATTCTAGAAGCCAAACCATGACTTTTAAGCTATTGCTTTTGAAAATCGGGTCAGTTTTGCCGAAGTTATGGAAGTCGAAAGATTTTTACCAATGCCCAAGTCAATTTTTGTTTATAAAATTTTAACATGAATATGACCAAAAATCGAATTCTATTTAAATGTAATTTCTTAAATGCAGTTTTATTCTAGAAGCCAAACCATGACTTTTAAGCTATTGCTTTTGAAAATCGGGTCAGTTTTGCCGAAGTTATGGAAGTCGAAAGATTTTTACCAATGCCCAAGTCAATTTTTGTTTATAAAATTTTAACATGAATATGACCAAAAATCGAATTCTATTTAAATGTAATTTCTTAAATGCAGTTTTATTCTAGAAGCCAAACCATGACTTTTAAGCTATTGCTTTTGAAAATCGGGTCAGTTTTGCCGAAGTTATGGAAGTCGAAAGATTTTTACCAATGCCCAAGTCAATTTTTGTTTATAAAATTTTAACATGAATATGACCAAAAATCGAATTCTATTTAAATGTAATTTCTTAAATGCAGTTTTATTCTAGAGTCAAACCATGACTTTTAAGCTATTGCTTTTGAAAATCGGGTCAGTTTTGCCGAAGTTATGGAAGTCGAAAGATTTTTACCAATGCCCAAGTCAATTTTTGTTTATAAAATTTTAACATGAATATGACCAAAAATCGAATTCTATTTAAATGTAATTTCTTAAATGCAGTTTTATTCTACTAGTCAAACCATGACTTTTAAGCTATTGCTTTTGAAAATCGGGTCAGTTTTGCCGAAGTTATGGAAGTCGAAAGATTTTTACCAATGCCCAAGTCAATTTTTGTTTATAAAATTTTAACATGAATATGACCAAAAATCGAATTCTATTTAAATGTAATTTCTTAAATGCAGTTTTATTCTAGAAGCCAAACCATGACTTTTAAGCTATTGCTTTTGAAAATCGGGTCAGTTTTGCCGAAGTTATGGAAGTCGAAAGATTTTTACCAATGCCCAAGTCAATTTTTGTTTATAAAATTTTAACATGAATATGACCAAAAATCGAATTCTATTTAAATGTAATTTCTTAAATGCAGTTTTATTCTAGAGCCAAACCATGACTTTTAAGCTATTGCTTTTGAAAATCGGGTCAGTTTTGCCGAAGTTATGGAAGTCGAAAGATTTTTACCAATGCCCAAGTCAATTTTTGTTTATAAAATTTTAACATGAATATGACCAAAAATCGAATTCTATTTAAATGTAATTTCTTAAATGCAGTTTTATTCTAGAAGCCAAACCATGACTTTTAAGCTATTGCTTTTGAAAATCGGGTCAGTTTTGCCGAAGTTATGGAAGTCGAAAGATTTTTACCAATGCCCAAGTCAATTTTTGTTTATAAAATTTTAACATGAATATGACCAAAAATCGAATTCTATTTAAATGTAATTTCTTAAATGCAGTTTTATTCTAGAAGCCAAACCATGACTTTTAAGCTATTGCTTTTGAAAATCGGGTCAGTTTTGCCGAAGTTATGGAAGTCGAAAGATTTTTACCAATGCCCAAGTCAATTTTTGTTTATAAAATTTTAACATGAATATGACCAAAAATCGAATTCTATTTAAATGTAATTTCTTAAATGCAGTTTTATTCTAGAAGCCAAACCATGACTTTTAAGCTATTGCTTTTGAAAATCGGGTCAGTTTTGCCGAAGTTATGGAAGTCGAAAGATTTTTACCAATGCCCAAGTCAATTTTTGTTTATAAAATTTTAACATGAATATTACCAAAATCGAATTCTATTTAAATGTAATTTCTTAAATGCAGTTTTATTCTAGAAGCCAAACCATGACTTTTAAGCTATTGCTTTTGAAAATCGGGTCAGTTTTGCCGAAGTTATGGAAGTCGAAAGATTTTTACCAATGCCCAAGTCAATTTTTGTTTATAAAATTTTAACATGAATATGACCAAAAATCGAATTCTATTTAAATGTAATTTCTTAAATGCAGTTTTATTCTAGAAGCCAAACCATGACTTTTAAGCTATTGCTTTTGAAAATCGGGTCAGTTTTGCCGAAGTTATGGAAGTCGAAAGATTTTTACCAATGCCCAAGTCAATTTTTGTTTATAAAATTTTAACATGAATATGACCAAAAATCGAATTCTATTTAAATGTAATTTCTTAAATGCAGTTTTATTTTAGTAGTCAAACCATGACTTTTAAGCTATTGCTTTTGAAAATCGGGTCAGTTTTGCCGAAGTTATGGAAGTCGAAAGATTTTTACCAATGCCCAAGTCAATTTTTGTTTATAAAATTTTAACATGAATATGACCAAAATCGAATTCTATTTAAATGTAATTTCTTAAATGCAGTTTTATTCTAGAAGCCAAACCATGACTTTTAAGCTATTGCTTTTGAAAATCGGGTCAGTTTTGCCGAAGTTATGGAAGTCGAAAGATTTTTACCAATGCCCAAGTCAATTTTTGTTTATAAAATTTTAACATGAATATGACCAAAAATCGAATTCTATTTAAATGTAATTTCTTAAATGCAGTTTTATTCTAGAAGCCAAACCATGACTTTTAAGCTATTGCTTTTGAAAATCGGGTCAGTTTTGCCGAAGTTATGGAAGTCGAAAGATTTTTACCAATGCCCAAGTCAATTTTTGTTTATAAAATTTTAACATGAATATGACCAAAAATCGAATTCTATTTAAATGTAATTTCTTAAATGCAGTTTTATTCTAGAAGCCAAACCATGACTTTTAAGCTATTGCTTTTGAAAATCGGGTCAGTTTTGCCGAAGTTATGGAAGTCGAAAGATTTTTACCAATGCCCAAGTCAATTTTTGTTTATAAAATTTTAGCATGAATATGACCAAAAATCGAATTCTATTTAAATGTAATTTCTTAAATGCAGTTTTATTCTAGAAGCCGAAGTTATGGAAGTCGAAAGATTTTTACCAATGCCCAAGTCAATTTTTGTCTATAAAATTTTAACATGAATATGACCAAAAATCGAATTCTATTTAAATGTAATTTCTTAAATGCAGTTTTATTCTAAAAGCCAAACCATGACTTTTGAGCTATTGCTTTTGAAAATCGGGTCAGTTTTGCCGAAGTTATGGAAGTCGAAAGATTTTTACCAATGCCCAAGTCAAGTTTTGTTTATAAAATTTTAACATGAATATGACCAAAAATCGAATTCTATTTAAATGTTATTTCTTAAATGCAGTTTTATTCTAGAAGCCAAACCATGACTTTTAAGCTATTGCTTTTGAAAATCGGGTCAGTTTTGCCGAAGTTATGGATGTCGAAAGATTTTACCAATGACCAAGTCTATATTTTGGCATAGGACTTCAACATGCAAATTGACCAAAAATCGAATTTTATTTAAATGTTTTTTCTTAAATGCAGTTTTATTCTAAAAGCCAAACCATGATTTTAAGCTATTGCTTTTGAAAATCGGGTCAGTTTTGCCGAAGTTATGGATGTCGAAAGATTTTACCAATGACCAAGTCTTTATATTGGCATAGGACTTCAACATGCAAATTGACCAAAAATCGAATTATATTTAAATGTAATTTCTTAAATGCAGGTTTATTCTAGAAGCCAAACCATGAATTTTAAGCTATTGTTTTTGAAAATCGGGTCAGTTTTGACGAAGTTATGGATGTCGAAAGATTTTACCAATGACCAAGTCGATCGTTTTGAGACGACATATCTCCGAGCAGAGATATGACGCTTAGAAACGACATATTTCCGCGCGGAGATATGTTGTTTGTGAAACGGCGGAGATATGTCGTCGGAGATATGTCGCGACCCCCTTAAACAGTTTATCCCATCAAGTATACGCCTGGTGCTACAATTGGTTAGCTGTCGTCAGTTTCATTCGCGTTTCACTATTCTAAGGTCTTTTAAGCTCTCTTTTTTTCTTTCTCTGCCGGGCAACCATGCCATTCTTAATGATTTTGAGTAGAATAAATAAATGTGTGTGCATGTATATATGCTGTGGGTTGGAATTTAATTTTAGTTGTTTTCACTGCAGTGTCTGTAAAAGTTTTAATTTAATTATAGCTCCATTTGTGGGCATAGTACATTGTACACACACACACACGCAGACACAATGTCCGCAGACGAGCGCATAGGACTTGCGGATTATGGGCCCATTACAAATGTCTGCAGTAACGTAAGCAAGTGTGCCACATGCCTTTGAATTTATCAAACACACACACACACAAGCACACACACATACAGTTGCACTTAAAACAACACGACTGGCACATTGCAATATTCCTCAACGCAAAAATAATTCGACTATGAAACGAACTCTGCAAAAGTCCAACAAACTTTTTAATACTGATTATCCGTCCGGCCAACCCGGATCTCAAACTCACTTCAGATTTCGCCCTCTCTCTTTCACACGCTTTGTTTCTTTTGAGAATCTAATAAAATATTTGCCCTAATGGTAACACGGGTGTGGGCAGATTGTGTTTAAGAGAAAAACCAGTTTATGCCTGCCTGAATTCAGTAATTAAGCATTTGGGCTCTTTAAATCAATATGCACAGAAAGCAACTTACACTATAATAAATTCTTATTTATTTATGGTGAATTAAATAAACCACAAACATACACACACACACAACTGGGTTCTGCTTCCCACTTCACACATTTGTCATTGTTGAATTCGCCTTAATGGCTTGTCAGTGATTTATCACAAGTGGCTGCTAAGGCAATTCAATAACCAAGTAGTGGAAGAGAGAGAGAGAGAGTGTCAAGCTACCAAAAAGCCGCAAATAACAACGGTGTAAGGCTACAAGCAATACGCAAAAATGTTTTACAGTCATAAACTGCAGCATACTGCAACTCACTCGAAACATCAAGTGAAGAGCATCAGCTACAAGTATAGCTGTTTTTTGGAACCTCTCTCTGTCTGTGTCCACCTTTTGAGTAACTCACTAAATGACTGACGGTGAAGTGAATGCCAAACGAATGACTTGATTGAAGCTTGATTTGTTCTTGAAAATATATTAATTTTATGATTCGTAACAAATAAAAGCAATACCAATCATTTTTTAATTGCGCATTTGAGTTGTTTAAACTCTTTTACCTACAATATTTAAGTTTTTGTTCTCTAAATGCCTCAACCGTAACTTAAAATAATCTTACCTTAAACCAAATATCACTTTCATTTTACTAATAATCCCAAACAAGCTCATATTGACTTACCATGCGCCAAATGCAAAAGCCGATTTTGTATTCAATGCAGGAGGGATGCAAGCAGTTTACCAAATAAGTTGATTGAATGCCATTCGAAATCAATAATCAATGTGCTAAATGTTTGAGCTGATCGAGAACGCAAATCATGGTTCTCACATTTTGGACATCTGTGGTCAACAGTGACCCAATACTTTTCCCAATTCACACAATGCGCAACATACAAGCACCATAAGCAGGCCATCATTTACACCTACATCACACACACACACACACACACACATGCTGAAGTGCAGCGTCCATTAAGTATTATGGCACAGAGCCTCGCTCCTTTTGCCGCCATTACCGAACACCAACAAACTACCCTTCGTATTGCATTTTGTGCAGTACTTGAGAACGGTAAATGACCGAAAGCATGGCGAGATTGTTATCCCATGCATATAGGATGGCGCATTATATGGCCTCTGGCCCTAATATATATGGCACATTATGCGACGATGATGTCCATGGCGATGGCGATGACGATGGCAATGGCTCCTTCTGCTGCTGCTGCTGTTGGGTCAGCACTTGACACCAAACAATAACAGCAGCGACCAACACACACACACACACAAAGAAATACACACTCAAATATATATGGTAAACTTTTCGACATAAAACAATAAAAGTTTTTCGCTTATTGCCCACTTGTCCTTGAGTGGTTTTGTATGAAGTCGACCAGGTTGACTCGAACCACGCTTGTGGATGATGACGATGCTTTTGGTGTTGTATCTGATGCATATCGCGAACGAACGCAAAATATTTCGTCAATAAAATATATGCAAACATATACGAAATGTTTATATTATGTAATATGCTTTGCAGCATCCATTAGGCGGTTGCTTCACATCGCTTCGGTATACAGATATATATGTATTGATTTTGCATCAGCGTGCGCTCAAGTGTTTAACTATGTGCTAATATTTATTAAAAAACCGTAAAGACACGTTACGTAAGAGCACAGCGATAGATGGCTTCCGTCTCTCCAGTCTCCCACCCTGTCACGGTCTCTGAATTATGAACCTGACATAACGGATACGAGCTAGGGCAAAAGTAAAACATTTTGTTAACATAATGTAATGTAAGCGATTGCTTTGCTATTGCTTTTGCTTTGGCTGTGTATGCATTCATTATGCCTGCCACAGGGCGTATGATTAATCTCATTTCATTATGTTATCGTCTATGGCACATCCTTAGCTCGCCCTCAGCTGTGCGGCTTTTGTTTGGCTGTCCAGCCATGAAAAATGATTTGCTTTTGTTTTGCTTAGCATTTACAACTACTTCCTCGTAGCTGTAACCCACAAACTCTTTTACAATTACTTTTGCGCACACACAAATATATATAATTTATGACCCATTCGTTGTTGCCCATTGCCATTAAAACAACTTAATTAACAGTTGACATAATATGCTTTAGTTATTCTTTTTCTCTGTTGTTTTTTTTCAGATTTTTCTTTTATTCTTTTTGCTTTCCACAAGTTTCACAAGTTTTTTGCAATTTTAAATTCTTACAATTTTAAAAAGATTAAGTTTTCCTTTTTTTTTTAATCATACTTTGCTTTCATATTTTTGTTTATTTTTTCTGTGTTTTCTCGTATTTAGTTGAAAGTTACTTTCAAATTTTGTTTAGCTTTAATAACATCATTAATTCAATTTTGTTTTGTTCTGTAATAAATAGACCATACTGTATACATATATATATAGCGTTTGTTTGTTTTTTATTTTTTGTTAATAATATAATTATAAATACACATTTACATATACAATATTTACGTCAGTTTTCTGCAGTTTCTTTTCGGTATCGTTATTGGTTTTTGTTTTAGTTTTTTTTAGCTTATGTCTTAAATACTTTACGAATTTGTCACTTTGTTTTTAGCTAGTTTGCTGTACTAAACGCTGCGGCTTATTATTGTAGTGAAAAGTCTGAGAAAGTGTTTAATGTACGGTTTGTAGGAAGCTTGAAAATAATGAAAAGTATTTCAGAATATGGTTTATTCAACACGAAACATTTTGATACATTTTTAAGTGACAAACAAAAATACCTACATAACATAAAAAATTATAATATTAATAACTATCGTTCAAAAAATTAAAATTAATTTTTACTTTGACAGCTTTACATGCTTAACAAGTTTTTGCGCATGGAAAAAATTAATTAAAAACTCAATAACAAATTGTAAAATGGAATAATATACAGGTATATGGTACATTATAGCATAAAAAAGCAATCAAATTTTGTATCCAACACAAATGTTGGACACATAAATAGCTGAGTATTTGTATCTGCTGGCTTTGTAGTACTTTGTTGTAGTTGTTGAAAAGCTAATGAAAAGTGTGAGCATGAGTTGCAGTTGCGTTTGAACAGTTGTTTTTTTTTTTTTTTTTTTTTTGTTAAGCATGCTTAATGAAACTTTTTCAGTTGATTTTATTTTTTTATTTTTGTGTTCGTTTTTGTTTTGTTTTTTTCTATCGATTGCATTGTAAACTTTTTCAATGCTTATTATTTTTGTTTTATTGCGTATATAAACATTGAATTAATTTCGTTTTTCCTCTTTCGCCTTTTTTTCATTATTTGCGAATGCTTTTTGTTCTCTTTATACTTACTATGACAAAGGAGAAGTGATTGTTGAAAAATAAACAGTATGTTGTCTATTAAAGATGCAACAAATTTTGTGAAAGAGAAGAATTCATTTAGACTATCTCGATTTTTTGAAAGAGTTTTCTTTAAAAAACATTGATTTAAATACCAAAGAGGAGCAATTTGGTTTAAATATCCAAAAGTTATACCAAAACGTAGAAAACTTGAAAAGAAAATATTTAAAATAACCTAATAACTTTGGTCAAGGAAACCTTTGCTTATATTTTATTAATCAAAATAGTCAATGTCAATGTTTTTCTTCTTAACAAATTAAAATAACACAATAAATAATTTAACTTTTTTTCATCCCAGCATTACAGCAAAAGCCTAACATATCATTTAAACTAATCCAAAATACAAACAAATCAGTTGTGCAATTTTACTTAGAAATTTTCAAGAAAAATAAATCGCAAAATATCTTTTTAAACAGTTTCATAAAATATTGTAAAGAAAAAATGTTTAAGCTTTTGAAACTTCTTTGAAAGATGTATGGAGTTGCTGTGTATTTATTTTTTATTTTTTTGTATATGAATTTAATAACTATGTTTTTCATCGATTTTCTTAATAATTGTCTAATTTATGCTCTCTTGGATTTTGTATATATTCTTCATTAAATAACAACATATAAATTTTGAAATGTGCAACATGATCTCGTTCAAAAATGTATTTACCCTCAGTTCTTCAGCGCACTCTCCGGACTTCCAATTGCACATCAATTAAGCTTAAATTGAATTTATTTATACAATTTGTACACACATTTAAAAAACATGTTTTTAAAATTAAGACAACTTATGATTGGAATATTTATATATTTCTTCTTAACATTTGCTATTTATGAATTAATGCCTATGATGTTCAGGAAAATACTTAGTTAACGATATTTCGCCATATTTTTTCTGCGGTTTTCTTCGCTTGATAAACTTTTCTCCTAGGTATGCCTAGATTTGAGTTTAACTTTTTTTTTAACCTCTGTAAATTAATTATTACAGTGATTTCATTATTTTTTATGCATGTAAGTATGTAAGGTGTATATATAATTTGATGTATATATACTTAGGTTTATATGCTTTAGTCAGTACTTGAAATTTGCTGCGCAGTTGAAGTGTAACATTTAGAAAATGTTTATATTATTATTTAACTTAACTTTTTTTGCTTAATGTATCTTGCGTTCCATTTTGTTAAACATTTTTTTATACGCCTGTTTGAATTTACAAAACAAGTTGTTTGCCTTGGGAATAGTTACAATAGAGCATCTAAAAACGTCTTAATACTTTTAGCATTTAATTTAACATTTTACTTGCTGTCCATTGTTTTTAATTATTATTTTGTTTTGTTTTTTTTTTGAAAATGTTTTTAAGCAGGCTTGAGCAGTGTTCGTTTCGGGGAAAAGTCTCTCTACAAAAAATGCTAGTGAAAGTTATTTGGTTTTCTTTCTTTTAAATTACTTTGTTGTATCAAAAAGTAATGAAGTTGATTTCTAGAAAAGTTTCTTGAAGAAAGAATATCAAAAATGAATCACTCAGAAAGCGCTCGAGAGTACTGCGATTATGTACAGGTTTAGTAACTTCAACTTAGAGCAACTGAATCGATTGAGCTTATCATTCAGAGTTGTACTTAAGAAAAACAAAGGCGACAACTTGGCTTTCGTTATTTGTTTTGGGATCATTATTACGTATACGTAACGGATTCAAAGAAAAACACAATTACCAAATGATTAGTTACTATTATATAGTTACAGCTTATGTATGTAATCGTGTTTGTGTGTCTTTTCTTGTTTAGAATAAGGTGTACCTATGTGTGAGGAGGAAGTTAAGCTTAGATGTTATCATATAATTTTCTTTATATTAGTCTAGAGTCTAAGAGTGGGTTTTATTTTTGGTTGTCTATATATTTTTCGATTTTTTTCTTTGTCGAGTGGATGCTCACCTTATGTCCGCCTCATATACTTGCCTAAACGTCGCTGTTGTTGTTCTTGTTGTTGATTGCTCAACTTGCTGTTGCTGTTGTTGTTGGTTTGGGCCACGCCCTCGCCAATGCCATGTGAAGCTCAGCAGCGAGGTCAGCAAACTCAAAATACATTCGAGGATGTATCGCACTCCAGATAACGATAGAATCGCTTTGGCATTGCTACAGTATCTACTGCTGTTGCTGTTGCCGTTGCTGCCCCATCTGGTTGTGGCAAGTCGAAAGTGCAGCGTCGACGTCGCTGCCGCGACTGCAGCACGGAAGGCCGCATGGAGTGCCTGGCAAATGCCAAACTGCAGAAGCACACAAACAGGTACACTAAGAGATAGCGATGCGGAGACATGGGAGGATGGGCTGGTGCCGCGTGCTGCATTGCTGCTGGGAACTCCCCTGGAAACGGAATGAGAAACACCTGTTTAATTTACATCTTTATTGCTGTTCTCATACTCAGTTCTTGGTTGGAAACGAAAAACATTTAAAATATGCATAGACATATATATGTATATGTATGCATGTGTGCGTGTGTGAGTTTGTATGTATGTTTTTTTTTTTTTTGTGCATTTCTTTATAATAATATATTCAGTATGTGTCCTTGTGTACGTTCCATTTGAAGTATATTCTTGAAAAGAGTAATGTGTATATGTGTTAAAAATTCAATATGTTGAAATTTCTCAACCCATATGATTAACATAGACATCGATATACAATCCAAACATAATTAGACTACAAAGGCAACTGTAACATAAACTCACATGAAAGTGTAACAACAAAGAACAACTTGTTTGACAACCAACAAAATATATATATACATACATCAAACAATAAAACAACTGCAAGCGCAAAAAAACTCAGAATGTCATAAAATATGCTTCAAATTTCCAACGGGCAACACGAGACACAAACACAAACACAAACGCAATCTACAAAAACATTCACACAAACGGAAACCCCACCCTAGCTGGAAAATACACAATAAATAAACAAGAAAACACTGAACTCGCAACTTGATAGAAGTTGCACCCATGAAACCAAAATCGATGACAGTTACAACTTAGTAAACGCAACAGAGCTGCAAATAGCAACAACTGCAGCCAGGGGAAATACAGTGGTAAAATGCGAACTGCTGAAGTGCAAAACTCAGCACGTACATAAATGGTATTTATATAGATATTTTTGAATAATATTATGAAGTTGTATGAAGAAATATTAAAACATAACGGATTTAATAAATAAAGAGAGTAAAATGGGCTCATACAAAATACTTGGAAGTCCTTACCTTGACAAATAGTATCAGAAATTAATATTTAAAATTAAGTTTATTAACTTTTACATTTGAAAAATCAACAATTTAGTATAACACTTTAAGCTACAAGATAGAAAATTTAGTCATAAAAACCAAACATTTCAAATATTTTTGAATGAAATATTATCAAAAAGCCTTTTCAATCTAAGGTCTCAAGTGGAGATTATGTAGCTACATATATTGTATTTTATGTATGCAATTCAAATATTATATTTTTAACACCATTGTTCAATTGACAACCCGTTGCCAACAATAAAACGGCATAACTTTAAATCGTTCGACAGTTTTTTTTGGTGAAAACTGAAAGCGAACGCCCGAGCCCGACTTTAGCTGATGTTGATGCGACAAGGCAAACAAGCAAACAAACAGACAAACCAAACAAATGAACGAACAAACACGTCCAGGAATTCATATTGTCTTTTGGTGTCTCTGTTTTTTGGTTTTACCACCTCACGGTTGTGGGCTTACATGCGGCGGTAACAATAAACAATAAAAGCCAAATAATGCAACAAAAACAAACTTAAGCAAAGAAGTCAAATGGAGAAAACAAAACAAGAAGCAGCTGTCATTCCACAGAACGAGAAGGAAAGAAAAAGAGAGTGCGGATAAGTGTGAGTGAAAACACGTTGAAAACAAAAGCAAAACTACTACAACTACAACTTTAACAATGCAATGTTCACAGTTGTTGGCACAGTATAATAATAAAAATAACAACAACAACAAAAACACAAAATGTAACGTCAACAACAATGCAAAGTAGCAGAACAGAACAAAACAGAGAACAAAACATAATAATAATCAGAAACAAGTGTGCCAAAGCAGTTAACGGAAACAACGCGCATTGCATGCACAATATGGCGACAAGGATGAGTACACGCTACCCATATCTGTGTGTGTTTGTGTGGTGGCAACGCTGTGACATTATCTAGCAGACACCGTTGCGAAAATGACAACGACGACGACGACAACTTGACATTAGTGAAAGTCGCAAAGGAAGTGGCATGCAGCATAAAGTCAAGCTAGGCAAAAGAAGGGTAGTTAAGGGGTAAAGGGTGGGTGTAGCAGGTAAGCGTAACATAAACATAATTTTCATGTGCCACGCGCGCTTCGTAACTACTGCCAGCTACCATTTTCCACTGCCATTCATGTGCAGAGAAAATGTGGCAGCAAATGAAAAAAACACAAACAAACAAAATAAATATAAGTAAAATTTGTAGCAAAAGCAGGGCTAGTGAGGAGTGGCTAAGAGGCGTGTTGCTGTAAGTTGGTTTGTCTGATAACTGTATGCCAAAATGATTACTGCCATTGCGCACAATGTTCCGGTAAGTGTTTGGGGATAAAAGGAAAACTGTTTTATTAATTTTCATGTAGCACTCACTATTCGCAGTTAGCGCAAAGTATATTGAATAAACATTGCAAGTATTTTTTAGTTTCTACACCCAACCTTTCAACAGCAATCATAATGCGCCTTCCAATAAACATATTTACACACCGTTGGCTGCGCTGGCAACACACTCCTTAAATGTTAACAGCTACTTTTTAATCAATATTTCTCTCTCTATATAGAGATAGTGTTTAAGAAACTTTTCAATGTGAACTTCAGTTCTTGGAAATATTTTTAGCACGCTCTTTAAATGGCAATCTATAGTCAAGTTAGTTCCAGCTCAACTGGCACGCTCTAATGCTTCCTCCACCTGGCTTCTCACTCAGCACCTTTTGGCCCGGTTTATTTAGTGTCACTGCGCTGTATTACCTGTGGCTGCATTTCTATGGCTGCCCAAAGACGGTTTTTTAGCTCACAGCTTTGCAACACATACAAATCATTCGAAGCCAACAACGGTATTTTCTTTAATTTCTTTAGAAATGCATTAAACTGTAAATTCCTTACTAGTCTTTAATTATCTACTCATTTAAACTTAACTAAACAAATTTTAAATTGCAAATTGTAACTTATTTCTTGTTGTTATAGGCTTTATTTTTAGCCTAATCTAAATAAGTCTTAACTTTAATTTACCTTACACTTACTGAACTTATTAAAAATTCGACATTTTAAGGTCAATTATTATGAGCTCAAAAATAAAGTTTTGCTGTTTAGCATAACTGTTGTTCGCTCAATTCTAACAAAACACTTGTTAACAACTATTCCGAGCTGGCTCAAAAGGATTCCTTTTAGCAAAGCAATTTTGAGCTCAACATTTTCACTTCAGTGCATTTCTCACACAATTATTAACTGAGAAGTTCTTAACTAATCTTTTGCAGCAACTTCAACCAACTAAGAGAATCACTTTAAATGCCCTCCGAGCACCTCTTGTTACTCAGTCCATGGCCATTTCAGGCATTTCAGATTTTCAGAGCCCCAGCCAAAACATTCAAAAGCCCGCATTGGCCACAATACCGTGGCGGCATTTTCCTAACCCTTTTGTCTTTCTTCATTAGCATGCTTTTACTTCTGCACTTTTCGTTGAGTCTTTGTGCATTCTTCTTCTTCATCGTCATCGTCGTCTCATTCTTCTTCATCTCTGACTTAAGGCCCACAATGTAGTCACTCAGTCTCTGGCCATTTATATTTCTGTCCATCACGCCAAACTTTCGCCTTGGTTCATTGTACTTTACGTTTTTTTCATTTTAAGCATTACGATATTATTATCATGGTATTTCAACTGTATCACAACGTTTGCTTGGCAAACGAAAATGTTATCTTTAGTCATATAAATTATGTAAGCAAACAAATTGAAATCGTTTAGAAAATAAGTTTTGTGATGCTTGTAATATGAAAACTGTTTTGATAAATATTTTTTTTTTTTTCATATGATTTTCTGCATTCTATACTTATATGAAATGAACAGCTGTGCAGATCCATGAAATTAAATTTTTTTGAAGACAACTGTTATCAAGATGAAAACACTTTATTTTAAACACTTTTCACCCTAAGGGTATACTGATTTTCGGTGTAGCAATAAATGCTGATTATTTTTTTCCCCCTTTTTATTTGTGATTTAATGTTCATTGTTGAAAATTGTCTTTTGTGCTTGGGTTGTGTGTATAAGTGTGTGTGTTGTTTGTGTTGTCGTTGATTTTACTTACCATTCAGCACATGTACCGTTACGCTTTTGGGCTTCGCATTTGATGGATTACATTGATAATGCCCAGAGTCCGATGGACGAGCCGATTTAATCAGCAGAAACGATGTCGTCGTCTCACCTTTGTTGGTGACAACCGAGACGCCGCCCCTGGGCGAATCATAGTTGATTATCTGCAAAAAGAGATCGAGAGAGAAAGAGAGAGAGAGGGAAATATCCCCGACAATTGCCAGAGAGTAAAGCCAAAGTACTTGAGTACATTTATGTGCACACATAAAAATAAAACAGAAGAGAGAATGAGAGCGACAAAAAACAAAATTTGTATGCGAATGACATATACAATGCCGCATGGACGCAGTCGCATCAAATTAGATTTTATGCGACATTCATTTTCTAAGCCATAAAACTGTTTTGTGCTTGTGCCCCGATTACGCATACGCACTGTTGCACGCAGCTGGAAAATTAAAAACTTGGACCGACACAAGGAAAAACGAAAATATATGCATGGCAACAGAAGAAAGATTGCGAATAAAAGCAAAACAATAAAATTAAATCTGTTCCATTGCAAAACTGGCACTAATGGCAACTTGCTTTCCACACCCGCTACTTCTATACACATCAACTCAAACCCTTCTTGAAAGCATGCTCTGTGCTCTATAGAAAATACATAACAATAGAAGAAAGGTCTGTGCGGGGGGTGGCGCAACCCTTTGCGCATTCCCAATACAATAAGCTTAAACATGGCCGTGACTAAAGTCCCAAAGCATGAAGTAAAGTAAAACACCTAAAATGGAAAACTAAAACGTGGCTTTAACAGCCGCAAGGATGCCACTGACAATAACAACAACAACAACAACAATAGCTGCGGAAGCCAAAACAAAATCCATTTAAAACCTTTGCCTCAACGGGTTCTTTCTTTTTGCGTCTTTTGCTTTTTGGGGTTCCTCCCTTTGGCGTAGTGCTTAAATGGCATTTTTCTTGCAACAAAATAGAAACACAAAATAAAAGGAGGGTGTCGCAAAAAAAAAAAGAAGAAAAAATGGCATATTCATTTTTTTGTGCCATTGCAAAGGTAATTTAAAAGTTACTAAGTTGAAGCAGCGCTTCAGATCCCTCATCATTTATAAGAAACGCAATGATAAAACCCACAAATAATTGCCTGTCGAAATCGACAGAAAATGAAAATGAACGGTTTAAAAAAGCATCTTACACTTACAGCGTTGTTGTGATTCCAAAAGATATAGGCCGGCGGCTCTGGTGAGTTGAGTATGACACAGGTAAGATTTATAGTCGAGCCACTTTCTATATACAAATCGGGTGCGCCGATAATTTCCGTTGAGGGCTCTGTAACGAAAAATAAACAACAAAAGTTTCATTATTGCAAATGCTTCAAATAGTACATTATTGTAACTGAGTCGGGCAACGAATTTATATACACATACTTATAGCCCTTTTTTGTAGTATTCAACCCTCTCAATTGCTCATTAAATTAAATTGCCTACTTTTATAGAGCTCTTCGGTAGGTGAATTTAACTCAAACGAAATGGCAATTAGGTAAATACAAATTTTTAGCAGAGTTTTTTTTTTTCTTGCAACCAGCCTCATTAGAAAAACAAGCGTAAATTAAATGCGCAACAATTTCAAGAGATTTTCGTTTGAAATTTTCACTGAAACTGAAGTGCTTCCCTACCCTTTAGCCCCCTCCACTTGTATTTTAGCCCTTGCCCTAGCAACAAATGCACAAAAGTTTGCCTAAAAATTTCATTTGAAACACTATTTAATTTTATGGCTTATCATGATTGCTATATAAGCTAATCATTAGTTAACTTCTATGTTTAAACTTTTCCAGGAATACACAAAAATATCGGGTAAATGCTTATAAACTTTACGCACACACTTAAATGTTTTATCACTCGTCGAATATAAGACAAACTTTATTCCATTTGCGAACCGCTTCAGCCTATTATTATTGTGAATAATTCTAAGTCAAAATTAATCACTTAGAAAATAGTTTATTAAATAAAATTTATTAACACAATAGTTTTTTTAACTACAACTTACTTTCCCTAGATTATCCGATAAAATCTATTTAAATTGTCATCAACAGTATAAAATTAAATACCAATTCATTGCTAATATGAACGGAGTTGGTTATCTGCTTATATTAATTGAATTCGGACTTTTACCGCACAATAAATATTTGCTGTTTTAGTCAACAAAAAACGTAATATTAATTGGTCCTTTGACATTTGTATAAAAACTGTTTTACGTGCATAATTAGCTTGTCCACATTTTTATAAATATCAATTATAACATTTAAATAAAAAAATTACTTGCAAACCTGTCATTTAATGTAAATTGTTTATTTATCTATTCATAGATGACATTTTCATATTTTAATTTGTTTTCATAATTATTCTGCGATTCAAAGCAAAGCAATTTATTGTCGATATAAATATATGCAAAATAGGTTTTATTTGAACGTTCTTATTGTTATTGTAAAACCATGAAACTCCTTCAATATTGTTATCGATTCACAATATATCGACAATCCCTAAGCAAAGTTAACATGCCCAAGGAGCTGTGCAAGCATAAATTTAGGAAATCTTTTCTCGTTTTGCAGACATCCAAACCTCTTTTCGTGGCTGTTTAAAACTTAAAGAAAGTGAAAACATGGAATAAATAACACAAACATGGTTAAATACTGTCCAGTTGCTTTGCTAAAATCCAAATTTCAAGACGAATACAATTCACAATTCATTTGTTAAGTAAAGTCTTATAATCAGATTTGGGCTACGGTGGCATGGCGCATACTGCCATAACAACGAATTGCCAGAAAAATGCTTGAAACGAATATTCTAAAATCAATAATGTTAACAAGTGATTTGTTTGTTTGTTTTTTATTAGTTGCCTGCTACAATCCTTACTTACCAACAACAGTTAGGTGAATGTAATGACTCATATGCGGTGTTGTCGACACTTGGCACTCATAGATGCCTGAATCACGGTGCTGCGGATATTTGATTTGTAGCATCCAGTCTTCAGTTTGTGGTTGATGTATGGCACGAAAACGCTGATCTGATGTATACGTATAACGCCCAACTGTCAGCAAATGGATGTCCCGATGTCGAACCCAAGATACTTGCAGCAACATCTAGGAAAAAAAAAATATTACATCAAGAAGGAAACACAATCGTATCAAAAATTTAAGTCAAACAGGGAAGATTTCATTTGTCAACACAGTTTAATATGACTATTTCACACGGAGGGATTGAGTTTTTATTCTTATGTAAATTTATTCTGAATTGTTTTATATGTTTTTCCTTTATGCTAAAGCAAAGCCAAAATAATTCTTTGACGCACACACATGTGCCGCCCTTTTGCTTGGAGGGTTGCCAGCAAAAAAAAAGACAAACAGGAATAAACACACTGCCTACCCTTATCAATTTGAGTCGCCTCAAAGGCAAATTGAAGGCAACAGAATGGGTGGTGGGTGGGTGGGTGGCACACCTGTTTGGCAACCACCTGCTGTTAACAACGCCTAAGCTCAACATTTTTAAGTGACTGTGATTTAGGGGTGTCTGTCACCACCACCCTCTAACTGTGTCGCGTGTCATACGTCAGCTGTGTGCATTTTCATTTTCAATTTCAATGACAACAGCTCAGCAGCAGCAGCAGCAACAGCAACATGCTGCCAGCCTGCCTGACGACACCAAACTTAATGGACATGAACCTCAACTGAAAGGACAGACGCAAGGACGGGCATCTAATGGCTACAGACAATGTTTTACTTCATCGTCTGCAGGTGGCAAAGCAGACGCACCCATGTTATTCTCAAGTTTTACCTTCCTGCCAGTTTGTTAGAAAGTTGCATGTAATTAACACCAAATGCTCAAGCAGCAACACGAAAGCAGTAATCACATTCCAACTTCTGAAGAACCAAGCGGCGAAATTTACTTTGAGCTACTGCCCCTTATCAAAACAGTCCCCACTCTTCCATTTTCCAACTTTATGCGCATTATGCGTGTTAACAGTATCGTAAAATTTGTAAATCAATTCCATGGCAGCCAAAAATATGCACATATGTACTCATACATACATATACATATATATTTATTTGTTTTTTTTTTTTTGATGCTGGGCAAACAATATCGTAGCGAAATCTTTGGCGTTTTTATTTCTCAATTTGCAGTGCGCTTCAAAGTATGCTTTAAAATTAGTTTCGACGCTTGTTATTTAATACTCGGTTCTTCGAGGATGAATAAATAAAGACTTTCCAAGTAATTAATTCTGATTATCTTAAGTATATTTATGTATTTTAGCTAAAAATATATGTGTAAAATTAATTATGCAAAACTGTTTACATATACATACATTGTAGGTCATACAATTCGGGACAGCATATGAAGGCAGAGATATTTCCTAATTATGTGACTGGTTGGAAACAATGTCTGTGTCTGGTTGTCAAGTTAGTATTTTCTTTTAATGATTAAACGTAGAGTATATATTGAGTTGTCATCGATACGATGATTGGAACTTTTTTTATTTTTGTGTTTCGGGAATAGTCTTAAAATCAGTGAAGGCCTTTCAGGATGAGCATCTCCGCCACTGCATCCTTTAACTTTTTTTTAGCTATAGGTTTTTTGACAGGTCATCTCATAGCTTTACACCTCACATTATTACATGCCTTAGTTTTTAACTAAGACTTTATTTTAGCTTTGAGTTATTAAGAAGCGCTTAGTTTTGATGAGAAGGGGGCAGTTATAGAAACAGCCACGCGCCTTTTAAATTCATTACCGCTTTCATGCCGTTATCAACAGCAGTAGCAGCCGGAAAATTGTCGACTCCGACTGCGCATCTTAAGCAAAAACGCCATTAATAATGTAGAAAACATAGACATCCGTTCACTGGATATCATTACTCGACTCGCACAAATATACATGAAACAGAAGGCGGCTAACACGTCTGATTTTTTATCTGTGTGTCGGCTGGCTTAAGTTTTCCCGAGTTGTTTGCCAAATCTTTTCAGCCATGATGTATTACTTCATTAAGTTTGTGTGAGAAGGGAAAGCGACTCTGACGGAAATGGAGTTGAGTTTGGGGTTGCGGTTGTTGCTGCGGCCTGCCGCAAGGTGAAAGCTTATTAGCCTCTCAGCTGACAACCCGAACAGATAATTTTTTTTAATTTATTTTAAGAAAGGAAGTTGTGTGGAAAATTATAATAAATTATGCAATTAACGACGCAACTGTGCGACGCACAGATGTGAAAAGAATGTCGTGAATAAATTAAATTAAAAGACAACAAACAATTTTAATTTAATGTAGGAAAACAAAGATTTGAAAATTAATTTTTTTATTCAAAGTTTTAGTTTAATTATTGTTATTATTTTTATTTAATTTTTATTTTATTTTCAAACAACAAATGTTCATTTAATAAAGCAATAAAATAAACATTTAATTGTGCTAATAAGGCTAATAAATAATAATCCCTGAACAACATTAAAAGAATTAGAAAAAATAATTAGCTATGAAAAATGATTTTATTTTAATTTGTTTATGAATAAGCTGCTTAAAAAATATGTTTGCTAATGGCTTTACAAAGCAAAACTAATTAAAAACTTTAAATGACATCAATTACTTACTAAAACAAAACAAAGGCTTTTATATTTTAACACAGGTGTTAATTTAAGAAACGTTTAGATAGTTTGAAAATCTTCTATTAACTCGACAATTGTCTGTTGTTGATGAACAATGAAGTTATGCCAACTAATACGCATCTTATAAAGCTGCCAGCTTAAGCCCAAATACCACCTGAACCGACATCCTGACTTAACAACCACATCCTTCACATAAGCTGAAATCTATCTAAATTAGCAGCCCAAAAACTTTATCAAACACCACCCAATCAACCCACAATGCAAATAGGGCGCTGGAATTTAATAATCCCGCAAATTAGTTTTCAAAACCGCAAACTCAAATAGCAGGAGAAACGTCTATGCCAACGAGCAACTCCAGAACCAACCACCTAATCACATATCATGTTAGGTTGGCTAGGTGTGTAAGGGGGTGGATTGCCTGGGCAGACATGTAACATATTATTAACGGAAAATAAGCATGGAACGATGGACGGCCGTACAGGAAGTAACGGAAACCAAATGACTACGGCGCAGAGGACAAAAAAAAAATAACAAAATGAAAAAATTTTGCATATTTGGATGATTTTTGGTTTTCTTTTTTTTTTTGGCGGAAAGCGTCCCAGGAGTCGATTTGAATAGTTTGGCCAGGTTTGTTTGGAAGCCTAGGCCGGAAGTGTTGTCGATGTTAGAAAAGAAGTGAGTGGAATGGAGCAGTCAAGAGAGGAGCTTGTGTGTTGTGAAATGTTCGGGCCATTTCCTTCCGCACAGCACGACGAAGTCGAGCCGGTAAAAGTTGAATAAGGTAAAATCTGTTTCCTGTTTCGGTATAATTAATCATTTTGTTTTGGCAGCGGAACAATTAGCCAAGAGCAGCCATGTGGGCACAGTTTACGTGCTAATTAGCTTAAAAACATGGAAATTTAACACAAACACTCGCGCACATTACAAATCGCATTTTGATAGGACATAATGACATAAGAATTGCACAAAACTGTTGGCTTGATTTCAGTTTCGAGGGGGCTGGTTGGTGGTTGAGTTGATTGGTTAAAGGTTTTTTTTCTTTTGCATTTTTCGCTTGCTCACCGTTTTATTGCCGAGATTCTTGACGCGACAATTCAAATAGGCTGTCTTGCCCAGCAGCGCTGTCACATTTTTTGAAGCATTCCTATCGAAATAGGGTCCACTGTTGCGTGAGTCGTCAATAAGATCGATGCTGTTTCGATTGATGCCGGAAGCGGCTGCCAGTGATGCTATTGAGTTACCCTTGTGCAAACTGCCGCTGGCAATGCCACTTATTGATGCTGTTGTTGTTGTTGTCGTAGTTGTTACGCTCGAAACGGAGCCAGAGTTAGAGCTGGCGCTGATGTCTGTGGTTGTCGCATGGCTGTTTTTGTAACTTCCGTTGTTGCTTGTAATGCTGGCCATGCTTCCGCTTCCGGCAACACCATTCGCAGCAGCAGCCACAGCATCGGCCTCATTTGGAATGGCATTATTACTGCTGCTTAGATCCTTCGATTTATAGGAGTCCCGCTGAGCGGCAAGCACTGCAATAAATAACATTTTAAAGACGGGTGTCTAATCAGTAAGTGTCATTTATTCAGATTAACAATTATATTATACGTAGCACAATTCCTAAAAGAATGCACAGTACTTTAAGAGCCAAATCAATCGAGTTTAAAATTTTTATTTGATCACATATTTCTGCGGAAATGATTATTGTAATTGCATCCGTTTCAAATATGGCAATATTTTGACATTTATTTCCGTATCGATTGCACCATATGTGATGCTGGGAATCATTTCACATGTGAAACATTGTGGAAAATTAAAGCGGAAATGGAAATCAGAGCAAGAACAAAAACTACTTTAGAGAAAAAAGCTGAAACAAAATGAATCAAAGACTTGAAAATAACCTATGCTTGGTTGAACACATGAATACAGATTTCGCATTATACAAATTATGTTGATATATGTAAATAGCACAAATTTTAATTTAATAAGGGGTAGAAAGCAGGTTTGGAGAGTTTTTTATAAGTTTTGCTAAGCTAGGATAAGTTTTGATACTTCCGGATAAGTTTTTATCATCACGGATAAATTCGGATAATTCGGGATAAGTTCGGATAATTCCAACTTAGTTCGGATACTTTCAATTGAGTTCAAAAAGATGCACATTCAGTTCGTATTACGTCGGGTTAATTCAGATAAGTTCTTTTAACGCCAATAATGCCTTAAACTTTTACAAAAAACTTCAAACTAACTTAAGACAGTGAAATTAATTCTATACACAAGGGCTTATAACGGATAAACCAGTAGTACAAAAGTCTTGTAACAAAAACACTCGCAACCTTCGAACTTCATTGCCAAAAAGCACCTGGCAAGCTGCCAAGCAAACAACAAACTGCATTTAACTGCCTGCAAAAATTGTCACAAGATGCTAACAAAATTTATGCATTATTTAAGTGGATAACGTAAAGTGATTGCTTTATAATGGATACAAAAACAAAACATGCAAATAACATTACCCCCACACTAAAATCAAATTACAAACTTAAATTGATGCCTTTATTGCTGCAATATCGTTACCATAATTGTTCAATTAGTACACTTATGGCCATAGCAGCCCTCACTCGATATCAACTTTTTAGCTAACAACCAAAAAAGTACATATTGAACTCATTTCTTTTTTCTTTTTTTGCGCTTCTAAACTCGGAAACCAAGCACATTGTGTGCTATCCACACACACACACACGCACACGCACACTAATAGAAAACTAGTTTAGCTCGTATACCTTGCAAACATTTAGGTAATTAGCAAATTACGCAACATACATATATACAACAGCACACATTTTGCTATTCGCGTATCGTATGTGTAGCATAAACTTTTGTTTTGCGCTATTTCGTGAGTGGATGTGGATGTGGATGTGTGTGTGTGTGTGTTTGTGTTTTATTTTGTTTTTGTTGATGTTTAACGTTTATCAAATTTTCATGTTTTTTGCCACAACTGCAACTACTACAACAGCAAAGTAGAAAGCCACTTGGAGAACCTCTTGGGTTTGTTGTTGTTTGTTGTTTTTATCGTTACGACCAATTTTTATCCACCGCCATTTATACTATCATTTAGCAGCCAGCCAGCTCGCAGCAAGAACGATGCGAATGACGCCGATACGTCTGCTTGAGACACAAAAACACACATATGTCCTCGTGTCCGTCCATGTGTGTGTGTGTGTGTGTTGGACACTTGATACGCTTATTACGCCCAGGCAGAGACTTTTATGGCACCGGGGAACGATGCTAGCAAGCTTGTGGATCTGTAAGATGGCAACAATTTTATAGTTGGCATCGAGCGACTTTATTAGATTAAACATGTTGTGCACGTTGGCCCAACACTGTCAGTCAAACACACACACACAAACACAAGGAGACAGCGAGAAAAAGTCAACTCACAATTCAGATCTTAAAAATCTGCCTAAAAAAAAAGATATTACTCAAGTTGGAGTCTTAATATTGGATATTCAATATAAGGATTGATTGAGTTTATAATAAGTATATAAGTTTTAGATCTTAAATCAGATTTTTTGTTGAATGTAAATTATTTTGTAATAAATATAACTTTAATAAGCAAAACTTACAAACAGTAGTTTTTGAAGCATTGTTTAAAAATATTGTAAAATCAAATCGTAACTATTAAATTGAACTTCTTATTTTCGTTTTATGATGCAATTTTTTCTCCCTCTGTACTCAGAACACACAAAGACAGCTCGTTTTGCTGTTGTTAGCCATATTGCCTCCATGTCATGTTTTGCCCAGAGACGTATGTATGTGTGTATGTACAGCGCTTATCCTGCCAGAAGTCCTGATATTGACAGTCCCAACAACAATAACAGTAACGAGTCAGTATTTTTGCGTTGTCTGCGTTAGCTTTCATGTTCGCTGTTCAATTGCCAAGGCAAACAATGTTGCTAATAAGTTTGGCTGCAGCGACCGACCGGCTGACTGACTGACTGACTGACTGAATGGATGGCCTTTCACTTTCTCTTTGTCCTGTCCTGTCCTGTCTGTCTGCTAAAAACAACAAGATAAATAAGGAGCCGCTGGCTAGAAATTAAAATAAATTGACTGCTTGGGATGCGGCAATCGCAACGGTAATGCCAATGACAAGTTCCGAGCAACAAAACGAACACAAAGGGCAGAGAACAACAGCAACATAAATTAAGAGCTTCAATATTGTAGTACCCCGTATACTATACGCTACTTGCTTAAAATCGCCCTGCAGAATTCAAAAAGTCATACACCGACGTCACGACATCAGCGTCAGCGTCAACGTCAAAGTCAAAGTCAGCGTCAGTGCTGTACAAGCGAGCCGACCGTAGGGCATGTTCCTGTTGCTGGTTCTTCTTGTTTCTCAGCTTCTGATATGTTTGCTGCCAGCGCTGTTGTTATTATTAACATGGCGCTCTTGTTGTCAGAAACATAAGAAATGTCAAAACTTTATGCTCCGTGCCTGTGTGTGTGTGTGAGAGTATTTTTTTTATGTTTTGGCTGAAGTGATGTCTAACAAAAGTTTTCAATTTTTAAATTAACTTAAAAATTTAGAAATTTTTGTTGCTTGGTTGTAACGAACAGGTTTCACTTATCCTTCCGCTTCCCTCCTACCCCTAGGCAAAATACATATATCTTTAAATAAATTTATAAGTATATTGCGTTCGTGCAGCTGCGCATCTTTTATTATTTTTGTCGTTTTCCTTGGCACCAAAGAAAAAAAAAAGTTTTGCAAAGTGCGCGCTAAATGAAATGACGGAAGTTGTATTTGGCTGTTGCGTATTTTAAATATTTGTTGTTTTCAAACTTTCCTTTCGTTTTGTTTTTTTTATTTTTGATTGGGACTTCTGTGACTATTGGCAGTTGACAAAACTGCAGACAATTTATTGTGGCGGCGTCATAAAGTTTGGCGACCAGGTTTTCTTATTATGAATTGAAGCCAAGGTTATGCCGAACAAATTTTGTAAAAATACATTTATTTGAGGTTTAGCTAAAAAGTTTAGTTAAAAAGCTATACAATTGCTCAGTTACAATGAACGAAATGCAATTGAAATAATAAAAGATGTTGGCGAACATTCACAATCATCATCTAATCGGAAACCCCTTCGTTTTGGACTTTCCCAATTCATTAATGACTAATGATGATATCTGTTCTCCACTCAGGTGGCCTAAGGCCCAAAGGCAGCCTTGTCATTAAGCAAGCGCACGGTATATGAAAAATGAAAGCTTTACCACACACACACACACACACACACACACACACACACACACACACACACACCCACACGCCAAACCATATTCGAGTACAGTTAGTCATGCAGGGTTGGCTCACATCCACACTCAATCAGGGCATAAAAATCGCTGGGGAATTTGCCCAAGCAACAAAAGCAACAATAAGGGCTAGGACCGGTCGGACCAGGACCAAAACATTGATTTCCCAAGACTTTTGAGGCACACAAAATTAATTACCTAACCTAAAAACCCCGAAGCCCAAAGAATTATGTAAGGCCGTAGCGCGGAGGCAATGTTGAAAAATGCCAAGTTGTCAGGGCCAACTAACTCACTGGCTGAATGGCCGAAATTCCATTGATTCATTGCTGCTGACTCATTGGGCATGACAACGAAATGAATGATATCGAAAATCGAAATCAATAAGTGAAATTGGTCAAATCAATTTGAAAACAATTGCAATTTGCGAGCGAGCGGCTCGAGCCAAAACTGGAGCACGAAATTTGATTAAAACCTGGCCCTGTCAACAAATCAGATGACAATGGACATTAAAAAGCCAAAAAAAAAATAAGCATGGCGATGAAAATCAGTGTGGATTCTTTATGTTATGTAAAAGTGTGTTAACGACAAAAGTTTATAATTATTCTTCACTTTTTCGTTGAAAATGTTTAAAGGAAATCAATTAGAATTACATTACATTACGAATGCATTTCAAGAACCCTGCCATTTAGTTTTTTTTCTTGTCCTCTTGAAATACGTTAAATGCAAGTTAGTCTAAACTTTCCTGAAATATTTTAGAAGAATTCCCCAAAGCATTATAAATTTGATTGTTATTGCCAGGCGATATTTTTGTAAAACCCTTCCGGTAGGTGGTAAATTACCACTTTTCTTATTGAATATGAGTTCAACGTTTACTTACCTCCATTGCCGGATATCACAACAATGACAACAATAAGCATGCTGAGCATTATCAATGCACGGTGGCAACTATTGCAGTCAAAGGTGGTGTTGCTGCTACTAGCCGATAGTACTGTTGAGGAGGAGCAGGTTGGCCATAGTCGTGTGCAATTTGTTGATGTTGTTTGTCCCACAACTTCCTCCTCCTCCTCCTCGTCATCCTCTGCAGCATCCACCTTCTGCTCCCCAGCACCATGCTGTGGTTTTTCCGAATCTGTGCACGAATTTGTACCCAAATCTGTATATCGTTGCCGTTGACGCGGCGTTGCTCGTTGTTTTAAATTCGTTCGTTGCTGGAGCTGCTTGTGCTGCTGTTTTTGCTGCTTTTGCTGCTGGCGCATTTCCATTTGAAAAGTTGCCATAATATTTCACTCGTCCGCTGTGGGTTACTCAGTTTTTCCGTCAAGGGATCTTACTCTCTCCTTTCCCTCTCTGCCTCTCTCTCTCTCTCTCTCTCTCTCTCTCTATCTATCTCTATCTCGCTTGCTTAGTTTTTGTGCGCACTTAAATCTTGCTGAGAATGGGCATTTTGCTGGTTGTATATGTTGGGGGCGTGGCTGGTCGCCTTATTAGCGCCTGCCATCTTTGCCACGATGCGTGAAATTGCCGAGCAGCCCTACAAATAGCTTGGGCTTGCTTTTGGGGCTTACTTTCTTGCTTGCTTGCTTGCTTGTCCTTGGGACTACAGCTGTTCCTTTTCTAGGCTGCTTGCCTGCCTGTCTGCCTGCCTGCCTGCTTGGCTGGCAAACTACTTTGCATTTGTTCTGCTCGGCTGGTGCTGAGAAATCGCAGTCATTTTTCTAACGATTTATATTCTATTTAATTCCACTTTAACACGATATCGCTGGGTATATCACTTCATCTTCATTAGTAGTGGATGCCGGCCGGTACAGCGTTTCTGAATCTGCGATTGTTCTTCCTCTTTGTCCCCTCACACTCTCTCTTTCTCTCTCTGTGTTGACAGCAGCTGCAATGATGGACCAACAAAAAACAAAAAGCGTTAAAATGTTTGGAATTTCATTAAAAATTCAAATGTCAAAGTCTAAATAAATGGAAATTTGTGTGTGTGTGTGTTTTTTGTATGTATGTGTGTGTGTGTGTGTGCTGGCACGTGCTGTAACGCCGTGCATATTTGTTTGTGTATATCCTAGCTAGGTATAGATATTTTATACATTATCCCAGCCACTGGCTTGTCCTGCTCCATTTCTCTAACTGGCGAATATGAAAATAGAAAAAGCAAAAGAGAAAATTTCAAATGTTGCCAACTGTGGGAAATGTTCCCCCAAACATAACAATCAAAAGTGGAGGAAGAGTAGAGGACGTAAAAAAAAATGCCATAGCAAAAATGTTTTAATCAAAAACTATGTGATTTTCTTAAAGTGCCAGCTTCACCATAAATAATTATGTTTACAATTTGTGGAATCCAAAGCTTGCAACAAAATGCTTTTCAACTTTTTAACTATGGCAACGGATTGTTACAGTTTCTTCTGATCAACTGGAAGTTTTTTTAATTTTACAGCTTTACATATAGAAAAGTTTGGCTAATGTTTAATTATTTTAGTTTTTGGAAAACCAATAAGTGCTTTAGTTTTAAGTAAAATAAATCAAATGAAACTTTTAAAATGTTCTTAAGCAGTCTTTTTGACTCTTGTTTCCGAACTTTAATAACAGAAACAAACTTCGCTAAGCTTAAATTAATTAGTGGTCTGAAGATTGAATTTAATATACCTTGTTCGTTCTTCAGCGTTGTAAAAGTTGTTTGCTAAAGTAAAAATAAGTCGAAAAAACGTGTTACCCAGAAGAAGCTTCTTGTTTTTTATGCAAGCTTACATTTATATTTTTCAAAAATTTAGCTGCGAAACTTTTGGCTACCTAAGCAAAATAATTATTTTCATAGAAACTTTACTGTTGAGTTTATTATTCTTGTTACTTTTAACTCCATGGTCAGTATACTAAATATAATTAAAATTGTTCCGTTTTCATTATGAAGTTTGACAGTTACAAAGTTTATATGCATAAAAACCTAGAGCTTAACATTCAAATTAGTAATGGGCATAAGCAACAAACAGCATAGATTTTTATTACGTTTATTAAAAATAATTTCATTTCGATAAATAAAACTTATTTTTGTTGCTATGGTATTGAGTATAAAAAAACGTTAATAACTTGAAAATCAATCGGCTTATCGTCATATTTTGTGCGCGAGATAAAAACCAAGCATCAATGCAATAAATCTCTAGAGAAAATAATCCATCCGTTCGTGTTTGCAAAGCTTCGCGAAGATTTACAAGCTTAACTACAAATATACCCTTTATCAACCCTTTATCATCAACTAAAAGTTGAATAATATTCAGAATAAATGCAGACTTAAACAAAGTTTTATTAGCTCCTCTTATATCGATGTTTACAAACAATAATGTTGCTTATTTTCATATAATAATAAACTCTTAACTATCGTTCTCTTTGAAAATAGATTCAACAGGTAGAATATAAACTGGAATTCGTAAATTTGTTTAGCAACTTGTCTAAAGAAGAAAATGGCACGCAAAAATCATTTCCTATTTCATCAACTTTGCAAAAATAATACACGCAATAAATCCTTTATTTTTAATCAATATAGTTGTTTTTAATATGATAAAAAAATGTTTACTTTAAGCTCAAACCTAAAAAAAGGTATCTATGAAACACTAGCAAAAGTCTAACATTTAGGCAAAGTTTAACGTCATCATATGAGATATTGCTTTAAAATATATTTAAAAAATGAAATAAATATTTTTTAATCACACAAAAATCTAACGAAAATGATTTAAGCGTGTAAAAAAAATGTATAAATGAAAATTAAAACCAACTGTAAGCTTTACCTTAAAATGTCTAACGCTTGACAAAACTCAAACGTGAAAAAATTTGCATAAATAGAAATACATTTGGCTAAAAAAAAAAAAAAAAGAAATGAGAAACTGCTGCTGCATGGCACATGGGAAAAATGCTATGTGCAATGCCAGAATACCCGAGACGAAAGCAAGAAGTCAGAATTTACATCTTTCTTGCTTGCCACAACAATGGGGATGATGCCAAGGTGAGCAAGAGCCTGGCAGGCAGTAGGACTAGCTAGCTATAGCTATGTATATATTTTTTGTTAGCTGTAATTAGTGTCAAGGCTTGCGTTGCGTATACGCGGCGTGGGTCGAGGGCAACAGTGGGTTAAGCAGCGTAAGCACGTCACGTTGATGGGGCATTAAGTTGTAAGTGCCCTGGCGTGACCAAGCAGACCAAACAAACCACTCTAACCACCCACCCACCCACTGGCAATGCATAATTAAAGCACAACGCCACATTATAATTTCCATTAAAAACTGCTTGTCGCGTAAGCCCGGGGCATAAAAACCTCGAAATATCCGAGGCGCCGCCGTGCAACACTTTCTGTATCTGTATCCGTTTTCCTTTTCATCCAAATGCCTTGTATTAATTAATATACATGTATGTATATATGCGATTGATATGAGTTGACATTTATTTATCGCTTATTGCCAGCGTTGACAGCTGTCGAAGTATATAATAAAAATGAGGCGAACAAAAGCGTACAATGGGCCACGCCCTTTCGCCTTTTAGTTAATTAATGAAATATGCATGCCGTGTAATTATATTTGATTAAAAACAATGCCTGCGCATTTTTCCAACTATAAATTTACTTTAGCTATGTGGCGCCCTCTGTTGTCCGTTGCTGTTTCGCTGCTTTTGTTGCAGCATGAATGTTGTTGCATATGATATGCATAATACATTAATATTTTTATTGGCTGCATCAACAGAATATTCGTTTTTATATTTTGCATAGCCTTTTGTTTGTTTCACGTATCTGGTTTGACATTTTTCATTTTGTAACAAAATAAAATTCGATTTAAAACGACCTCGTTGAAGATATTTTATGACATTATTTTTATTACATATCCTTAAATAAATACAGCAAAATTCCATGATGAAAGAATGCAATTAATACAATCTATTTATTTATTTATTTATAGTCAAGTATCAAGAGCCGATAAAGCATTAAAATCATTCAAATTAAACTATAAATTCAAAATGAAGGTTACAAAATATGAAAAGGGAAATCCATAATAAGCATTTTCAACTTACTACAAATAACGAGAAACTATCCAGCCCAAAAAGGGGTTAAGCTTACGGATTTTGACCAAACAAAAAAACAATAATAATTAAGACTGAAACACTTTGTGGATATTGAAAGCAATGTACAAATATTTATTCATGCTATTCACTGATAATCTCTGATACTGTTGCTCTGTTGCAACAAAAAAGATTCAAAGTAAAATAAAAATTATACAAAATCTAACAATTTATTTTCATTTCTCTCGTACACAAATCTGTGTGTGGATAAGTGAAACCTTTGTCTGCCTGCCAGACTCTTTCTTTGTGCCTTGTATGTATGTATGTTTGTAAGGCAATTATGTATTCGGGTCTCTGGAGCAGACAAGGGCATTGGGTGACCCGTTTTTTGTGTTGGGGAGGCATCTCTATACGATTAAGTGATGAAACTGGTAATTTGTATGCACAAAGCTTTATTGAGTATGTTAAAGGGGTTACACAGTTCAGAACTTAAGTGTTGCTTTAAGTTAGGGTTGAAAGATTATTCTATTTGAACGAATTCTATTTAAAAGTGTTCAATACTGTTTTTTTTATTATTAAATAATGTATCTGTAGAAAAATCATTTGCAACACGTAAACAATATAAAAATCAGTTTTTTAATCAACCTACATAATTTTTATGTAATTTCGTATATAACAGGAAATCTTGTCTCTAACTAGATGCAAGTTTGCATTAAAATTTGTTTATTGTTCACCCCTTCCATTCAATAGTTCGCGCATGCTTAATGATCAGATTATCTTCCCTGTCTACACAAGTCATTAACTGCGTACAAATAAATTATCCATATTAACACCTTAATGTAAAACCCAACTAAGCTTACTAGGTAAACAACTTAATAAGTAACTAAACAAACAAAGAAAACAGTTATATTTTTATACCATTTTTTAATATATGCGTGTTCAAACGTAAACTTGTCTTATCTATATCTATTAACTTTGACTTTGATACTTTATTTCAGCTTACTTTTGTTCGCGTTTCCATTAGAGCAAGAGCATTAAATCGTTGTCTTCCCCAAAAGCCACCTGTTTCTTGTTCCTTATCGTAGCTTTATAATTAAATTGAGAAGCGCTAAAAGTTGCCCCAATTTAATCAACTCTAAAAAGAGCAGAAGCGAACAACTCAATCTACCTTGAAAATTGACCAACCGCTGTTTATCATCATCAAATAAACCGCAAACGAAGTTAAGCAAACCAAAATTTTAAGCCAACTGACTGCCAGTTAAAATAAACACCACCTCCCGCTGTTTAACCCCCTTTCAGACGAATACCCTTTTGCGGTCGCATTTCTTTATTCTCCATTTTTATCGTATCTTAGGTGAGAGTAAGGTATTTGGCATTTATCTGTATATAATTCAAACAATTAAATAAAAAATCATACGCTAATTAGCCTTGAAAAAATTAATTTATTATACCTTTATGTTGTTGCTGTAGATGTTTGTGCAAGTAATAATTGATTTATAAATTGCTGTAGATGTTGTTAACATTGTTATTGTCACGGGTTGACTGAATTTTGTTATTCCAATTGTTGTTGTTCGTAGAGGGCGAGTTAAACTGCTATATTGTTGTTGGGATAAAACTTTTCATTTTATTTCAACTGCACTTGCATTGAAAGCCTTTTCAAAATGCTTTAAAATCACACAGCAAAATCAAACCAAACGAAAAAACAACAACATCCAAAATAGGGGAAAAAGCAAAAGGTATAAAATTTTCACGGAAACTCGAACGGGTCGTTTTTGGTTGAAAAAAACCATAGCATAAAATGCGGCGTACAAATTACATGTTTATTCTCCTCTTTCCGCTCAATACTTGCTTGCATGGGCGAAGCCCACAGGTTTACACATGCATTTAACGCTTTTGATCCCTTTTTATAGGCCCTGTTGGCGTTCGTGTGGCCTCCTGTCAGGCCCAACGATTTTTATTGGGAAAGCAAATTGTTAGGGCATTGTTTTCTGGTTACTTTAAATTATGCGATGGCTTTTGGTCTCAACAAACCAGCCTAGAAAATGCATATAGAATCTTTTTATTTACTGCGAAATTGTGAAAGAAAATTTTAACATGCCGTCAGTCAATTGGTTTTTCAGATCTCCTTATGCAAGCAATTTAATTTATTTCATATTTTACAGAATATTCTTCAAAGTTTAGCAGCACTCTACCACAAAGTATGCAACATTTTATAACTTATAGTTCCCAAGGATATTTCACTCAATGTGCAATTTGCTAAAACTCTTTCTGAATTGATTTTCCGTGCCAGGTATATTGTTTTTTTAGACCACTTTAACCAACACCTGGCACCAAACAGTGAGAGTAAAAAAAAATAGGGCAAAAGTTATTTGTATGCGTCCTTCAGGATAAACAACAAAATCAAAACAAAGTTGGGTGATATTTTTATTTTATTTCCCCATGTTGTCCTTCGCTGGCCAAAACGCCCACGTTCATAAAGTGTGCGTGGGCAGGGAAAGAGAGGGAAGCGATGAAATCTGCTACACACACAGTTTCCAAGTGTTTATCTCAAAAAAATTAAAACCGCTGTGTCACATTTTAAAGCATTTTCTCCGGTGATTGTTATTATGTTTTGACACTGTTATCGGAGCACAGAATATAATTAGATTTTCTTGAAGTTTTTTTTTAACACTGTACGCACATTGCTTTCTTCGGGCACTTTAGTGCTGCATTATTAATTGCTTGCCCCTTCTCTCTCTCTCTCTCTTTTCTCTCTCTCTTGCTCTTTTATATTTTCTTGTGAGTTGGCTTCTATGTTAGCTTAATTATTTATTAATCATTATTATGCACATTGAGCAACTTTTACTTTCAACTCGTTGCCGCACCTAAAGCACAAGCACTCACACATGGACACACTTTAACAGTACTATGAGCTTGCCTGATTGTGTGGGTGTCTAGAATGTGGGAACTGTCTTTAGACTAGGCCAAGGCAATGCGACTATACCGTTACAATGACCGAGCGAAACGACTGCACTAAATATACTGAAACAAGCACTCGAATAAGCCACAACAAACGAGTGGTTGTCCAAACAGCGAGCCAAGGCACCAATGCCGACGCACGCTGACGAGCCGAAGAGCGGCCAAAGCCAAAGCTCCTTTCTAGCGAGAGCGAGCTTTATGCCAGCACAGTGGTTTGATGCTTAGACAACATGTGCGCTCGCTTCCAGGCGCTCTTTTTCGAACTCTCGAACTTTTATGTTGCGGACGCTCTCTCTTTGTTATAAATGCCGGCGCACATTTCATATGCAAATGCTCTTTGGACAGCAATTATGGTTACCGTTACTTATTTGCAACTTTTTCTTTTCTGTTAGTTGACGAAAAATTTTGACTCCCTGCTGCATATTTATTAGTTTTACTTAAACTTCAATTGCTGTGAGTTATAAAGATTTTCCATTCGACTCTCACACAGACACACATAAACTTGTAGCCTGCAAAAGGATAGAGACACTTTGGCATCTTGACATTCGCACTGGTTAAGCACTTAGGACACATTAAGTTGCTTGGCTGTCTGCCCAGATCAAACCAAAGCTCACAGAACACTTTCTATGCCACTAACTGACAATGACACATAAAATTCAATGGATTCGAATTGAAGTAAAATTTTACTTGTTTTGAAGTAATAGGAAAACTAATCGGTACAAAAACCCTTGCAATAAATAAAATGTATTTATTCTTCAGCAATTTTTGCGTTCTCTACCTTTCATTATTTAGCACAATTAGCTTAAAATTAGTGCATTCATCTTAATACAACTTACAACTTACAGTTTTTGTTTCTATATACGACAGGAATAAAATTTATTTTTAATCTGGTGGATGAAACAATGATCAAGGTTTTGTGCAATGTCCATCATGATGTCTGTGAATGTTAAAGCTACTTTTTTCGACACCTGTACACTTAGAAATTTGAAACCTTACAATTATATTTTTCTATGGGCAGGACAGATAAAGTGTCAAAACTGGGAAATCGATCAAATCGATAGCTGAATATCGATAAATCCACATATTTTCACATCCTTGCATCTAGAATAATCAAATTTTGTATGGACATAGCTGGTAAAGTCCCCCACAGATCTGCATCAAACTTTGGGTTCCACGCAAATCCATCCTCCTGTATTCTTAGACTGATAAAGAAGGCAATAAGAATATATAATACCTTATCTAGTTTTGGAGTTTAAGAGATTAAGCCAACACCATTTTAAGAACCGAGCGATAGAATATAAATTATTTGAATGTAAGAAATGTGCTTTAAAAATAATGCAAGCGCGCACTCTTTATTTCTCAAACTTCCATCTATCGCACTTTTTTCTTGTTTTTTCATAGTATTACATTGGTTGGTCACACTTGTACATCATACGAATCTTAAACAAATCACCCTCGGATGGACCGAGAACCTGTCCCATCTCTCGCTCGACAGGCTCCCCATCAACCAAAGCTCGTATTGTTGGCTTGCTGGGATCCTTGGCGAAAGCATTTTTCGGATAATGCATAACGCTCTCAAAATCATAAGGCACATTGAATGTTGTAGTTGTTGATTCCGTCATTGCAATAAACTGTGACCAATATTTGCGTGGAATGTTATCATAATCGACAACAATATGCTCATCTCGATCCGGACGACTCTGCTCATGATACAGACCCAACACATGAAGCGTCTCATGCTGAATAATGCCTGGCTTTTTAAGGCACTTCTCGGTAAGTTGTACATCATGCGAACCGGAACCAAAAAGTGGTATGGGATTATAGCCAATGCGAGTGCCACACATTTTTGGCGATTTCTTGTAGTAGACATAACGACTACCGACTGGAGCTGCACCAGGTAGCTCCTCAAAATTCAGGCAGGTCTTTTCATTGAAGGTTGTCATAGCTATGCGAACATTTTCCGCCTCCTCCGGACTATAATCACTAGATATGCGATAATAGATTCTTTGTGTGGGCCACAGTTGTAATGGTGATCTTAGAGCATTCCGAGTCTTAGCCTCCGCCTGCTCATCTTCCACATCGATTTCGTTGTAATAGTTCTCGAAATACTCTCCACCCTCAGCACTTACAATGGCCACCAAGCCCAACAACAGAAACCACATTTTGCTTAGATCCAATGCAATTGTCTATTGTTTTTATAGGCAAACAAAATCAAAATGCATTTGCTGTTCTTTACTTTTTTGTATTTCTTTTAAATATATTATCAGTTTTTTTGTTTAAACTAAAGTTGCACATGCATAGATAAACATATGTAAGCGTTGTAGATAAATAACAACTAAGTATTATCAACACATTGTAATGCAATTACTTATTATTTTTATTCCACCAGTTTCGATAAGTCAGCTCTCCATTTAACGATTGCCATTCCAATGGAGCCAAACTCAACATTATCCGCTTTGCTGTGATGAATTCTTACATTGGCTAGGCGGTAATACAATTTGCATAATTTAACATAGATACAATATTTATATAGTGCGCATTAAGCACACAAAGTATGTACATATGTATATATATATATGGTTAGGCAAATCGTCTTTGTATGCATGACAATATAATTCAATCTTATTCCGACGACACTGGTGGCTAGAAAAGGTGGCATGATTTCAGTAAAAATTCTTAAGCTTCTTGAAATAAATTGAGCAGAACTAATTTAAACTCTTATTCAGGATTTTTAATTTTTATTTTTTAAGCAATTTTGCTATTCATTTTCTCAGTTAACTTGAAATAAATCTAATACAAAAGTACGTACATATATAATATTCTTTTAATATTATTTGGTACTTAACTTCACAAACTGCGAATTCTTAGAATCCTAACAAATTACGTTTTATTAATATTAAAAGACATATTTAATTTCGATTTTCTTTTCTTAGACGGTATTTTAAAACAGCCTGTTGCAAACGTAACCTCAAATAACTGTTCAGGTTGCACTGGCTCATTTTTAAATGTGCCACTTTTTGTAGCCATCAGTGTAGTCTGTTCTTTGTATGTAGCTCGTAGCAGGTGAAATTTTGGCACGCCCTAATGCATAACATTAACATGCCAATTGTCTCTGTTCGATAAATACGCACAACAGAACACAGACTTTACAAATTCCTTATATTGTACGCGTTTCGTTATCATTTTTTTGTTGTTTTTTTTTTACATTTTAAAGTACACAGTTTTGCATTTATTGTGTGGATTTCAACCGTAGTAAATGTATTTTTTAAGTTCTAGTTTAGATTAGCTTGAGGCGTAAGCTACTACGTGCTGCTGCATTGCATGGAGCGCGTTAGCATTATCGTTAAGTGCACATTTGAGAATCAAATCAAACCAATAAGTATAAGTTTATTTAATTTTAGTTATATTGTTTCACAAAGACTGTTCCCGTTTTATTGCTTAGACAGACGGTTTCAGTTAGGAGGGCAGATAAAGGTGTGAGTGGTTTACTTTATAAGCATTTTAATTTAACCGCGTGGACGTTGTAGCAACAGCTATGAGGACCTTGCGGCAGCCAATACAAAAATAAAGCTATGCAATTATGATTAGCTGCCCGACAGCGCCACGTGGCGTATACATATTGATATTATTATCGTAATTCATATTTAGAAATGAAAAGAAAAAGTGTTGCAAGAACAATAGTTTTTTATATATATAAACATATATAGAAATTTATATATATATGGAAAAATAAAAAGATTAAGCAAGAAAAATTGTTAACATTAAATTTGCATTTTAGTGTTGTCTGTTGTTGTTTGTTGTCCTCGTTGTTTTTGTTGATTTTGTTGATTACGGAAATCGTTATCGTTGTTATCATTATCGTCAGCTCGTCATTGTCTAAAGTTTCTCTGCGCCAAGGATTCTGGTGCTTCGCATGCAAACATCACAAATCAGTTCCTAGTCATAATTAACGCTCTCCCCATCGTCAGCTCTCCTATATGGTATATATATATATATGTATACATATATATATTTATTTATAATAAGTAATTGTAGTAGTTGTAGTTTGTAGTAGGTATTTTATGTATTATATCTATCCATGTGGCATGGCTTCGATGGCGGGCGGGCGTTCGTTCCGTTTAGGCGTTTAGCTAAATGTTCGATTGTGAGCAAAAGAGACTCAGCCCGATAGCTTCCTCTCTCTTGCTCGCAACTTCTGCTCGCCTAGTGCAGCTCAATGAACTTATACAGCGCCGGTGGCACTGCCTTCTTATACTTGATGCGATGCTGTTTAATGGTCCGCGCTGCCAAACACGCCAGAGTTGTATACTTCATGGGATCGATGATTTTGTGCAGAGCTGTTGGCGCCAGCAACGACTCAAATGTTTCTCCAGCAGCGTTCCTTGTATCCTGTGTGCAATAAAGGAATGATTATTGATATGTTTGTATAATATAACTTATATATTTGTATATAAAAAAAGTTACTAAACCACTTTATATACATCTATAAATATCCCCTTTAATCCTTACCAAATGCGCACCACCTTCGAGAAGTGTGTTAGCCAGTGGTTCTACATATAGCTGTAATGAGGCTGCCAGATGTAGAGGCGTGTTGCCAGCATCGTCCACGGCATTGGGATCGGCACCCACTTCAAGCAGAGCCTTGGCCAGCGACGCCGATGGGAACTGACAGGAGGGATAACGACCGACGAGTGTGCCCTCACGATAGCATGCATAATGGAGGGCTGTGCGTCCGGAGCGTACGTGCACCTTGAGACGATTAAGGCGGTATAAGGCATTCATCACCTCATGTCGCATGTCTGGACAGAAATTCTTGCCGTCCAAAAGCGAACTGAGTAGGCAACCAATGTGTAGGGCACTGACCAGAGTGCGGCTGAGTGCATTGGGATCATGATTGCAGTCGTGTTGATGCGCCGACAACAGCGTTGTAGACGATGAGGCAGATGATGCACTAGAGGTAGTTGATGTCGAAGAAGATGATGATGTTGATGTCGAACTGGCGGACGATGATGTCGACGACGAGGATGATGATTGTGTTAGCTGTTTGCCGTTAGCTGCTTTGGGCAACATCTGTTGCTGCTCCAACATAAATGCCTGGCCTCGTTCCACCTCTAGCACGGCCTTGTGAAAGATGGTCAGCATGCCGTCCGCCTCTATTGGCGGCACAATGCGTCCGCGTGGCAACAGACGACCGGCTTCGACGAGCATAAAGCTAAAGAGCTCAGCAAACGACAGCAGTGAGGATTGTGTCATGGGGCTGAGTGGCTGCAAAATTTTCTGTTGCATTGTCAAGGCATACGACCAGAGTTCAATGCAGCGATCAAAGCGACCAGCGTCTGCATAATGTGCGCCTCTGCGAAGCAAAGTAGAATAGGTTAATAAATATAATAGAATAGAATTCAAACTACACATTATAGTTTCTGTGGTAAGGAACTACCATATGATTAATGTTTGCAAAGCCCTTAATACTTTTTCTAATCACTGTGATATCTGATTCAAACAGAGAGCCTTGTAGCCCGGCTATAATATATAGATGGGTCTAGAAATCAATATTTATTGATTGTGAAAAACCATGCGAAGTTTTAGTCACGGTTGCTATGTAAAAAAAATAATTTGAGCCACAAACTACAGGAATAGAAAATAACCTAATGGAATATTCCAATATTTATATGTTAATATAGATGTTCGATGAGAACACGTTCATACAACGTCGCCCACTGTTTCCACCTATTATCATAAACAAGTCTATCTATAATTAAGCTTCTATAGCTTATTGTTTTTTTCTCGCTGCTCACCTGAAACGAATGTAGTAGCTGGTGTCTGGATGCGTTGGTCCAAGAATGCGCTGTCTGATGACCAGCGCCTGCATACGCATCTCATCCGGATCGAGCACTAGCTCCTCAAGTTCCTCAATGGTGGTTACTTCTGTGACCAGTTCATAGGCTGGCACTGGCTCCTGCACTTTCTTATCCAGCGGCGGATGCTCTGCTCGCTCTTCAAGCGCTCGTCGCCACAGTGTCAAAGCGACAGCCATATCACGTTTCTTATCCACATACGTTGCACCCAAGAGTTCGAGTGCGTCGATTCTTGCTAAACGGCTTACACATGGCAACGTTATGAGGTGCTCTACAATGGGCATGTGTCCCGTTACACTGGCCGCCAACAGCGGTGTCATGCCATAAAAGTCCACATCCATTGTGGCGCCATTCTTAAGCAGCAACTGTAGTATTTGCAGCGAACCCGATTCCGCACAGTCGTGCAACGCCGTGTTGCCCTTGATGCTGCAACGATTGACGTCCGCATTGAGTGATAGCAGATACTGTGCAATGCGATAGTGCCCCTTGTAGCAGGCAATCATCAGGCAGGTGTGTCCATGACGATTCGCAACCTCGAAATCTGCAAGAGAAACAAACACAAGTCAATCATGTTTGATTGGATTTAGACTTCAGCAACTTACCTGCTCCACGTTGCACCAGGTACTTAACTATCTCATAGTGGCCATCGAAACAGGCGGCCCGTAACGGCGTCGAATTTGTTCTAGTCGTGCTGTTCACATTGGCAAAACGACGCACCAGCATCTTGACAATGCCCAGATGTCCAGCTGCGGCGGCACACCACAATGGAGGCGCATCCTCGATAGGTTCGCCGTCAAAGCTAACAGAGCCAACTTGTTCCACATTGGCGCGACACTTTGTCAATAAATATTCTACAATGTCGTAGTGTCCATTGCGGCAGGCGATGACCAACGGTGTGGCTCCATTCACTTTTGCCGATATTAACATCGATACATCAACAGTGCTTTTATTATACAGCACACTCTGTAAATAAATAAACGAAAATATGAATTAAGTATTTTATAGTATAGATGGAAACATGATTATTTGATTATAAATTTATATGATTAGAATTATATTTGTAGAAAAACATGTTCATACATTTTTCATAAATTAGCAGCGAAAGTATACATTCATTTATATACGAATATAATTTATAACGGTTGCATTTTGTTCTACGTTTAGAAAACGTATATTGTTGTCAAACAAGCTTATCAAGTATGCTGATTTGTAATTAATGTTGTTCTCACGTAAAAGTTGACAACGACACCTACGTTAAGTACTTGATTAACATTCAATTGGCTGCCAATTGTGGTGAAAAACGAAGAATTAAAAGAACTGTTTGCTAAGTCAATAAAAAAATGCCGATTATAGACAAATAAATAAGGCACTATTTATTATTGAAGTAAGCTTATCAGAGTCAAGAATAACATTCATCTATTTCGGCCACATATGACAAAGACAAAGTTGCAGGAACTTAATCTTTGCACTATATTGCAGCATTATTTAATTTAATATCATTAATTTAAATGCCTTTCAAAACTTCATTTGCGTTTTACATGGCAAAATATAATATATTACTTATCAGTGCATTTCTTATCGCCGGCACATGACCATTATGTATGTTAGTACGTATATATTTTTCTTGGAATTCCCTTAATCACATACAAAACATATTCTATAAACAATAAAAATAAATAGAAAAAATAATATAATTTATTTATTTCAACAACAGCCACAAAACAAAATTAGACACTGCGAGTATGTTTAATTGTGAGGCAAAAGCAAAATCAGTTGAGCGTCATCAATCAGCTTTATCGTCTATGACGATTGACGTTGCTTCCTCTTTCATTATATTTTTGTAGTTTTACATCTATTTTTAGATAAGAATAACAAGCTGGGGTTTGAATGAACTTTGTGCGTAAGATTTTTAGCTCGCATTTATTTATTTAATAGTTTAAAATTAACGGTGATCTAGGAGTTTAGAAGCAATACAATTGGTAATTAATATTTAAAATGCGCTGAACATGAAATCGGCCTCTAAAAGAACATATCGTTTTTCATATAAGCTCTCTACTTAATGTTTCTATTCAACTTTTAAGGTTTACTTAAAAGTTTTAATATATCTGCATTTTATTTTTATTATAGGTTAACAACGGCAGACCTAAACTCGTAATATAAAGACAAATTTTTAAAAACTTATTTAATAAACTCATCAATAAAAAGCTAAAAGTTCTTTCTGCATATTAATAGTTTCTCATATACATATCACATACATACTATATCCATTGATGTTAAAACGTGTTTTTGTAATACTTCGCTGCACCAGCAGAGAGACAGCAACATTAGGTGGTTGCCAAAACAAGTGGCACCTGTGGGCTGAGTGCATGTGGGGCGTTGCACGAGTCACGCTTTATTTCTAACGTCAATCTATAAATCTTTGTGTACATATCTAATAGCGCAGTTAAGTATTTAGATACGATCTAACATTTCATAGTCATCGTTTATAAAGCTCAACATAAAGTTAAATTTAAGTAAAATCAATAATGATATAAAAATTATAAATAACAACTCAACTGACTTGGCGGGTTCACTGATCCATCATAATTTATGATAACAAAAATTAAAGTTCTATTATCGATAAATAACATTCGTTACTTGTTTAATGATAGATAAAATTAATTTTTATGAACATAGTAGAACGAATGAGAAAGTGAGAACTAATAGGTGTTCTTGACTTTTACTTTCCTTTAATTATAAAATCGATGCATACATATAGCAATATTTATTTGTTAATTGTCAGTATGTTAAATTTCTAAAATGAGAAAGAAAGCCTTCAAACATTCGATTTCTTAGTGTTCAATGTTTATAAAAGTATTGAAAACAATTTTATTTTATTTCCTCCATTGAAAAGTCAGACACGACTAAAGCACTTGGGCGATAGGAAGCAGAATGATTACAAAAAAAAAAGAGCCTTGAGCCACAGCCAGTTGTATTTCGACTTATCAATCTCAATTAGAGCATTCGTTATGCTCCCCACTCAAAAAAAAAAAAAACGAAATGCAAACGACGCCACTGGCAGCTGCTTAGAACCAGAAATATATACACACAAAAAGCGCACACAAAACAAAAAAATAATCACACACAGCAATGAAAAACATATATACAGTATGTATGTATAGAAAAAAGCCGCTGGGGGAGCACTCAATCAGAAAGAAGACCTTGTGAATGCCGTGCGGCATTTTATTTTATTTATTTATTTATTCTTTTCGATTTCTTTGTTTTTCGATTTTATTTTTCGTTTTTAGTCATTGGCCATAACTCTCTCGCTTGGTAAATCTTTCAGTTCTCATCTTCTTAATACATATATGTATGTTTGAACAAGAATGCTGACGCTTCCTGATCTCAACAGATTGTTTCTTTCGATATTATTTTGCGTCACATAATGCCGAACATTCTTACTCATTTTCACTACTCACTCTCTCAATCTCTCTCGCTCTCTCTCTCTTTTCACAGCTCGTGCGCGTGACAAGCAAATTTTGGCAACATTAAGTTTGTTTAAAATTAGAAATTATTGCGATATTGCAGCGATAACAATAAGGTTAATAAATTCGTAAATGCAAATTTACGCATCAATTTACATCTGAGAGAGACCAAAGTCTTGCTGCGTGGATCATGAAATGTTTACATCGACAACAATTGAATGAGCGATCCATGGAGTTCATCATCATTCCAACCTCATCCACATTGTGGGCTAGTGAACTTTTCGCTTTCAAGCAAACAATGACAATTTCGAAGACGCTGAACAAGAGGCAGCTGTTTGCTTTTCCGCATTATAACGTATACGATGACAGTTCCCGGTTGCAAACTGAGTTATGATAAATGCTCGTCTCATGGTAAACATTGCCGTTGACTCATGCATAAAGTAACAGCAACAACTTCAACTACAGCTAATAGCGATCTTTATGACGATAATTTGGGCGACTGCCCCAGAGTCTCGTTTTAACCTTGCTAAAGCACAGACCTCCCAAACAGTACGAACGTAAAAGTTAAGCCATTTATATACGTATAGCCGTAAACCAAAGGCCAATTTAAACAAATGGTATATGCGGGGTATGGGCGGCTTGTCCGGCACACAAACCAACTGGCACATGAAAAGAGGGCGTGCCAAAAGGGGGAGGAGTGAGCTCGCAAAATTGTCCGATTGTTACAGGTAGCGTGCGTTATGCGTTATAATTGATATGACCCCGAAGCGTTTGGGCCTCATTTGGCCCTAATCGTTGGCTGGCTAGTGAATAAATAGCATAGTTAATTCAATGAATGATAGCATAGATAATTGTGGAAAGCCATCAGGTGGAAAGAAAAGCAGGAAAAGAACAAGCGCCAAACATAGAGTCTATGACTACGAGGGAATATCCAATTACATGCTTTATTTAATGAGAAAATCTATGGAATCTAGACCTTCCATAAAACGAAGTTTTCTATATGACGAATTCAGTTCCAGAACGCTGCAATTTTGTTCAATCATTCTATATTACGAATTATCACTCCAACAAATTTTTTACTTGTCCCCTTGAGATTCGTTGTAAGCAAGTTTGACAAGATGGAAAAAACATCGTAACTTGGAAACACAATAACATAATGAAGTACCATTTATTCAGTTTTGGTGGTACTCAATTTGTATGTTTAAGGCATAACGCTGAAAATATGGCTCTAGCTTGTGTTTCATATAGAATATATGAATAGACATTGTGCATTATACTCTAAACTAAAAAGCTGCAGTTTGTTTTTTACCATTTATTATATATGTTTTACTGTCAATATATATTGAAATAATGTAAGGTAAATCTGTAACTAGCTCTAAATCTATTGGTAAAGAATATTCGAGGCTAAATTCGTTTGGCTTACAACAATTTTATTCTTATTTCACTGAGTAAATAGACCTAAAATTCAAATTTAAACCAATTAAATTATTTTTAAAGATCAAAGCGTTAAAACAGTCTATCATATCAATAGCTAGGGTAAATAAGTAGAAATACCTTATGTTTGCATATGAACAATAAATTATTAAGCTTTAAGCTATTAATAATAACTCGAAATTATTGATGTGATTAACTCGTAAATTGAATTTATGCATAATTTTATTTGAAATTAAATAAATTCATTCAATAATTCTAGACTTAGCTTTAGAAACATTTCCAGCTTTTAGACATTTTCAAATCAGGTAAAACTAGTACCTTAATAAATTAACTCTTTTAGCTTAGACTTTGTTTACTAACTGATTATAATATAAAAGTTAACTTTACTGACAACCAACAAATTGCTTAATTATGCTAAAATTGTGATAAAATGATAAGAACATCGCAGACATTTGGGTAGTCAGCTCTTTAAATGTTCCCAGACCTTGATTCAAATAAAAGTGAAAAACACGATAATTGCGTCTGCTTACCGAATTCAACGAAAACAGATTTTTAATTTCACTTCCCTATTCGAAAAAAACACAAATGCATATTTATTAACATTAATGTATGTGTGTGCAATCCGTATTTAATTAGTATTTACTGTGTTTTTCAGTTGTGTTTCACAAATTGCTGGCAGCGTGCAAACAAACAAACAGCAATAAAAAGTAAACGCAACACAAAAGTAATGAAAATTATACTTTCAACAAGGTAAAAGATTTTTCATCGCTTGACATATGTTCCAGAGGAGGGGGAAAGAGAGGAAAACACATGTTTACCTTGCCGTTATGCCGTTATGAAAATGTCGCGAAAAAATCTAAAGCAAATCAGCAACCAAATCGCCAGCAGTTTTAAAGGCGATTAAAAATGTTGTTTCCGTGTAATAAACAATAAACAACTTTTCATTGTTGTTGTTGCTTGATGTGTGTTTAGCTGTTTGCTGGCGTGCACGCATAATTTACTATAATTTTTGACATTGAACGAGTTCAATGTCGATATGCAGTAGTAGATATTAAGTTTGTCCGTCTCACAAGTCTGTCTCATTCGGACTCGACTCGTTGAAACGTCTTTGGTGCGTTCAACCGACAACTTTGTTGTTAAACATGACCCCTCTTCGCCTCTCAACGACAAGCTTAACATATAAATCAGAAACGTCGATCATTATTATTTGGCTTATTTGCTATAGCCAAACTTGCGCGACTACGCAGTCGGCTCAAGGGTGTTAGATACCACACACAAAAAGGCAAGCAAAGCCTCGTCATCTCGGCTTGAGGTCAACGGTGCTTTTATTTTGTGTTAACGGGTTCAACAAGAGGCCGCCGTCCAATCGATATCACAGTAAATTAAACAATCTAAAAATTAAGCTAATGCATATTAAATGCATTTACAGTGCTCTGTCGAAACAGTGAACTAATTTAAACCAAGGGGGGTTTAGTCTATCGAATTTATGACTGTATCCATTCGAGAAAAAGTATTGTCAGCACTACTCTTCATTATGGTTTAATGTTTACATGAACATGAAACGATGATACGAAAATTACTTATGCTGCATATTATATTTACAGAATTCAAGATTTTGAAGTAAGTTGAGATCTTGGTTTGCTTATAATGTTTGCAAATAAAAAGATATTCAACGCAATTTCTTTTGAATGTGGAGGACTTTGTGATTGCTGTGGTTCGCACATGCGTTCAAGCCCAGGAAACTACCTTGCAATGACCATTTGGCTGTCATAAATTAAGTGGAAGCTTTCTGTCATCTTACAAATCATAAGTTTAGAAGCTTGTATAATTAATTCACATAATCGAGTGTTTACTCTTAAGAGGGAGCACTTTATCTACATACATATATATAACAAAAGATTCACACGATGCAAGGTCGAGGTTAGAGTTGAATTTAAAGGGCTTTGTTAAGAGATACGCTGTGGAAAAATACGCCTTTTTGACGAAGACTTATGAAAACTACCAACAGAATTAAATGATAAACAGCCATAAGAAGCTAACCCTGTTAGACAAGAAAATAAATAAATAAATAAATACCTCTGTTAAAGCTTTTAACATAGCTGCTTACCGGACCGCGTCTGAACCAGTTTATGAACCAAACAAACCAACAGAAAAATCGATTTATATACACCCGATAAATGTACAAATATTATGTATTCAATCTTCAACATTTAAATTGGAATCTAATAAAATAACAATAAAAAAGCCATTTATAACAGTAAGGCACCCTTATAAGGAATTTAAAACTTTATTTGGAACTAAAAAGAATAGTTGATACAAGATTTCAATAGATGCATTTGCTTGAAAAAAGCTATAAAATCAATGTTTCAATAGAGATCATTTAATTGGCAAAAAGCAAAGGTTAAGGAAATAAACATTTCACATTTATTTGTTTTCTATTTTCTAAGCCGGATATATCCGAGAAGAAAGAAACTAAGGATCGATTGATTTCGAAAAGATTAAACTGTTCAAGAAATATCGAAAAAGTATTTATTGTTTGTCTACATACATACAGATTAATGGGCTTCATTAACAACTGATTTCAATAATTTATTTGTTTTTTCAAAAGTTTTTGTGAGTACAAATATTTATATGTGTTTGAAGCAAGCACACGCTAAATCTTAACTATAACATTGAATTCTATTTATTGCTTTGTAAATAAATACAATAAAAATCTTCAAGTCAGCTCAAGTGTGGCAAATATTAACACAGATATACCAGATAAATATGTATGCACATACATATATATTTGTATAGACAAGCTGAAAGGCAAGCATTGAGCGCTTTTCGACGCTGATATTGTAACGTTTTATGGGCGTATAATCAGCAAGCAAGAAGGCATTCACATTGTTATGGGCATTGTTGCTTTACTTAATCGTGCGACGAACTTCAAAGTCATGACGACGTCGATCGGTGGAATAAGCCAGATACAAAACAAAAATGAAACAGACAAATACAGATACCCATGAAAACATATACAGGATGGAGCATACAGTATACAGTATAAAGTGAAGACTGTTATATGTAGATGGAATAAATCGTAGCACGGTAGCACGCAATATGCTCGAGTTAGTTCCCTGGAGGCATTCATTGACTCTGACGAACGATGAGTCTCGTTAATAGTAGTAACGACGTGCGATAAAATGCACTGCTAGAAAAATAGCTCAGCACTTAATATACACTATATATATAAATGTCAGTTTTGTTTGTTGTAAAGTTTACACCAATGCCGACCGATTTGAACATTGAACTTGACGCCCACTTGCGTAATTTTAGTTGTTTTCAACTTAGTACTTTAAAGTTGCGAGTAGGCAGCATATGATGTGTTACATTTTTCACCTTGACTAATCACTTACTTTTTAACGTTTGAGATAAATTTGCGACCCTTATTGGCGTTTTCTTCAAGTACTAAAATTAATCTTCATTAATATGTGTCAGTTTCTGAAAATCTCATTCTTATTTAAAAATTTTTATATGAGATCAGATTACATTTTTTAACAGTGTGCCTCTTTCTCCTTTGCTCATTGTTTTCTCTTTCTATCTTTGCTCACAACGCGAAACAATTACTATTAAATACAGTTGTAAAACGCAGCGAAGACAAAACACTCATTGGCTACTAAAAAACAGTAATTAAAAGTTAATTTTTGAATTAAGTAATTATATCACAGGAAAAAACACAATGTTTTAATGGAAACTGCTTGTCTCATGAAGTAGAAAATATATTTAAATTGAATATTAAAAAAAATTTGTCAAATATGGTTATGCCGAACCTAGGGCTGTAAACAATGATTTTTTAATTATTTTTATTAAAATAAAAATATTCAAAACCCCTTAGAAATAATTAAATTTATTGAAACTATTGTAGGCCTTCATATAATCTGGCAACACTCATGTATCGTATCTTGTATATCGATACTATTATTTATGTTAATGGATTGTACTCGATACTCTCATTAAATACTGCGACTGAACGCACGCGAACCTTACTTGCTGCGCTTCTTATTTAGTTCCTTGGAATATACTTCCACAAAAATTTCACAAAAGCTCTAAACTTTCATAGCAAAAAAAATCATTTATGGATAAGCTAAACAAGCATCGCAAGAAAATGAACATACCCCATATTAAATGAAAGAGCATGATGATAATACTACACATAGAAGATAAAGCCAATGAACGCTATCGCACGCACACTCAGCTTTGACTCTATGTGGATTCAAAAAGATTGTTTGTTGTTGTTGTTGATTTGTTATTGCTATTGTTGTCTTTTGATGCAGTTGCTGATGTTGTAAATTGTTGTTGTTGCTGCTGCTGCTGCTGCTTATGATGCTGCTGATGTTGATAATGCTTCTTCCTCGGGGTGTGCTCAATATTGTTTTGTCGTGTGTGTGCATATGGCAAGTAAACACACACATGTGGCACGCTCTCACAGCAACAGAATTGAAGTCAAAGCAAACCAGCCATAGAGCAAGAGATCGACTCTGACCTTACATTTATACACACAATCGCACACACACAAACACTGGCAACTAATAATCAAGAAGCAGTTAAATGGCAAACAAGTAGAAAAAAATATATATACATATATGTATAAAGAAGCAGGTCCAACGGACGGACGGTGGTGCAAATACAACCAAGCTGCGTTCGTCTCGCTCTCACTCTGGCCAAAAGCAAAGCACTCGAATTCAAATTCGCATTTTGAGGTTACCCCAGCAGCAGCAGCAGCAGTAGCAGCAGCTTAAAAAAAAAACAACAACTATTAGCCATTTGAGCTGCAAATGTTCAGCACTAAAGAAACTAAAAAGCCAAAGAATCAACCTCAACCTCAAAACAGCTGTTAGCCGAAACACACAAAATTGTAATATACGACCATGTTTATACATCTGTACAGTGTTTTTTCTTGTTTTGTTTTTTGTGCATGTAAACAAATCTAATTAAGTTTGCATATGTTTTGAAAGCAACAAGATTTAAGCTACTTTAGTTTGCTTGATTGAAGTTAGTTTTAATTCTAATTTTGAAATTGAGGATTTGATCTTGACTTGGGAATAAAATAATGCATTAGCGATTCACATGCAGTTGTCATTTAAAGTGTTCCCATTATTTGTACAAGATTGATTTTAACAGTGACGGTAACACAATGTTTCCGATATAAGCTCAATATCTTAATTTCCCAAAATTTGAATCTTCGAATTGGACAATAACCATTTTTAAGTATTTTAATTATAACATGCATTGCATTTCAATTACGTATATGTGTTTGATTGACCTTGCTTGGTTTTAACATTTTCGCACATTCTAATCGCATGACCATTGTTCGGTTCATAAAAATTTCATTTCTATTATTTTTAGCGTTTGTTTAGTTGAGCAAAACTGCTGTTTGTACAAATAAGTTTAAAAAGTCTGAATAACTTCAAGATTATTTAAAACATTTAAATATTTATTTTAAATTATGCAGCGTTTGACAAATCTTATCTTGTTAAATGTAGATTTACATATTTTTTTGAACGCCCCAACTTTAAAAATGCAAATTTTTTAGATTGTTCTAGTTTCTTTTCCAAACAATTAAACTATTTTCGAAATTTTAATTTATTTAATACACATTTCATAGATCCCTTGCCGTGCTCTAGATTTAAATTTAAATATTTATTTACGTACACCTCTATATATTCCGTCTATGATTTGATGCGTTAAAACATTTCATCATTATTTAAAATATTTGCGTTGAGTACCAAACATTTGGCGTCTTAATCTACTATATATATATTATTTTTCCCTTGACTCAAACAAATCTCATCAATCAGGCAATTTAGACCAGATCACGTAGCGTAAAGTAAAGAGGCACTTGGACAAACACCAATGTACACATATGTACACATGGATATGCCCAAACAAACGATGCTTACGTGCTTAAAGCATCGCAGCCAGAATGAACGAAAAGCATGCTTAAGCATTAAGCAACAACGTCTGTACGTTGCTTAAGTGCTTTGTCTCTTCTTATTTCCCTTTGCCAACCATTGTTGCCACATGTTTTATTTTTATTCCATTAAAATATAAATGTTAACATTTAATGTAATATTATGTTAAAAATAAAGATAGCACATGGTTTATAGATCTAGTACATTAGTATGAATGTACATATGTATTTGCGTTTACTAACAACCAAGCAAAAGTAATCAAGTACAATGTTTTGATTTTATTTTTGGAACAAATATAATCAACCAAAACGGACAACCCAGCAAGAAAAATGAACTAGAAACAAAAAAACATAAGCAAGTATAACCAGTTTTATGTACTAGTAGAACATGATGTTGCGCACTTGGCGATCGGGTTTGAGATCGAAGCTACTACTGATTGCTGAAGTCACAACTCTGTTTATTGTATTAAATCTTAGAATGTTTAAACATACCACCATTACAAAAGTGTACCATTAAAAATGATTATTTTCTAGAAAATTCTTACAGTTTCCTTAAACTTGTTCAAATTGATATACAGAAAAAATATTTTGTATGTATATAAGCATATAAAAAGGCCTTTGGACACGAGGACATATCAATTTTAATCGATACCAGGCAAACTTTTGTTATCGATTAACATATCGCGAATATGGAATTAAAGGTTCTTCTCCTTTTATCAATTTTATATATAGAGCGTATATAAGTGAAACACACACATACAATTCCAAAACATACGCGATGCTGTTTTGGGATCACTACACTAACACATGCACTGGCTGGCAGTTTTATCAAATCGCTTCCTGAAGCGCTCAGCATTAATAACAACAACATTAACATCGCCATAAATGACACATTTTTAGAACGAGCAACAGCGGCAAAATCAGAACGAGAACCACAGCCAGAGCGTGAGTTGAGAGCGAGAATCGAGCTCAGTCAGGAAGTCTAAAAATGAACGAAACCGGTGCAGTCGAGCCTTTTTGCTGGTGATTGAACGCTCTCAAGGACTTACTCTCAGCACTTATATCGGTTGATGGGCGTTGCTTTTTTTTATAAGCTGTAAGCAAGCATCACAAAATTCAACCCAGTCAAGTTGACGCACTTGCCAATGGCGGAAGCGTTTTCAACAAACAAAAATAATCAAACCAAACGCAACGTGATTTTAAGCAGAAATATTTTTTGGCTGCCTTTAACATGTTAACATGAGCAGTCAAAAATCCGCAAGCAACGTGTCCCAAATACGAATTAACATATTATAAAAAGTATCTTAAAAGGCTTGCTAAAAATAATTTTACTGCTCAAATTAAATAATAATTCAATTTGTTAGCGTATGTCTTTTGTTTCAGTTTTCAACTGTTGAAGATAAGATAAGATAAAAACAGAGGAAGTGAATCAATGCAAAACGCGTAAAAAAAAAATGGATAAAAATAAATGAATGCACTCATTGACAATAAAATAGTAGCTGCCTTTGTTTTTCTGCAAGAAACCACTATAATATATTTCCCGAGCATAAACTTAAGCAGGAGACTCCCTCTTTTCATTAAGAAACAGTGTTGCCAGACTTATAAATTTTTGCATTGAATTTTGCTTAAGCTGTTCAATAATACCAACACAGTTACAGAACAGACACATTTTTTTTTTTTTAATGTTTGCTTGTCAAAATCAACAGAAGTTTTTTAAGTATGTCAAATTTTGTTGTGGCAAATACACTACCTTACTCACCACACACAAATGCAACAGCGCAATTTGTAATGTGCCAATGTCAAGCCAAACTAGTCAAAGCTTAAGAACTTTATTATGCAAAAAGCGTGCTGCAGCCGTACAGGGAGCTTAAGTTGTACGCCCACAAACAAGCACTTAAAAAAAAAGCACACCTGCACATACATTTGCATACGTATTACATATGTATATAGAGATATGTCTGTATTTATTATTGTTTTGACGCTGTTGCCGAGCATATCACGCTCCCTCTCTCCCTCTAAACCGTTCCCTACATGCGTGTATCGCTCACTCTCTGAACATGTTTGCGCGCGTATGCGTGAAGAATTTTATTGATTAGTCACAAGGCTGGGCAACAGCAACACACAACGACAGCAGCTGAGCTGAGCTGAGGTGCTGCTCTGTGATGTACATACATATACTGAAGTGCAATTGCAGCAGGTACTCACCTTCAATAGAGGCAGGTTATTATCGCGTGCAGCATTGAATACGATGTATTTGTCATCCATTTTAGAATTGAATCGCATAAATACAAGCTTTCACAGCTCACTGAAACTTTATTTAAATTTTATATATATTTTCTTTATTTTTTTATTTAGCAACTGCCAAAAAAAGGTTTTTAGTAAATTTTCTGCTGTTGCTTTGTCGATTTTTTTTTTACTCCGTGTGGTTGTTGCTTTTGCTGATGTGTACTGCTCGTAATTTATTTCTATGTATGTATGTGTAAGTGTTTCTCTCACACAAAGAACTTTCGACCAAAAATAAATATACAATTCTTTCAATAATTGCACAATTATCGTCCGTCTACGTTATTGCTGCGTTTTTATTGCTCAGCTTCCGTATTTTGTTGCATTTTTATTTTGCGCACTCTTCTTCTTTGGCGGCGGCGGCCAAAAGCAGGAAGACAAATTTCTTTGTACTAATTCTCTTTTTTTGTGTCGCTTCTGATGCGCAGCGCTTTGAATATCTAGAGCTTTTAACTACGTCGCGCCAATCTTTTGCCGTTAACACTCTGCGCCAGGTAAGTTTCTTGCGTTTTAAGATTCTCAAAATATAATTTTATTTAAAACACACAAACAATAATGAGCGAGCGGCACAACCGCGCGACGTCACGCACGAGCAAGAAAAGAATTACTGAAAAAAAACTCTGTTAACTTTTGCTTATAAGAGAGCAAAGGCTAACATTATAGAGATGTGCATGTAATGAACACGATGGCAAGAAATTTTCAATGATTTTTTCTTAACAAGCCTATAAACATTATTTTGTATTGCTTTAATAAAAACGTTGCCAACAACACCTCCATTTATTTTTAAAACAACCTGAAATAAACCACTGTTATTATATATCCAAGATACTTTAACATAACTATCGCCATCGTGACATGTGAACTTAATCGATAGATCGCAAAGCAAGCATGTCGTGAAAAACCTATAGATGCCATATAATCAAAATAGTGAGACCGTACGCAGAGAGCTGCTACACCATTGCTATCGAAAGATTGCCGCACACTTTGAAAGTTGAGTGGGTTCACTGTTTTTAACAGATTTCGACAGCAATCTTTCACGCCATATTTATGGTTCCGATGACACAAGGACCCAGCTACAGATTTCATAGCAATAACATTTATTAGTTACATTCAGTTTACACTGAAAAACAGACTATAGTGCAACACGCCGTTTCACATTACTAACCACAAATCGTTAATTCTTTAATAAACTGCGGCTCGAACGTACACAAAGAAATTCAAAAATCATTATATTAAAAGCGTTCGTTCTATTTAACAGCCAGGTTTTTCCACAATCCACATGCCAGATGTTTTTGCGTGTTACATGCAGTTTAAAACTACTTATTATCAAATTTGTAATTGTTGCTTGAATGCTGCTCTGCCAAAATGGTGGTTCTTCTTGTTATGTTGATTATGAATTTCGATGGTTGTTGTTTGTGCTTGTCCACTCCATTTGCAAAACTGTGATTTCTATAAAATTAGCAGTATATTATGAATGAACACTACTCAATACGAGTTATTTGTAGTTTCTTTACGTTTTTAGAGTGTTTATTAAAAAATTAATAATTTGTGGTTCATCGAGAAGCGCGTCCACCTATTTACTGTGGCTTCCTACGGAACGAGCAGCCTGCAAATATTAATGCGAATATTATTGTTGGACAATTTTACAAAGCTATAATCGAACTTACCTTCTGTCAGCTTGGCGCGTCCTCCAGTCGGCTGGCACAGAATGGTGGCGCAACCTGCGCAGACTACAACGCCCTGGGCATGACTGAACACGGTTGTGATTCTGTAACATCCGGGGCACTTAACATCCATAAAGTAGGAATTGGGATGCTGCACCAAGCGTTTCAGCTTGTGCTTGCGTTTCTCCTCAGCGGGCAGAGGGTGCAGTAAATCTTTTGCTAGCTGAAATTATAAAACAAATCATTTAGAAAACACAATGATCACAATTAGAGGGCTCAAAATGCTATTCGAGGTGAGGCATTTTCATGTTTCACAATCTTGTTTAGTATCTATACGCAGTTTGTGTTTCACAACTGTCTGCAATTTATTTTGATTCACACACTCAACATGCGCTGCCCACGAACGCACACAAATTTTAGAAGGGGAAGCAAGGTTGCGCGACGCGGTATTTTAGTCAATTGAGTGTATTATCACAGCAAAAGCATGTTTTGTAAACACTAAACTGCAAGACCAAGGCTATTATACGATTTTTACGTTTGCATTTGCAAAGTTTCTTTGTTTAAAAGCTTATTTTTGTACAATTTTGCACCCACCGGCATGTTTTTTCTTTCACAGCTAACACGGAAAAGGAAGTCTGTTAAATCGCAGCCAACTTAACAAGCAATAATGTACAAAAAAATACCAAAAACCTAGTATGCCAACTTGTTTTAAATATTGCGTACGTTGGCAGCCCGGCTGTGCGACGTTTTTGGCGCCTTTTCAGCACTATAAATTCATAGCCATTTTAGAGCACTGTAATCACTCACAAAGAGGCAAGCTGTAGTAAAAATTAAAATGTCGACTCTTGATTTATGCGAAAAGTTCTTTGAGACTCGTGATGTGTATAAACTGATGGGCATTACAAAGGATGCCAAGCAAAAGGACATCAAGAAGGCATACCACAAGCTATCTCTGCTAGTGCATCCCGACCGAGTGCCTGAGGCACAAAAAGAAGAATCCACCGAAAAATTTAAAGTGCTGTCCAAAATCTACCAGGTGCTCACCGATCCTTCAAAGCGCGCCCTTTTCGACGAGCAGGGCATCATCGATGATGACGATGAAGGCAAGCTTACCAATTGGCTGGACCTATGGAGCAAGATCTTTAAGCCGCTTACCAACGAGGATATCAGCAACTATGAAAAGGAATATGTGGGCTCCGAGATGGAGATCAACGACATCAAGAAAGCGTATTTGGGTGGCAAGGGTTGTATAAACTACATTATGAATCATGTGCCTTTCATGAAGGTCGAGGATGAACCACGTTTTAAGGAGATTGTTGCCGCTATGATTGATTCCGATGAAGTGCCAGAATACAAGATATTCACTGAAGAACCGGCAGCAAAGCGCAATAAACGCCACAAGAAGTACGCGCGGGAATCGAAGGAGGCAACCATAATTAAGGAACGCATTGAGCGTCGCAAGCAAAAGGATGACGAACTTGCCCAAGAGTCGTCCGGCAATCTGGAGAATATGATATTGGCGCGTAAGAATCAACGAGAATCAAACTATAATACTCTCATGGATCGATTGGTAGAGAAGTATGGGGACGAAGATGATTCCGATGCCATTGATTTCTCTGCTCTTGACAAGAAAAAGAAGCGGAAGTCAAAGTCATCGAAGCCAGGCCAAAAGTTAACAAAGTTAAATAGTGTAAAGCAAGGACGAGTTGAAAAGCCAAAAGCTTAGATGTTCCCTGTAGGACGTAAAATTTACATTTCAAAATCCAATAGTTGTAGTAGTTATGTTTTTGCGTTTGTATTTTTGTTTCGTAAGTACGTATGTATGTATATTAAGTTAAACTGTTGCAGCAAAATCATTGCTGAACTGAATAACGACATAGAAATTAATTTTCCCACAAATTGCATATTTTTTTAACCTCAATTGCTCAGATCGTAGTTTTTGAAATTTTGAAAAATATATATTTTCGATATCCAACAATAAAGTGTAAGAATTAAAGTGAAGTATGTATATTTTTATTGCGTCTATTTTTTTTGGTAATAAAAAATATTTTAGTGGTAACACATTGCTTATTTTGATCATCCTCTTAACATATTTTTGCGCACCAAGAGTTAAAAAAAAGCGAGCTGCCAACTCGCTTAAGACTGCTTAGCGCTTGTTTTGACCAAGAAAAGTTATCGACCATCACTGCCGTGAACAGTAAACAAATAGAATTTTTGGAAAACTGCCGAAACTGGCACACAATTAATTGTTTACAAATCTGGAATATGGATAAAAAGGCGCTAGATGTAATCAAATGTCGAGTGTGCTTGGGAGAGTATGAGAAAAAGCGTATGCACGAACTTTTTACAAACGACGAGGAGAATGTGGACAATGCCAATGAGGATAATCAGCATTTGAACCGTAAAATTGAATACTGTTGCGGCATTAGGGTAAGCTTTATTATTAAACATGCTCATTTCGAAGACTAAAAGTTTAATTTAAAGATACGACGATTATCGCATTTGCCAACGAAAGTCTGCGAACGCTGCTGCGATTTTGTGCAGATGTGGTACAACTTTCGAAAAATGTGCCTCAATACGCAGGTGTATTTGGAGAGCACGCATATTATGCTGGAGGGAAGACCTCATGAGCTAATCGATGCCAGTGACAGCGCTTACATGGAACATCTTTTTGAGACACTTCAGCTGCAAAAATACCATCAAAACGACACCAACGAGGAGGGAGAGGAGTTGCAACCGGCAAGCATCACAGAGTTGGATGCCGAATATGTTGTCTGTGATTATGATGAGACGGATGACAGTTTTGTGGCTGATACTGAGCCACAAGATCGCCCCAAACAGATAGCACCCGAAAGCATAACGGTAGTGGAGGATTATCAGGCTGATGAGGATAATATCGAGGTCGAGCAAAATCTTATATATGCCGAAGATAGCCAGCCTGAAGAAGACGAAAGTTATATGCCAATCAAGATAGAACATTGTCATGTCGACTACCTAGAAGATGAATATGATGAATTTTTATCGCCAACGCCATCGCCTGATCCCAAGCCTAGCAAAACAACCTCCAAGCGCAAGCCGGGACGCCCACGCAAACCAGATAACGAGCTAAAAACGAAGCGAAAGACTAAAAGCGAACTGCATGGAAAAGTTGAGCAACAACCAGAGGATGAACCCTCAAAATATATGTGTAATCTTTGTGGCAATGTCTACCCGAAGAAGGCTGCTTTTACCGCTCACATGACGGCACACACTGACTACAAACCGCATCAATGCGAGTAAGCAGCTCATAGATTGTAAATTACAATATCAAACATAATCTTCACCCCTTTTATGCTGTGTTATGTATTAACAGGTATTACCCAATTGTATACTTTTTATTTTTCTGTTCACATTACTTTCAGAATCTGTTGTAAAACCTTTCGTCAAATGGGTGAGCTCCGCGCTCATATACGTCGACACACGGGAGAGCGGCCCTACAAATGTGCGTATTGTGAGCGTCATTTTTATGACCGAAGCGAGAAAGTTCGTCATGAGCGGGTGCACACAAATACACGGCCATACGAGTGCAAAGAGTGCGGAAAAACCTTTACGCACACGGCAATCCTAAAAAATCATAGCCTGATGCACTCAGGCCAAAAGAATTTCAAGTGTGTAAAATCTATCCGATATGTTGGCTAACAAATTAAAAAATTTTAAATTATTGCAGTTGCAGCATTTGCTCAAAATCATTCACACTACTTCATCAGCTTAAGGCACATCTGCAAACACTGACACACAAAAGCAAGGAGGAGCAGACGTTTGCCAGTAGCAACTCCAGCAACTATACGCTGAGTCATTAGCATATTCAGAAAACTAAACTAAGCTGAAAGTAGTATTTAAAATTTGTGTATCAGTAATCAATGTAAATAAAACGATAGAATTTTATTATTTTTCTTAAGAGTCGTGCAGTGCAACAACCACTTGGGTATATTGTGACTCTGACTATAATAACTTGATTATACTTTATTGCTACCATAGGAGCAATTTGTGTACTAACTTAAATACTTAGTAGTTTATGTTCGATTCTTACAGAAAAACACCTGACTGCTGACTTTTACGATGTCCTCTTAATTGTAAAGTAAAAAGTCTACTTCATAGCGATGAACGTGCGTCTTTTCGTGGGCCTTCAGCTGGTGTGGCAGCCGAAAGCCCTTGTTGCAGGTAACACACTTGTGCGGTTTCTCCGTAGAGTGTGAAAGTGCGTGTGCCTTCAGTGTGGTGGACAGCGAGAAGGTTTTACCACAGATTTCACAAGCATATGGTCGTTCATTTGTGTGCATGCTAAAAAAAAAAGACAGCGCAGCCACAATTAGCAAATATATCAATTTTTAATAGATTCAAAAACTTACCGCTCATGCTTTCGATGCGTGCTGCGATCCGCAAAACGCCGACCACAGTGGACGCATGGATATGGCTTCTCGCCTGTGTGGGTGCGCATGTGAGTTGTCAGATTACAGGCGGCATTAAAACGTTTGAAGCACAGCCTGCAAGTGGAATATATGAATATACTATTGCATTTTGTCACATTACTTGGTATAATTTAATTACTCGCACTCAAAGCTTTTCTCGTTGCAATGTGAGCGCATGTGGGATTTGAGCTGCGTAAGATTGGGAAATGCGTTGCCACACATGGAGCAGTTGTAATTAGGAAAATTCGATGGCGCGCAGGCGGTCAGGTCAACCGTTAGAGGAGCAGATGCGAATGCCAGCTTGGTATCAGACTTGCTTTTCACAAAAAAATGCTTCGTATTCCCCTTGTTACTAGCTGTTTCAATATCTGAAGCTTCAGCTTCATAGTTATCAGGTTCAATAAAAATTTTCTTTACATCATTATCATCCTCAGCAACTTCATTAGCTACATCCGTTATTATGTATTCGCTGTCATCGTTTTCCAACGTCCCACTTTTACTATCATCCTTGTTGTTCTTATCAGTTGTACTTGACGACGAATGCTCTGAACATTGAGAGGTGCTCACAAATTCCAGGTCTTCCAGTAAGCTGTTGGAATCTTCCTGTTGTATAACTATATTTGTAGACACGAGCTCCTCTTGATCAGTTATGAAGAGACTTTTTTGCAGATTCAATATTTTGTTTTGCTTTTTTACAAAAATACTTTGTGAACGGTCATGAATCGCCGTTTCTGTTTTTATCTGCTTAATCTGATTGGTTTTTTTGGTATCTACATCCAGGGAGTCTACATTCGGAAAGCATTTTCTCGGGGACATGGTGCGACGCACTGCATTTTTTAAATGAGCATCGACCCGCTTGCAGCTTGTTAAAAATGTGTGCACCATTTGCAGATTCTTTACACACTCTGCACATATTTGATCTGGCAGTCCGTCCTGTGGTTTCACCTTTAACAAAATCGAATTCATGTATATAATAATAGAAAAATAACTCATTAGCAATTTAAATTACAACAAGTCCAGCGTATTCCAGCAGTTGATCTGCTAATCTAGTGTCGTTGAAGATAGGTTGCAATTGCGAACTACTGTCTCCAGTGCACGTGCGGCAAATGCTCCACTTTATGCATATTTCCATTATTTATTTCTTTAAAACTTATTAAAACTGTAAATATTAAATGCAGCAATTCATTTTGCGCCGCAGCGGGAATAACAATCAGCTGTCTTTACAGTCTGTTTCCACCGCATCTACAATGTGCGCTTTTGTGCCAACCTGTTGGCGATCTGCTTCGGTTATTGTTTGTTCTACTTCATTCTGAAGTGCAACTTTAATAAAATCAAAAATGACAAGCTTATATTAAATTATCTTTTTGTAATTTATTTATAACTATTATTAACACGTATTAAAAATATTTCTTTTGATTTTAGCTTGCCATTCACAGCGAAAATTATTATTCTATGAACCTAAATAAAAAAAAATACCAAATCATAAGTGGCAGACGGTCGCACTAAGCAGCCGTGAAATGACAAACAATAACTAAAAAAGAATCTGCAATTATATCAAAGGCACTTTGCCATTTTATTATTGTTAAACCGTTTGCGGATCCATAAACAATATATTTGTGAAATGACAGACAAGAAAAGTGGTTTCAAATGCACAATTAGTTCATGCTTACGAGGCTACAGGAACGCAACCGAGGAGTCTCCTGTGCGTCTATTTAAATTTCCTACAAATAAGGAAGATCGGAATTTATGGGCCTCAGTATGTAAACTTCAAAATATAGACATGGCAACTGCGCGGATATGCGATATTCACTTCGAAAAAAAGTGCTTTGGCTCCAAAAAATTAAAGCTTGGTGCAGTTCCAACACTAAAATTATTTCAGTGCCAAGGCAATGATCAAAACGCCACACTAAACAACTTAGAAATTGGAAATGGTACACTTCAACCTATATCAAAAATTGACGCACATTGTGATGAAGAAGTGGGAAGCCTTGCATTCGCCACACAAAGCAATGTAAACGCTACATCTGCACCTCCACTTTTGGTTCCAATTAATAATCAACGTAAAGAAAACGTGGTTTGTGTTGCTTCCGTGGAAGTGGGCAAAATGTTGTATTTAAAGGACAGAAATAAAAATAAAATTTTGAACGATGTTAACCATAGTCCTCCCAGTGAATGCAATAAGGATATCTTTACTTTAGACGAAAGCAATCTAATCAGACGACTAGAGAAGCAAAAAACAATATTGTGTAGAAATAAGGATCTTAATAAAATATGTAAGAAATTGACTATTGCAAGCTATAATCTGAAAAATGATCCCGCTAAAGACCAAAAAATAATTGACAACAACTTAATTTGTAAATTTGAATCTGATATCATTGAAGACGCTAGTGAATATGATGATTCTTCGGTTGCAAGCGACGACAGTCAGTCGACGGTATATGAATTTCAAGATCTTTCCGACAGCAAAAACTACAGCATAAACATAAAACCAAAATATGACAAATTCTCAAAAGATTTTAATAAAACACCTGATGTTGAAAAAAACACTTATCATGCTCGCAGCACAACGTTTGCGTTGCATGATCAGTAAGTATTTATTTAAAATTATCGAAGTCAATTGTTAAATACTTATCCTCATACCCTTTTCAGTTCCCAGGCAAATTCATTTTCGTACTCTTGTCAAAATTGTGTAAAGAAGGACCAGAGTGAAATGTTTTATAAAAACATGAACCAGGAAATCGCGAAAAAACTTCAAATAGAAAAAAGAAAGGTTAACCTTCTGGAAAAAAGGGTTAATTTGCTACAAAGTATTTTAAACTCTCGACACAGGGTACCACTAAGATTTTCAATAAAATTAAAAAAACGAAGAAAAACATAAAAATTATGTGCGCTTATTTATACTTAAATACTGATAGCACTAGGATAATATAAGAATTTAATACCATTGTATAAATGTAAAACTAAAAAAAATGCAGGAATTTCCAAACATGTAATATTTGAATATTTTCTAGTTATGTATATGTACAATTGTTATAACAATAAAATTAAATGAAAATGATTTGATCGTTATTAGTTCAAGAAGTATTTAAAATAAATTTTTCTTATAACTGTCGAAGTTTGAAACCTTAAAAAAATTTTGTGCACTTCAAGCAGCTCACAGGTATTTAGTTCTTTTCAAAATGTTGGTTTGCTCCCACTATAAAGTGACAGCCAGTGTAGAAATGCCATTCACAGCCCCAGTATTTTTTATTTTTGTCAATAGAATGCGAAATATGCAAATACTATCGGAAAGCGGTCACACTTGACTACTGTAAAAAAAAATAATAATAACTAAGAGAATCTGCGAATAAATTAAAGACGCTTTATTTTTATATTATTGTTACTACTATTGTTAATAAGTTTGCAGTCAAAACAAAAAATGCCAGAGTACATGATATGCCGAATATGTTTAACTGAAGACATGAGTATTGACACAATGACACCACTCTTCGACGAACAGGATGTCCAATGTCCCCTAGTTCGCAAAATCGAGGAAATCGGAAGTATAAAGGTACGTACAGAAGTATAATAATATAATAAGTTTTGTTAATAAAGATAATCATTGAAAATAATTAGCTGCCGCCGCTGGAGGACATGCCAAGCCTTCTCTGCTGCACTTGTGTTGGGAGCTTAACCACTGCCTATAAATTTCGAGAAATGTGCCAGGAAAGCGAGCGGACTTTTGCAAGTAGCACTGTAAAGGTATATCATCTAGAAGGAACACTTCAATATATCCAATAATATATTAATTGTATTTGAGTTATTTTAGGCTGAATTGAAATTGGAGCCAACTGATGATCCCTCCCAAATCGAAAGCGATACGGTTGAGTACATCTACGAAGCAACCAACGAGTTTATCGATCCCGACGATGATATTGAATTCGATACCATTATGGAAACGCAATTTGAAGATCCCAATGACCAAGCGGAGATTAACACGAGCTATGATGATGATTTTGACGGAGGCGGAGAGCTACTAGATGAACGAAATGTATTGCTGGGCGATGCTAGCGACAGCGACTATACCCCAACTGAAAGATTGCGAAAGCCAAAGGTTCGAAAATCCAGGCACACCAAACGTGGACGTGGACGGCCCCGTAATCCGACGCTTTCAGTGCTGAAGCATGTAACATCAAAGCAAACAAATGCTGCCACTGCTAGCAAATCGACAGAGGAATCGTCTACAAACATTATGTGTGAAATATGCGGCAATATATACTCGAAACGAGCCGCGCTCAACATTCACATGCGGCGTCACCTGTCTGAGAAGCCTTTTGAATGCGAGTATGTGTTTCGATTATATTATGTTAATGAATTTTCACAATCAATCCTATGAAGATTTCCGTTTTCTGATTGTTAAACAAAATAATACTTAAATGTTGAAAGTAAATATTATTGGTCATTTTAGAATCTGCGCTAAAACATTTGCAGGGCCCTCTGAGTTAAATCGACACATACGAGTTCATACAGGCGAGAAGCCATTTACATGCAAGTACTGTTCCCGCTCATTTGCAGATCGCAGCTCAAATATACGCCACGAGAGGTTTTTGTTTATTAATTTCTTACTGTTATATCCATTATGAATAATGTGTTGTTTTTGTTTACAGAACCCACACGAACGAACGTCCTTTTACTTGTGGCACTTGTGGCAAGTCGTTCTCTTATTCAAATGTCCTTAAGAATCACATGTTGACACATACAGGCGAAAAACCCTTTTTGTAAGTATCTACTACGATTATGAGTAATGCCAAGATATAAATTAATTATCTTAGTGATACATCATATAATAAATACTATATAATTTAAGGTGCTTGCCGTGCAATAAAACATTCTCCCGCAAACATCAATTGGAACAGCACATAGGCACAATGACCCATCAGCAAACCGTTAAAGCTCTTCAGCCTAATGATGCAGTCCGTCACACTGAAATATATTAGTCATTGTTTAGCGTATAATTGAATTATTTAGTTTTAAGGTATTGTAAATTTGAATCTTTATTTTAATTAGAAAAGTACAAATTAATGTATTATATGAATTATTTAATGCCAACAGATAGACTGCTTGAGCCTTCGATTCTAAGTTAATGGAACAAAGAATCACAAATGACACTCCTAAAGCATACAGCGAATTGTTGACAAGGAGCTGAAAGTCTATTGGCACCAAACACTCACTAGAAATTTTATTTTACTTTTTTTTTCTAACACACTTTGCTAAGAATCGCTTTAAGAAACTGAATTTATTAGTTGAAACACATAGTTAGGAAATCTAAAGTTTAGTAAACATAGAAACTACCGACAACACCGATTGGCAGTGGGAAACACTTCCATGCATTGGGTCAACCTTAAGAATAAGCTCCTTTGAAGCAAGTGTGGAAATAATAAGAACAAATGAAATTCTTATTTTCCAAAAAGCACTCGCAACAAATGTGTGATTTTTTTTTTCAGTTTCTAAAATCTGATCATATTTTTAACAATGTCGCTGCAATGTCGCACCATATATAACATTAACTTCAAGAATATACATACATACATATGCATATTAGAAATCCGAAACTCTAACGAGCATTAAAATAGTTGTTGAGACAACGGTAAATTTGTATTCACGATAAGCACATATTGTTTGTGTGATTTATAACTATGATAATAATGATATGCGCACGCAGTAAACTCAACGTGAAACAATCCGTACACTACGAGATATCAATTTATTTTGCAAACGGTGCAGCAAAATTAAAGAACAACAGTCCTAATACATATCGATCAACTTATCAAATCATCACTTAAAAATTCAAGAGAAACACTATTATTAAGCGAGTTATTTTTTTAAAAAGACAATATGGCTGTAGTAAATTACTTGTTTGTTTATATATACAATTATTACTTAACAACATTAAAAAGTAATTTATTTTTAAATCACTTAATTTTTAAGTTCAAATAAAACAGTGCACACATATTTTTATTGATAGGACAAAATATGCCAGCAGTATATGTGTTTGGTATATTTCTGTATTTTTTTGTTTAGTATATTTTATTGCTTTGTTGATACGGTCGCGTTGTCAAAATCTTTTTTGTTTACAAATTTGACGATTTGATTAAACATTAGTTGCAATGGAAGACTTTTGTCGTACCTGCGGCAAAAAAGTGAATGCTGAAAGAAGCATTAATATCTTTTCACCATTAAGTCGTCGGTTTTTGCATAGCTTGCGCATAATAACCAATTGTTGGGTAAAAAACAGTTGATACTGATATTTTATTACATTCTATTCAATACATAAAATACGTTTCATCTCATAGGTTGAAAGGTCTGCCGGGTTTCCCATTTATGTCTGTGCTGACTGCCAAACTCTATTAAAAAAGATAATTTCCTTTCGTAAACGCTGCACTAAAATTGAAGCCTTTCTCATAAAACGTAAAGACAAACTGTGCTCAGGCAGTGAGATTTTGGCCGCTACATCAGAAAACGCGAAGATTAATGACCCACTTCGAATTGAGGAATCGGAAAAGTTTTATGTAGATGATATTAAGGAAGAGCCGTTGACTATATACGACAATCGTATCAACGAAGATGCTTCTAGTAGCGCACAAATAAGTGAAGTTAATAACCATGCTCAATGCGATTCCGTCAGCTTGGACAATGAGAAACTAGAAGAGCAGCCCAATCATGCTTCAGTTGCCAAGCCTGATTTTGAGCCGGACTCAAAATGCAAGGCAAACGTTGAAGCACCGTTTACAAAATCCAAACGGAAATACACTATGCGTGTGGGAAAAAGAACTATGTATATTCAGCTGACCGATGACCCACAGCCTAAACGCATTGTAGATCGTGAGAGGCAATGGGCCTCGGCGCGTCCCTGCATTTGTGAGCACTGTGGTCGCCAATTCAAGGACGGCAGCAATCTTAATGTCCACCTGTTGCGACACACCGGGACAAAGAACTACGAGTGCAAGGAATGCAATGAGAAATGCTATACGTTGCATCTGCTACGACGACATCAACTGAAGCATACAGAAGGTCCGTACGAGTGCACTTTCTGTGGACTACAATACAGTACTAAAAGCTCGCGTATGCGTCACGAACGGTGAGGAAAATAGAACCATACATTTGACCTGTAAACATTTCCTCAGAGTTACTTACACCTTTTTCCATTCAGTGAGTCTTGCAAAAAGGGACGTGGGCCGCAGTCAAAAGCTGAGCTCATCAAACGAGGTGAACGCACCTTTCAGTAAGTGTAAATCCTTTGAAAAATAGCGCTTTAACTGATATGTGTATGCATGTTTTTTGCTTTGATCAGCTGTCAAGTGTGTGATCTTTGGTTCCTGCGGGCCGGCAACCTAACGCAACACATAAATTCTTCTAATCATATTATAAATGCGCGCATTAAAAATAAAAAGTTCCAGTCCAAAAAAAGATAATAAACATGGACGCAATATCATAAAAGACGATTTATCACTTTCAGGCTTATTTTAATAAAATTAATTTAAAGAAAGCAGTACATGTTTTTAACTTAGTAATAGCGGTAGTCTTCTTTTCTTGCCATTCAACTGGACTCGTCGTTGTGTTCAACTTCATACGCCTTTTTCACATTCTCTTTATGCATTTTACTGAATTGATGCGAATATAAATTAAACTTGTAGCGAAACAGTGCGTTACAAACGTCACACCTGCAAAATAAAAGAAAACACGTAGTTATTATCGGTGAGTTTTCAGTTATTAATCTTAAGTCAATAATATATTGCCCTTACCTATAAGGACGTTCACCAGTATGGATACGTTCGTGCTCCTTCAGCTTGGAGCGAACATAAAAGCCCTTGAGACAAATGTCGCACTCAAAAGGACGTTTACTATCGTGTTTTAGTTCGTGCTTCTTTTTCGCTTGCGGATCATGAAATCTCATATCGCAGAGCTTGCACTTAAATGGCATTGCGCCAGTATGCTTATTAATATGCCAATTAAGTGCACATTTTGCCGCATAACTCTTGTCACAAAAGTTGCACATGTGTCGAATAGTTCCTTTTTGCCCATCCTGCGATTCTTGGTTCTTCTTCATTTCAATCTTTAAGTTCAAGCGATTTTCATTTCTATGAATGCGCGGAGACGCACCATGCACGTTTCTGTAAGAACATAACATATTTATAATATGATTATTTGTACTTTTTATGCACAAATCATTATGCAATAAATATTCAACATACTTCTCATGCAGATAACGCGAGGAAGAAGAACCAAATGCTTTATTACAATAATTGCAGATAAATGGTAGTTCGCCTTTGTGCTGCACACGCAAATGAATGTTTCGCATATAGGAATCATAGAATTTCTTCGGGCACTCGGGGCATGTATAGTTCTTCGTGCGTGTATGACGCAGCATATGTATTGTTAAATTACACCTCACTCGAAAAGATGCGCCACATTGATCGCACACATGATTTCGAGGCAAGGCCCTAATCTGTTCACGACGTATGCGATTTCTTTCCTCTTTAGTGCGCTTTTGTCGTAGTGCTTTTGGCTGCACAGCCCTACTTTGCCTTGCCGGTTTTCGACCTGAGATTATTAAATTATTCTGTCGTGAACGTGTTGTCTTGTCCATACCCTTGTATTCATTTAAAAGGTCCTCATAAATTTGGGCACCCAAAGCTAGGCTATTTGGATCTACGGCAGTTGGCGCTACTGTCCGTCCAATTTGTTTTCTTCGCACACGCGACAAGGGCTTCATGGCAGTTTTTTGACCATTTTGATCGATTGTCGTACACACTGAAACATAATTATCTGTTACATCAATCTCACTAGCAAGCTCTTGCTGACCGGCGGCCTGATCATCCCAAATTTCTGTTTTGCTTTCCTTTATAATATTTGGAATATCATCATCGACCCCTTTGGATAACTGCAATTCAGTGTGAATACAAGTTTCACGAAATTCAATTGCTGTCTGCAGGCTGTTAACGCAAGTAGAGCACATAACGGCCGACATCCCTTCAATACATTGAATCTGAAAAGTCAAATTTTTTAAACCAAGCAAAATTCAATGTTCATAACAAAAAACAATTTAAAACTATATATGTGTGCATACTAACCCAAATTCCAGTGATAACTTCAATATGATAAAGCATCACAGCATTTTGATTGTCGCACAGATCCTTACAATTTTCATCAAAAACAAAGGTTGCATGGCAGGTGCGACATTTCATTTCTTCATAAACTTTTTCGATTTTGATACTACTTTTGGTGCACAAGTCAAACTGCCCTATGTGCTCCTCAGCCAAGGGATCGTTCTCACTAGGTGTGGGTGTAAATGGATGGAACACATTGCCCGTGGAACTAACAAAATCAGGCGCAGAGTTAATGCCAGTGTTTCTTATAAAATCTGGAGCAACAACAATTTCTCCATTGGCCTCAGCTGCCTCCCGCGCCGCTGCTTCCTCGAGCAGTTCATCGACCAACTTCTTGTTCCTCTTTTTTTCTGATTGCTCTCGTTCGACCACACTAATATCGTTTTTGTTGATGCATGGCACGGCGCCTGGCCTCAGCGTTCTCTTCGAACACAAACCTACACAAGTAAAAGCCGCAATTAAAGTACTTATATGAATGCGTGTTTTATTTAAAATTAACAATAGTACAAACCCATTTGAAATTGTAATGCTCCTTGGATGTCATCTTCTTTGAAGTGTTCATTGCAAATGACTGTGTTTGTGGTTACCTTCAGTTTGTCTCTACTGTTTTTGCGGCAAAACGCTACCCATTTTTTCAAAATATCTGTAGTTTTGGGAAACTGAAAAAAACTCAGTTGTTCCGAGTGTTTTTGCTTCTTTTTAAATCTGTTTGTGCAATTGTGCACCGCGCATTTCATTTTTAAGCTATTTCCTTTTTATTTGTGACGTCGCATTGCAGACCTAGAGCCAGGGATGGCAAACATATTCTGAACTCTACAGTAATGCAATCGATAGATTTTACGTATTTTAACGCTGATGTGTATTATTATTGGCGGAAAAATCAATTTCTTTACAAAAGCGCAATTGATAAAAATAGAGGTTTTTGTTAATAATCCTCGTAAGCCTGGTCCAGTAGAAGTGAAGCCTGCTTTATATGAGTCTTTGTGTAGTAATGGGATGTTAAACTAGATTTCCGTTTAAATTTTACATTTCAAATTTCGCAGCTATTGTATTTTAATCTAATAATATAATTTAAGAAAAATTGTTTTCGAATATTACTTATACCAAAACGGCTGTTTACCAGTGTGCACAGTAGCGTCATTGAACTTTGATTGGCAAAAAGCACAAATATTTTTGGGCATAATAAATTTGTTTGTAAGGCTATAAGAATTTAAATATATATTGGCACAATTAATGCTGCTCTTAATGCTAGGATTTTTGGCACTAATACGACTGTTCCGTTTGCCGAAGGTCCTACACAGAATTGTACCTGACATATTGATATAATATAATTTATTGGAATAACAATATTGTGATGTTTTATTTCTTACAATTTTTGTATTTGTTTATACGCCTGAACATCAAAATAGGGACAGAGAGTGCTGTTAGACTGTTTACTATTTAAGTATGAAGGGCAAAGTTCATAGTCCATAGTTAGTAACGAATAAAATATAAGACGTGTAATAAGAGTTAAAGAGTTATGCGCTTGTAAATCGGCACCTTTTATTAACGAGTAGCCGTTCATGGTCTAAAATTGATCAATGCATATTCATAGTTTAGTGGTTTATAACAAATACTTATGTCTGCACAATGCAGACAGTATATTTTATTTAAACTATACTGCAACTTCTATTAAAACTTTGATTGACTTGTAGTCTAAGCTGGCTCGTTGAAAGATCTCTTAATGAGGAAACTATAAAATCCATTTTATCATTTTATTTTGGAGGCTCTAATTTGTCCATTATTGTCCAAACTTTCCACATAATCTTGAAATACAGTTTCATATAGTGGTTCCTTGTTATGTGTCCACAAGAGTTTGCCTGGCATTTGATTGATCCAAGATGTCTTGAAATCAAATCAAATACATGTTTTCATATACATTTCAATAATACACCATGTTGAATATTGATTATTGCATTTATTACTGGTTTCAAATATTTTTTTTTAATCATTTACTAAACACAGATCAGCTACACAAAATCGCTGGACTTTTCACGAAAAAGAGTCCAGCTTTATAATTTATAAATTGTACTTAGCTTTGAAGCATTTTGTCCACTTTTGTATATATTTAGATAATTTTTCTCATATTTTCATATAAGTATGTAAGTACGTACGTATATTTAAACAATAAATATGAATAATTCAAGTCCAAGAAGAGATTTAAAAATTTATATAGTAAGTACACATGCAGATATTTGTTTTAAGAAATTTAGTTTTATGCTGCTGGTTTTATTTTTTTATTTTTGATTTCAATCAAAAACAGTTAAAATAATGTACAAATTATTTTTGTTTTAAAAATTAAAAGAGAACAATAAAAACTAATTGACTAAATCTAAAGAAACATTAAATTCAACATGTAAAACTAAATAAAATTGTTACAAAATAATTAAATCTGCTGAACAATAGAAAACTCTTAAATAAAATCATAGACTGAGACTCTGCCAGCAATTTTCTTACTATTAATAAGCATCGATTTGATTAAGGTGGTTTACACACAATTCATGTTAGCCAAAATTTACAAAAATTGTTGCAAAAGCATTTAGCCAGTTCCATGTATAAGTACTTGTATATATAATTTTATATATAGGGTCTGTATGTATATATACATATATTTATGCATATAGGTATGTATAACTTTAAGGTTTGTAGGGCAACAATTTGTGCGCAACATGCAAAATAATAAAATTTGTAGCATTTATATATTTGTATTTTTGCATCTAGCCGCAACTGAGGTGTACTGGTAAGCATTTAGCTCGAGGGCTGCTCCATTATGCGCTTCTGAAAGAAGCAATAAGCTTGCCAATGAATCAAAACCGCTAGCTACGACCGGTGGTTGCAGCAGGTGTCGTCAATTCAACCGTTGGATCAGCATTGTTTGCCGGCACTCCCGACAAGGTAATCGCTCGCATATGATGTACAGGCCGTATTGACTTGAGCTGTGTGGTACCATTGAAACGAACATTAACATCTCCACCCACCATGCTCAGTGGATGCATGCACATCTCCGGCTCCTGTTGGACTTGTGGCACTGCAGCCTCCGGCAGTCCGCTGGCTGCCATTTTGGTGACCAAGACCAACTCTTCTTGCGGTGCAGTAGCTAGAACTGTTGAAGTGGCAATGGGAACATTATAGGTTTGACGTGTGGCTAGCGGTGACAGAGCTGTGGGAGTTGTCTTATAGCCCATTCGACTGAAAATGCTGCCGGAGCTGCTGTGGCTGCTGTTGGTGCTGTTGCTGCTAGCTGTGCTAGGCGGACTGAGGGGCGTGCCAACGCCAGAGTCCACCTCTAAAGGACTCTTAATATTCGCCACAAACTTATCGACATGCTCCGGCAACTTGAGTTCATCCAGTTTCGTTTGCATAGCGCTGTGTGCACTGGCATTGTCCAGCAGACGATTCGGACGCGTTGGTGGCGTGGGTGGAGCAACAAGTGGCTCGTTATGGCCATTGCTATGGCTGCGCTGTTGCAGCTGCACATACTGTTGCTGCTGGCGCAGTTGCTCAAAAAAAGGTGTCTTCTCCTTCCTCTGCTTTTGAGGCGAACCATGTTCGTCTTTTTCGCTCAGCTCTTCGACCGCTTTGAGTGGAAACCCCAAGTGACTATTGACTGAAATTGATTTGTTAATTTTACGTTCGGCAAATATGGGCTTGCGTCTCTGTCGATCTAAATCGTTTAGTTGCTGCAACATGCGTTGCACCTCGCTAGGCAGCTCCAGTTCCGGATTGTGCTCAACCAGTTGACCAATATAGCGGCCAAGTGTTTGTATTGTCAACTCCAATGATTGCACCTGTGATTGCAGCGTTGAGATTTGTGTTATTTGCGATGAGCGTGTTGTCTCCAGCTGTGCAATGGACGATTGAGCGAACTAGCAATGGCAAAAAAAATAGTTGATGAATAACCGTACCCTTATAGTATTACTAGTTGAAATAGGCAACTTAAGCTAACCTGCAGCTGTTGCTCCAGATGTTGATTTTGTGCCCTTTCTCTATTCAGCATTTCCAGATGATGATTTGTCGTAGTTATCTCCTCCTGCAGCACATTGTATTCCACATTATATTCGGCCAACTGCTTGCCAATGTCTAGCGAAAAAACCAGCTTCATTATTTTCTCCATGCAGAGCGATTCCATTTTGGGCACTACTGTCTTCAAATAGTCCATTATCTCTTCAAAGTTATCGCGTGCCAGCAATTGTCGCTTATGCACCGACAGCAGTGCAATGGCAAACTTAAAGATAACATCGGAGGACTCTAGAAAGACCAAATCGAATACACGCGCCACAAAGCCCAACGGAAATTGTGAACTAAAAACCGTTAGGATCCAAGGAGCGGCATATAAAGTGGGCGAAACATCATTTTGATCCAGCCACACATACAAGTCCGGCAGATGATCCTTAACCAGGCGAGACAGCTGATACAACTGCAGCTGGAACTTCTTCATGTCCGGCAGGTATTTGGTGCGCATGTTGCGACAGAACATTAGATGCTTTAACAGCTGAAAGGCGCTCGCCTCATCGCACTGCGGAACATGGAAAAACATGTATTAAATTTCCAAATCGATATACAAAGTCAACTAACATGTAACAAGAGTACGCCACAAATAAAACCCAATCCTTGACAGTAGCCTAGCTCTGGGTCCAGTATGGAGTAGGCTTTCAGCAAATTGAACAGAGACAACTGTCCCAATCCAAGTGGATCCTTGTAAAATTGATGATTGGGAAATGTGCGTCCCAGATCAATAAATATAGCATGCTGATGCTCCGTTAATTGCTTGAGTAACGTTTGATACGGTGTGTTAAAATTTGGAAAACGTTTTGCATCCACTGGCGCCATGTTCATTGAGTGCTGCTCAGCCAGGAAAGTCCAGACATCTCCACGTTTCGAACGTGGCACTCCGGTGCGTATAGCATGACGCAACACCTTTGGATCCTTCTTGTTGCCAATTTGCATGGAGTTGCGTTCAATGATTTGCTCCCAGCGCTCAATAAGCTGCTTGTCACATGGCACTATCTCCTCGTAGTCCAATTTAATGCGCTTCAACTCATTCTCATTCTGGCGTGCCTGCAGCATCGCATTCTCAGTCTCCATGCGATTTAGCATTATCGTCTGTCGTATTGCCGTGCGCCATAGTTCCCGCAGGTCAGCAGCATTCCGCTTGCCACGCTTGGAAGCTATAGTTTGAAAGTTTGAGAGTATTAACAATTGAAATTTAAAATTTCAATATAAATATGACTTACGCTTGCGCATTGGTGATAGAAATTCGGTGGGCCCTTCACTGTCCAAACCCTTGGATGGCGTCACCACACTATTAAGTATGGCCTGACGCCAGGAGCCCTGATGTGTTTCCGCCTCTTTCGGACTGTTGCCAACTTTCATAAATCTACAAATAACAAAAAAAAAAAATTATGAGGTTTTAGCAATCAAAAGGCTAAATTAACTTACATATCCATCATTGGGCTCTTGAGCTGATCGGCACTGGGTTTATTACTAGGACTAGCACAAATAGTGTTCGAACGCGAACGGAAGACCTCAGGCGGTGACTGCGTGCCCGGTGGTTCCATGGATCCCTCGCGTATCTCACGCAGATTGTGCGGCGGCAAACCAATATCATCCTTAGATGGCTTACGCTTGAGCAGGTTATCAAAGGAATTGGTTAGCGAGCGTTTTGCCTTCATGAAAATGGTGCTGCCGCCCAAATACTGATTGAGAAACTCCGAGCGATTCTCGGCAGTGTCATGAACATGACGCTGCTGCCTGGACTCACAGTGAGCCCTCAATAGCATCATTAGAAACTGATTCTGTTCAGCAACCGGTGAATTTGTCTTTTCGGAGCCACAATATTTGGCCCACACCATTTCCTGTTCATCATCGCTCAATGTGGCAATGCGACGCCAGATCATTGATTGGGTCTTCTTTTCGGACAGACCCTCCACATCTGTGCAGAGCTTGTGGTACCACAGCATGGGGCAATGCTCGCAGCTAAAGATCTGTGTCTCCTGCTTCTTCTTTTGCTCGGCACATGTATCAAAGGCCTGCGCTATTGCAGCCACAATGTCATCGCACACATGCTCCGACTGACACTTGAAGACGTAGCCAATGTAGCCCTCGTTATTTAGCTCCCGACAGATGATGCCAAAGTGATCCAGTGACTTCTGGCCATGCACACAGCTAGCCACATCCTTAAAGTCCTTGTAGAGCAGAACTTGCTTGCGATCCGGCGAGATAAGCCTCAAATCGCTGCGTCCAACCAAGAAGACCATCGTTCGATTCTGTTCCACAATCGGCGGAATGCAGCCCTGCGAGGCAGAGCGATCTCTTTGCTTGGGTATGCTGTAAGGGGTGAAAACGAAAAGGATTAGCTGAGATATTAAAATGCGTTAATATGTTTGGTTTAGGCGTGCCGTGCTGGATAAAAAAACGTGCTGTTGGCAGGCAAATTAAACTTTAAAGAAACCAATCAAAACGTAATATACTTTTGTGTAAGAGCGGTAACATTATCTGAAGGAGTTATACATATATCTCACATCCTTACAGCTAAAGTTACCAAACTTTGTAAGGAAAGGAAAAGGAACGCACATATTTAATCTTATATCTGTATCTGGGATGCGTTACGCGGTGCAATAAAAGTATCAAACAGAAGGTCAACAAAAAATGTAATTAAGCAAAGTCATCTAAACATGCTTGGGGGTCTACTTGGCGTTAAGACGCCACTTACTTCTCCACTGCATAATGATTTGGAGCAGTTGCTGCCGATGTGGCTGCTGTGGGAGCCCCATCGCTTTGTTCTCTGGGTGGAGTTTGTTGTTTGTTAACAAAGACATTGGACGCTTCCTGTTGCTGACTATCCATATCCGAGCTGCTTCCATATTTAAATGGGAGGTCAGATTAGTTTTGGGTCACGCGTGTTTTTGGCCAATATTAATACGAGCAAAAATGACAACAATTTCAAAATTAATTTTAATACTTACACCTCTTTTTGGCCCAGCTCCAGTTGGCTTTGGCCGCGTAGCAAAGTCCGCTTAGCTGGTGATTTATTCTCCTTATTTTCCTCGAGTCGATGTGGTACGGCATCTGGCTCGGTGCCCGTCAATTGCAGTTCCACCTGTGGAATGGGCTCTTGCTGCTGCGATTCTTGATCATCCTCATCCTCTTCTTTGAGTTCATGGCTCTTGAGAGAGCTGCCAGCACTCTTTGCCTCAATGCCAACGCCACCCTCGCTGCTTAGGGACATCTTGCGATTCTGCAAAAGCCGTAATCGTTGTGCATCGTATGCCTTGAACTTGGGCAGGGCATCGTCAATGAAAGTGTTCGGCACTCGCTTCTGCGAGACACGTATCTTGCCCACATACATGACCTCAAAGAAGTGCGTGTGATTTGGCGAAATGTCCGCCAGCAGCGACAGATTACTCTGTGCCGACGTGGACGTGGGAATGTTCACAGTGCCCGAAGAGCTGCTCAATCCGTGCGTATATGATTTGGATGCCTTCATCTTGGAGCTGACTATATTGGGACTAGGATCGTGCTGCGCAGTCCTTAGCGCCTCGCTCATCTTCAAATTTGTTGCCGGTGTTGCATGTATGCCATTGAGTGAGCCATGAGTCGAACCATTGCCACCAGAAATCAGTGTTTGTGGTATGCTGCCCACAGAGCCACCCAGCGTATGTGCCGGATCACGCATCTGTTGCATCAGCTCCGCCATCTGTAAGGAGAGAGAGAGTCTGTGAGTAATTAAATAGTCTAAAGTTCTATAAAATGGGCAGCAGGCGAACATGCGGCAAATACAACAACAACCTATAAACTCTTAAAAGCTTCATTACGTTTGGACACCCTTAGTAATTTAGACATGGCCACTTTCCGGTCTGTCATCGCATCGAGTTTTATGACTTTCGTCACTTAAAGGGATTAGTTTTTCTGAGTTTGCGGCTGGCAATTAAATTTCGGGCATTAATTTTGAAAAGATTGGCTTTGTTAAGCTTACGAACATTGAAGGAAAAACTTTAAAGCTAAGTTTCCTAAAACATATTCATAAGTAAGTTAAATTAATATTGAAGTTTTCTTTTGCCCATTAAAAATGTTATGAGCGAGTTTAATAAGCATGGACCTTTGCTATTTAATCAGTTTATTAACGATCTTCCAGCTGATATAACTAACTCTCTGGTATAAATGTTTGCTGACGATGTGAAGCTATGTTTCACTTATATGATGCTCTGGTCTGATTGCGTTTTTCCCAATCCACGCGTTAACGTTAACTTTTCAAATGTCATGGCCTTCATTTTGAATTTACTTTTAGATTGGGTGCTTAAATAGAAATGGCACTTGGGAAGCCCTAAAATTTTCTGAGACTTTACTGAACCAAAAGATATATAAAATTCTCTGAAAAAGAAACTAATTAGATTGCATTCAGTTTTGCATAACTTTTATTTGTTTTGGTCCCAACAAATATAATGAAAAAAACTGAATTATAAATCTTGTTCTTATTTATTATTTAAGTCTACAACTTTAATCCGTATCCTGCATTAATTATTATCGATGCATATTCTTTCTTCTTATATTTTGCATTCCAAATACTATTGCAATTGCAGCTTCAGTGAGCATTGCATTCATGAATAATTCATTATCACGTTCACTATACATGTGCAGACATCGTGTCTGCGCTGCTTCAGAAATGTCTGAGTAAAGCATCATAGCAACCAAAGCAACAAATCTTTTATGAATCTCCCAGCTTGAACAGCTGTTTGCGGCGTGTTGCGTTTGTTTCTCAGGAACATCTGAAATTATTCTCTCATACTCCTGCTCTCTGTCACAGTTGAACGGCATTGAAATGCTGCCAAAGAGCTTAAGTGGAAAAAAAAGAATATCAAAAGTTTGCCAACCAAAGTTGCAAAGTCCAATGTCAGTACATAGTGCAGCTGTCTTCTGTAAGATGTGCCGTGTATCTTATAAATACATTAACTGCAGTGACAACTTATTGTCATTTATCAGCTCTTTAGGGCGATAAATAGCAAGAGCCACATATTAGGCTAACTCTTGGCTACCAAAGTTGAGATAAATAAATGTTCTGTCTCTATATAGTATATGATACAACAAATTTTTTTTTTTGCTGATCAGCCACTGTTCGAGTGATAGTGACGTCATTTGCGCAGACTATACAACAAGTTGACACATTTTAAATACACATTTGTTTGCCAATGTCTAAAATCTGATTTATATATATATAGTACAATAAGATCCATGTGTTTTCCAATGTGTACATTATATAGCAAGCGCACGCGTTAGCAACGCATCTTTTATTGGCACCACTATTAGGCTTTAGACTTTTTTTTTATACACTGTATTGTTTTTCGAAAGAATCTTTTTTTTCTTTCTAACTATAATAAGTAATTATTTTGGAGAACTTCTAAATATATTGCCGTGCATTATATCTGTATAATTAACTAATTTGTAAACATTCACAAAAAAGTAACATGTACAAAGTGCATATATATAAAAACCTTTATACACATTTGTTTGTGCGTAAAATTGTGTGTTCGTTAATTGGTTTTAGCAATTTGCGTGAGTTTGACAAACAAAAAAAAAGATTACTCTGAGAACTCGCAAACACTAATTGACATATGGATAGATACAATGTTCGCACACACATATGAATATGCATATACATATATATACATTATTTAAATATGTACAAACATATTTCTTTCTAGAATTTAATTCAACGTCACGTTCGCATCGCGTTTTTTGCACAGCTACGCCTTTTGATATTTTATTTTTTCACAAAGTATTACGTGCTCTTAACTTTTACTCACTGCTGTTTTTTTATTAGTGCCTATACTTTGCTAGCAGTGTATGATAGTGCATATTGGTACCAAGCAAAAAAGAGCTTCCTGAATAATGACTTTAAAGTGTAAACCTATGCAGATTGGCAACATTTGTTAACTTATTTAAGCCTGGCTACTTAGTATTTCATGCTCGCGAGATGCCAATGCTGCTTATTTGTATTACTAATAAACGTCTCACAAATCGATAAATGTACATACATTTGTACATATCTAAATCTAAATATGCATATTAAAAGCAACATCAATTGCTTTTGAGCTGCGCGAAATTGCATAGTAAAAAGAAAACTAGTTGAAAAAGGTCCCTAAGGTCAAATAAAATCATAAAGTGTGTATTTGCGTTTGAGCATTGTAATTGTTTATTTGCTGCCGAATGGCCAAGCATTTAATATTCACTACCTGTATTGCCCACAGCTCGTTCTCTCTAAATAAAAAACCAGAACTTGAACAGGATTTGAGATGTAAAAAACCAGTGTGAGCAAAACGTAAACAATGGACTACCTAGTAACACTATAAGAACAGTTATTAGGATTGAAATATTTGTTTTTGTCACGGTTCTAACATAGCAAAAATGTAAATTTGTATTAGAACAGGAAGATTCACATTCATTTTAACTGTTTCATCTGTTATGTAACGTTCAAACAATAAACAACTTTTGTAAACATTGCAATGTCATATGTCTGGGTAACAAATTTACATCTGTTTTTTTTTTTAAGCATTTTTTTGTTGCTCGTTATTGCAACTCGTTTCATTTTATTTCGTCTTATTTGCTGGTTATTTTTTTCTCCGACTTGTTATGGAATTTAAATAGTGTCGAGCGGATTGCACACGTATTGAATGAAAGGCAATAAAAACTTAATGTTGAATGTATTTTAAAGAGCAGTCAATGGTATATTGAACCTTCGGTAAATGACCGCATAGCAGATCTACTTTTAATATTAAAGAGCAATTAAACATAAAATGTAAATATTGTTTGTTATTTGTTTGCAATTAACTTAAGCAAAAAGCTCAAGCATAATACGCAGTTCAACAAACACGTTAATTGCTTTGCGCGACCTTCAACTTGACCCACAAACTTATACAAACAGTTTGGACAGTTCTTCAAGTGGTTTTCAAACTTTTATGAAAAACGGTTTACCTAAAGCTTACGCTCCTTTAAGCATAAAACGGTCAAAGTCAAGTGTGCCGAGTCAACAAATCGAAAAAAAGAGATTAAATAAAAAGAGAAGAGAATTTTTCTGTTTGGACATAATACAAAAAAATGGCTGACGCATAATTTTGTGGCACACGCGCGAAACTTCTTCTTTTTACACTCGATACAGAAGGTAACGAGTATATTGGGTTTGTGCAATGTCCGTCATTATGTCTCTCCGTCTGTATGAACGCTACTTTTTCGACACCCTTCAATCTTGAGCCTTGAAACTTTGCAAATATCTTTTTCATTGGCCGGGATAGATAAATGGACATGATTGTGGTTCCACGATTACTGGGGGCTGGCAAATCGATAACTTAATATCGATAAATCCTTATATTTCTCACACCCTTACAGTCAGAAGTACCAAATTCGAAAGAATTTCCCCTTAAAAACTGCATCAAATTTTGGTACCATGCACATTCATATCGCCCCCAGCCCCCCGCAGTTTGAAATCAGAAACACCTACACGCCACAAAGATCTGTAGCAAAAACTGTAATGCTACGCCCCTAAATTATGCCCCTGCCTCATCGCCTCTCTAAAAGCGGGAATGCAGTTCGCAGTTTTTGAGGTAAAGTCAACAAACTTCTTAGGAATATAACTGGCGAGATCCCCGAAAGATCTGCATTAGCCAATCTTTAAACGCAGCTTGCATCCCTGCATCCGAGCCCTTTCGCAATCAGGCCTCTTGTTGGCCGTTTTTAAATAGGTATCCAGTATACCGCAGTCGGTGTGTGTGTGGGGGAGTGAAAAAATTAAATTGATAAAAGCTGTTTATATGGTAATGAACTTGTGAGCTTGCTATTTGCATAGGAATCGACATATTTTCCAGGCAACAAAATAAAGTCAACAGAATAAGTTAATAAGTTAAAAATTGAAAAATATATGGAGAGAAGAGTATTGAAACAACAATTAAAAATTCTTAATACGACTAAAGAGATGGCAAAATCAAGGTAAATATGAAAGCAGCTCAGTTGAGTTTAACTATTGGTTAAGGTGCTGCCTGCATAATCAAAGCCAGTTACAAAACAACAAAAAACAAAAGCTCAATTTAATATCATGCAATGTAAGCAAACATAAACCAAGGCGCAAGCAACAAATTAATAATATAGTATAAAGCAATCAAAACATAGCAAAACCATTTGAATTGAAATCAATTTAAAGGCAAAGCCTTAGGCTTTTAAGCAAATAAACTTTGTCCGGAATATTTCTACATACGGCACGGCTTTTATTCAGCACAGATGCATCGCTGACGGAGGCAGTCAGGATTGTGTCCCGATGAAATGGCACGGTAAACATTTTGCTTGTTCTTGCTCTGCCTGTTTCTTTTTATATTTGTATTTGTTGTTATTTTTTTTTACTGGATGCTAGTTAAGTTACGAAACTTAGAATTGCTACAATTGTCGCAAGGCACAGAAGCAATTTTGTTTTTTTAATATATCACAAAATATTGGAGGAATTATTTTTTTTTGTCACTTTTCAAATTATTTCTCACTAACACAAAATTGTCGTGTTTATCATTTTGAAGATGTTTTTAAATTTGCGCTATTTTGAATACAAATTAATAATAAATCAATGTTGAAACATTTTCGTTAATTATTTTCGGTTATTTTGATTATATTTTGTATATTTTTATTAAAAACTTAAATGAACATCTTTCAAACGACTTTAAGCACAATCGATGGAGAAATAAAAAATGTGTAAAAACATTTTTTCGGCAAAGTTGACAGGGGCTTAATAAAAACAGAAAAATTATGTAAAGAACCAACGGGTCAAATGAATCTAACTGGCTTGCAGTATAAGGGTGCCAGCAGCCATAAAACATTATTATTCGCTTAATTACAAGAATTTCACAGTTCAGCTGTTGTAGAGGCTGTGATTGTAGTTAATATTGTTGTTTTTTAAACAGGCAGCGTGTAAGTTCAAAATACTTTATTGCGGTTAAAGTTGTGCGATAAAACAACACACACAACAAATAGTTATTATTCCCTAGAGTCGCATTTAAATTTATGACAAATTCTACAAAGTTAATACCTAAAAGCTTCAATCGATACAAAGGCATCAAATAGCTGTATCTGCTTTTTGCAAGTCTTTATCTACATATATATTTGAATATATATACAACGAGAGATGCTTCTTTTTAAGTTTTTTTGTTTGTTAATTTTCACGTTAATTGCATTTGTTACTATACGTTTGAGAATTGAGAAATGTTTGCACTGCCCATTGACAGGCAACATTTAAAGTAATTGGGACAAATGCAAATATAAAATCGAATGCTTTAAGTGCCTTTATATAACGCTTGTTTATCTAAGTACAATTGCGTTAAAAATACATATGAAAAAATACTATATTGATTGTTCTTTATGATTTACTAAATAGCTTGGAGATTAAAATTTATTTATTTGTTTACCGGTTTAATCTTTTACCAATTAAAACATTCTTTTCTTTTCAATTGATTTTATCGTTCTTGAGGTTGAAGGCATTTCAATTTAAATATAGTATAACAATCGCATAACGCATAACCAAATGACGCGGCTAGGAAATATGTACTATAATGGTATATGGGGACTGTGTTTTGATATTTGGCTGGCTGGGGTTTTTTTTTAAGTACATTATTTATATATATATTTTATTTAGATATTTGTTGTTATTTTTCACTCTAAAAAATGCAGATCTTGTTCATTTCGATAAAACGCGCACGCTTATTATGATTTTAGCTTATTATTTTATGGTTGAAAATAAATTTTAATTATTTCATTTTTATTACATTTTGTTAACGGGATGATTTTTGTTTTGATTTGTTTCTGCTGGTAGCTGTCGCTGCCTTCAGCTTAGCGCGCACGCGATTCAATTGCCGCCAGACAACTGGCGAGCAAAAGCGAAAACGGATTCCATTCACTGATCGCCCGACCCACTGAACACACACAGAGAGAACTGCTCAAAAAATTAACAAACAACAATAATAATAATACAACCTGCGCATGCGAAATTTCACAGCGCAGCAGAGTTAAGAGAAACAGTGAGAGTGTGGGAAAAAGAGAGTGATGTTCACTTGAAAGAGAGCGACAGAAAGCGGGTGTCAAAGTGAGAACAGACAACACTGCGTATGTGTGATCTGTGCAATGTAGGCAAAAATCAAACATTTTATTTAATACACTAACAATGAGAATACTTAACATGAGTACGGGTATATTAACTTAAGCTAGGTAAACAAGCAGTGATTGAAAAAATTGAAATGTAAGCTTTGATAATGTTCTGCCGTTTAGTTTAACTCAGCCGATCTAATAATACCTTAAAGGTCTTAAAGGCCTTGAACTTAATAACAACTGTTACCAATCTTTAATATGTACTGAACCGATAACTATTGAAAAATATTAGGAAAATCGAGGCAGAGTTAAACTCAATAAACTACTTAACAGTAATTTGCTGTGCCGTGCAGGCTGCGTTGTTGCCAAATGTGAAGAATATGTTAGCAACAGTATGTTGCCAGCTGCATTGGTAAACTAAACTTAACAAAGAATCTTATGCTTAAAATCAATTTTATATATTGTGCTAGTGAACTAAATGTGTATGTGTGTGTGGCAAACAAACAGGCCAAGGCCAACAATGCCGTGTTTGTTAAATTCGAACATATGCAAATTTCAATTGCTACTAGTTAAAATCGGGGGAACAAAGCCAGGCTAAAGTTTCTGCACGTTTACGAACATTGTTTTGATTATGATTGTGCACTTTGCGTGATTACTAGAGTTAAGTTTCAAATCAAATTGGATTAAACTTTTTGATAAACTAAAAGCTTTTATGAAAGGACTATGAAGAAGGTTCTAATCAACTGTTTGTAATTAAATAAACCCTATACAGGATACAATGTCCTCTTGTATACTATTAAAAGTCAAGCGAGCATTTCAAATTGACAACAACGACAACAACAATATCTCGATTATGTCAACGGTATGTCGGCCACTTTGGCCGCAACATAATAAAAACGTATTTGCAACAGCGAAGCTGATGCTGATGCTGACGATGATGATGAGGTTGATGCAAATAAATAGCAGCTTTGTGTGCCGTGCGTCATCAACAGTCAAAGGATAAAAGTCACCGCAAGGACAAGCAATAAACGTGAATTGTATGTTGCCATTTCCTTTTACACAGGTTTTTAAGTGCGCGTTTTTCTCAAATCAAAATAGCATGCGACATTACGAATACGCCACCGTTGGGACTAACGTTTAGTACAGTCAACAACTGTGTCGCAATCCTTATATAAATGTATATTTCAGCTTATCAAAATGTTCACAACCGCAAAAGAGCACAGCTGCCATCTAGCAGCTATTAACTGCCTGTTTTTCACTTGCTTTTCTAATGGTTTCAACGTTTTTTTTTTACCTTCATTTTGTTCTTTGTTTTCGCACCCTTGCTGCCGCCGCCCCTTATTAGCGAAATGCTACCCAGCTGGGATGCTCAGAAGCAATTATTTTTGTTTACCTCCGAACATGTTTTTAAATGGTCTTTTGCATCCGTGAGCTCATTAAATTTCAAGCATTTAACAGACGATTATTTTGCGAATTGCGTTGTTCAAAACAAGAGAATTTATCAAATATTTCAAAGGTACAATGTTTACTATTTAATATTTCTTTAGATATTTTTTATCTCCTAAAATGTGATCTTGATGTATTTTGGTCTTTTCTTTTGTTTGCTTAAGGTTCTCTTCATAACATTACCATTTATTCGTCTAGTATTCAACAAATTCAATTCATTTTGAACTTTTCAAAACTTTTAGAAATTCGTTATATGAAACGGATGCTGTACTTAAGCTCCTCCTTTCAATTCGTTTAACCGGATTCTAAAACTAAAATTCGTTTGTGGCAACTTTTCTAAGCATTTTCATGCCAATGCATTTGAAAAGAAATACACACACAAAAGAAAAGCCACAAACTGACACAGAATTAAAACGTATAAAATATAAGCTCAAATTGGAACTTACCTCCTCGACGGTTTCGCATTCAAATAGATAAATGTGCAGCAACGGATCTTTGGGATCTTTCAATAGATAGACGAGTCCCGTAATGGGTCCTTGGAATTCCATAAAATTTTGTGGCTGCTCAGCATCGGCTGCTGCTGCCTGCTGCTGTTGTTGTTGCTGTTGTTGCTGCTGCAACTGCAGCTGATAAGCAGCCGCAGCGCTGGACGAAAGCGAACCGTAGGATGTGGATGTGGTTAGAGCGTGACGCGACCCATTTGTGGTCAATGAATTGCTAGCAGCACCAGCACCACCAGCCGCTACAGAGGCAGTGTTGGAAGCGGAAGCGGTGGAGTAAGAACCTGCAGTTGCACAATTGGCAGCTGTGGGCTGAGCGACATTCGATTTCAATTGTACAAAACCATTGCCAACGCTCTTCGCCTGCGGTTTGTGTATGATGCGGCACATGCCCACGATATGCTTGAGCGGATGACTAAATTGTAGCTCAAAGTCCGAATTGTAGGATTCCAATATGCCATGCTCGATGCCAACAGATAGCTGAAACAATAAGATAATAAACATTAAAATATTTTGTAAGAACATATATAAATATGGTCAAAGTTAATAACGAACTTAAAATTTGTTCAACTTTTAGCCGCATGTGTTTTCAATCTAGTTAGTAACTGGTATAAAATATCAAATCAATCGATTCAAGCCATGAAAATATATATAATTTCAGTATTTATCAAAGCAAACAAACATAAAGTAATTTATTTCGACTATATGCATTAATGTAGCTCAGTAATTAAATCTTCGTATTCACTGGGCTACAATAATCTTGCCTCTGTTGCCTTGTTGCACTTCGCGTTTCCACTAGACGAAGCAGATTAACAGTATTAGAATTCTTTTAATCAGTTTACTTGCATGCACAAGTACAAAAGCAGTTCGCTTTGAGAGAAAGCAACCAGGACAGAGACCAAAGGGGACGCGGGCGAAAAGACAGACAGACAGTTAGATGAAAAGATAGACAGACAAGATAGGCAGAGAAGGCAGGCTGGGAATAGCTTGACAACATAACAAACATGGCGGCTGCTCCATTTCCGGTGTCCTCATCACTACTATTACCAACCGTCAACATGTGCACACCGTTTGCTGTCTCATTTTTTCTGTTTCTGTTTCTGTTCTGGCCCCTTTATGCACTGCTACTGCACAGTTTTTTATACTCCATACCAAAGGTAAAGAGTATATTGGGTCTGTGCAATGTCCAAGTTGACTTCCTTCAAACTTGAGACTTGAAAGCTATAGCCACCGAATTGGGTGTCAAGGTAGGCGACGACATCAAAAAACTGCATCAAAACTTTTGATACCGATCTTAACATACCGCCCTTGCCGCCCCCTGCGGTCGCACCACCTTCTTCAAAACGGGAATGCGTTTATCTTTCGCAGTTTTTAAGCTAGATTCACAAAATTTGGTAGCAATATAGTTGGTGGCATCCCCGAAAGATCTGCATTAGCCAAGCTTTCAATGCCGCGTACACCCGTATCACATCCGTTTGTCTTTTCAATCAGGCCTCTTTTTACCGGTTTTAAAACAGGTATCGAGTATATCGCAGTCGGTTGCGTTCTTGTGTAAACGTATGTATGTATGTATGTAAGTGCTTATGCTGTGCGCTAACGGGGTAGCTAGGGAGTGTTAATGGGGCGCTGTGAGGGGATATTTGTGGGGGTGTGGCTGGTGTTATGACTGGGTAGATCCATTTGGGGCGACGGTTTGTTGGATATTTTGCCAATTTTTTTTATTTTTTACCTTGCCTTACAAAACGAAACGGAAGCAAATGAAATTGACGTTCAGTTAGTTAGGCAGACGCTCGTTATATCAAATATTGAAGAGCTTAAAGTTTGTATAAAGGTGAGTAAAAAATGCATGCAAAAAAAGTGAAATGGTTGGAAATAGATTGGATATTCAAGTTAAAAGGGCAATTGAAAAGTTTTATTTCAAACAAATAAAATATTTATTTCAAAATATTTCAACCTGTCTATTCGATTAGTCTTTATTAATGCCCTTTAAGTAATCTTTACTAATTACGACCACTTTTGTTATAATTGTATTTGAAATTCATAAATAGGCAACAAAAACGATTCTCATAAAATTTTTGACACATTCCAAGCATTAATTTCACTAATTGGGGCGCACTAATCTCATAGCAAACCAGTTAAAAGGAATTCACTTCAAAGGACACACAGGCAAGCAAAGTTCCAATGAAAATTTAATTAAAATTCGCATAGTCTGGCACTCATGATGGCTTGTTACCAACAAGGCAGTATCAACTACTGAAATACATAAAATGTAAGTTGAAAAAATTCGTGCCATTTATTATACTTTAAGAGAGAGCGATGGAGGTAGAGAGAAAGCGATAGAGAGAGAGAGAGAGCGGGAGAGAGAGAAATAAGCACGTAATTAAGCAGGCTTGGCAGCAATGAAATCATTAGGGCAACATGCCCGGGTCTTGAGCTCAATCCAAATTAAATATTATTACTTTTTTTTTTATTGGCAAAGCTCCAAGCAGAAACCTTTTGGGATAGCTAATGATGGCCACGCCAGGTGGATTTTTAATTATTTTACAATTGCCACTTGATGCTGTCGTTCGAAAAGTGAATGGAGTACATGTCGATTGGTTTGGCTTTTTGCCTTTGACATTGACAGGACAAATTCAATTATGCTTTTGCCGGAAAATCTAAAGTTGTTTCACTCAGTTGGTTTGTAATGCAATTACAACGAACAAAAGTGAAGTGAGTTTTTCATTTAACGGTAGCAAAGAAAATCTAAAAGCAATTTATAGAAACGGAAAGCGAGCGTGATTGGTATGATTTAAAAACAACAAACAGGTTTTTGTAAGTGGAAAACATTTAAGGTATTCTAAAACAAAAATATTTAAACGTAAAGAACCTACGACAACCGAGAATAAAAAGTTGATTTTTCATAAATAGAATGCATAACAAACGTCAATCAATCGTACGAAAGAAAAAAGATTATCTGCGAACTTAGTTAAAGGCTAATTACTGTAATCACAGATTTGTGCTTAACGTTAGGTATCCTGTATTATAAATGGCAACGAACTCAGAACAACGAGACTCTGACCTTTAAGGTCCCATTTTACTACAACTACTAGTCGTTATTTAGACTTAAACAGCGGCAGAAGCACTTAATGTAAATTATATGGCTAAAATGCTGACGACAACAACTACAAGCAGCAGAGCAAAAGTAACAGCAATGTAATGAGCAATTGTAGTCAATTTATTGTGCAACGTAAACAACAACAACAACAACAAGAAGAGAACAACACAATCCATGCATAACAACAAATGCAAACGTCAGCTGCCACAAGAAAAACGTAATGAAGAAACAGTTTAAATGTATAAATCAGTGAGCAACAACACGCGATATTGACGTCCCAACTTTTCGTGATTCTAATTAGAGATGACAGATTTGTGAGTGTTGAAGTTGAACAGGAACGAAAAATGTTTAGTTTGAAATATTAAGAAAGATAGCTTCGATAAATAACTTAAAATTCAACTTGGAATGTAATCAAATCAAATCGCTTTTTAAAATAAGGATTCCTCAATTTAAAAGCTAATATATATTTAATCTTTCAGGGATTATAGTGGATTAAGATAATTATTCCAACCAGTAAATGTTTAAAGCTCAAATTTTACACACCACCTAAAATGTATATCTAATAACGAATCTCAAGGGGACAAGAAAAATCTTCGTTATAGAGAAAATTCGTTATATATAATGGGTTTTTGACTGAATAAAATTGAAGGGTTCTGGTTTCTGACTTCGTTGTATAGAAAATTCGTTATACGGAAGTTCGTTAAATGGAAGTTCGGCTGTATATCTACATATTTTATTATAAATGTGATCACGAGCACATCTCTAATTTAAATAACAACCACTTCAACAATGGACAATAATTTCATTGGGGCTAGTTGCACGTGGCGCCAACTACAATTCTAAGGCTATAGATGTACATATGTTAGGTATGAGTGTGTACGTGTGTGTGACAGTTGTAATTTATACATAGTAATTTGTAAAAGAGAACACAAAGCTTATAAAATCAACGTTGTCCGAGGGCGGAAAGCATAGAAAATGCAAAGTACAAAATGTAAAACTTGTTACAAATAAAGTAATACAATCGCTGTTTAGTAGTTAGTTAAAGTAAATATCTAAATCCGAATCGAACCTTTTGCTCTTTATAAATTCCTTTTTGTTGTACAACTTTGCATATGCTTAGCAAAATCATCTTGCATGTGGATCAACGACAAACGCGTCAAAACATGTCAAGTGATACGTGAGGCTTAAAAAGGGTTAATCCTACTATACTACTAACTATATATGTATATATATGTAAGTAGTATGCAAAAGGACTGCAGGACTGTGAAGATTCAAATGCAAAACGTCAACCGAATGGAATTGAGTGGGTGACATCATTCAAGCCCATTTAAGGCGCACGATGCGACGCAACAAAACTCAACGTATACGCCGCGTGAACTCAGAGAGTGTCCTCAACCCAACAACAGCGAAGTGTGAAGCCATTTACGAAGTGTGTGTGTGTGTGTGTGTGGGTGCGAGGCTTAAGTGCTCGACTGAGCTCGACCAGAAGCGGATTACCGAAGGGACTTCTCCCAACAAAGCAGCCGCCAAAAAAAGAAAAAAAATTCACAAAAAGTGAGAATTGTGTTTTTCTTTCTTTTTCTTTCTTCTTTTAACTGGCACAGTGGTCTATTGATTTTTCCTCTTCTTCTGCTAGCTTGAATCAACTTCCTGACTGCCGTTGTGACGTCAATGAAAGGCACGCAATGAAAATGTTGCTAGAAATAAAGAGCGAAAAAGAGAGAGAGAGCGGTGAAGGGTGAAAAGGTATACAGTAACTACCTGTCACGCGGTGGAGACGTAAACGAAAAGTCATTAGTGAAAAAGTTTTTGTTTTCAAAATTAGTGTTGTTATCGCCTCCGTTTGGGAGACATTATCAGTCAACTTATCATTAAATTCAGATAAAACTGTGAACAATTTAAATAAATTTAATTTTACTGAGCTAACTAAATACATGATAAATCATAATTTTTCTAACAAAATATTTATTGTTTTTTTCGAGTAATTTGTAGTAAATTAAAATTGTCCTATTTCTAGTATATTATTTAGCACTGCTATCAATTTCAATCTCTAATTGCTAACCAATATGCAAAGCAAATATTTATAATCACACACACACACACACACAAATGGAGAGTGTATTCTTTATAAGGATAACTTTGTTTGCTTGGCCATTGAAGCGTCACAAAGGTTGACGGAAAACTTCAATGTAGAGGCGTATGGGTGCTGAGCTGTTTGTGTGCTGCAAAGGTGTGGCACGTTTCGCACTTAAGCGGCAGCTAAAAGACAGCTTGCTATAATTTCCATGCGCTATTTAACATAACGCATTAAGCGGACACAACTTTTCTCAATGAAGAAGCTAGGGCAATTTAAGTTATACTTTATCCGTCTCTTTTTTCTCTCACTTTCTCTCTCTCTCTATTTGTGTTTGTTTGTTTTGTGTCAATTTACAGAAGTAGCTTGCATACATTTATCAACACAACAAACAAATGTGCATGCTTAAGTAAATATTTATATAGGAAAATATGCATTAATTTATTGTCTAGGCTGACAGAGAGAGAATGTTGCGTTTGTGGATACATAATTTTATTTGAAAATAAGCTAAATGAAATAAATTTAACATTGTTTTGTATAAAGATTACAAGAATTCCAATTAGTATAATTAAAAGAAAATTTTAATTGAGCCTTACCATATATTCTGGCAAATAAAAATACAGTTCCACCGTATTTTTTGCATTATTTTATTTACATAAGTTCCACAAATGTAGCAAAAGCTCTTTAGTTGGTGTAATTTATATATAAATAAAAAAGATTCTCTCAATTTTGGGACCGCATAAATCCAGGATCAAGCACAATGTGTAAACTTTCACCCAAAAGCTCTTCAACAAGCTTCCTAATAGAAAAGTAATTTCGACAATCCCTGCTTTCCTCAAATCTCTCAATACTTGCGGCTTCGCTGCAATGCCAAACACAAGCCTGGAGACATATCAAAGTTGCCCAAAATTTACTGAATGGTTAGCCAAAACACGTAGAAAGGATTCATTTCAAGACCCTTAAAGCCCACCTACAACCAACAAAAACAGACATCTAGGTAAATGGGCACGTTTTTGGTTTGGTTGCCAAGACCTATTGTTCAACTGTACAAAAAACTGAAGCAAGCTCACAAATTATATATTTAGAATGTATAAAAGATATAAATTAAAAAAAGGTTATTGTTAAAATAACAATTCAAAACCAAATTTAGCTCAAACACACACTCTCCACATCATATAAACCCTTATCAAAAGCATATGGTTCTACCTTTACACACACAAACTAATACAGAAAATGGTGTATGTGACTGTTGGGTCGCCTAATTGCAAGCTTGCTAAAATTAATTTCAAGCTTCATAGAATATTAGCCATGGGACATCGGAGTGCGGCGCCTGGCATGTGTGTGGGGTGAATGAGGGTGTGATGACAGCGATGGAAATGTGCGGCAATGGAAAACTTGTCGCTGCACGTGTTCAACGTGTCGTATGCGTAACGCGCCAGTTAGACGATACCTATTGTGTGTGTTTAAGGCAAAACAATCGAGAGGTGATCACAAAGTTTAAATTAAGTGTTCTTAAAATACCAATAAATGTTAAGATTAAGGTCGAAAGATGAAGTTTAAATAAGTTTTTGATCATTTTTCTACTAACTTTCTATGATCTCTCAAGTTTTCCATTATCATTCGACAGATTTCTTAATAATAGACAGATTTAATATGCTACCTTAACAATTAAGTAAACCTCGCACTTAAACGCCATCTATACACAAACATAAACATACTTATTCAACAGTGTGTGAGTGTGTGTGTCTGTTTTAGGATGACGATGCCGTCATTCTAATTAATTGTGAGTTTCATTTATTGCTCTCACTTCTACGCTTCATGCAAAAGTGGGTTCAATTTTTGGCAGTTCGCAAAACGCTTGACAACAGTAACTAATAAGTGTAATTGTCGTTTATGAAGCGTAAAATTATTAATAAATTGCATTCGCTTTGTGCTAGCTTTGAGTTGTTGTATTGCCTGACGTTCTGTTTAATTGACTTATTGAGCCGCAATAACCGCAAAGCATGCTGATAGCTTGACAGATTGGATGACAACATAATTATGAATAGCCTATCACTATTGTCTAGTGAGCAAGTGAAATGATTTAATTAAGTTCATATGATTAAAAGACCTCAAGTTGTAGCTAAATTGAGATTGAAACTACGAAAATAAATTACTATTAATAAAGAGTTGTCAACAACAAAAGGCTTGGATATTTTATGGGTAATAGTTTATATTATTCAAAGATTATTATAAAAGATTGAAGTTGTTTCTGTTAAGCAATCAATGATTTGATCGCATTCTAAACTGAGTTCTTTCAATAATTATAACAATGTATATTTAAAATACGAACAGTTATATTTCATTGCTCCTTTGTACATAGTTTGCACGTGGTTTTTCATAAGCTATTTATGTATGATGAACAAACTATGTATACTGTCTAGATCCTATATAGTTAATGTGATGTTATTAGTTTTACTTACCTTTGAATAGCTCTCTGTTGATCGTATATCGTTGATGGTCCATGGCAGCATGGAAGCCGAATAGCGTGGATCAACGGATGCACTGCCGCGATATGTCAGCGAGACAAGTCGAGTTTTCATCTTGTTATTGTTAGTTTATCCTTTTCTTTTTGTCTTTTGTATACAAATTCGTATAGTTTTTGAGTTTTTTAATGTTAAGCTTTACAAACTCAAAACTAATGCAAGTCAGACATTTTGAACTTTGGTTTTTTTTTGCGTTTAAAGTTTGCTGCATGGATGAAAATGGAAAACAGAAAGTATTAAATTTAAATCAATAAACAAACAATTATAATTGCGAACAACGCGATCCACTATAAAGTGGACTCCATTATGACTCACTCTAGTAACGACTAACGGTATTTTCTAGGACAAAGGACAGAGACCACCTGACGGCGCTGGCTAATTATTATGGTATCTTTTTGTATTGATAGATTCTCGTTCTCAGTACGGCTCATCAGCTGCGAAGTTTATTATCAATATTGATTTTTCCGCCCACAGACTTTGTTTGACTTTGTAGCCGCTTCGCATTTGCAAAAAGCAAGGCCCAAAAGCGGGGCAGTTTCTGTTTTTTTTCGAGTTTTTTTTTTTTTTTGCATGCGACTGTCAGAAATGTGTGGAGGGAGAGAATAAGAACAACCACCACATGTAGAAGGCAGAGGGGCATGGGCAAGGGTAGGACAGGGAAGCGACACCCCTGAAATCGTAGCTCGATGGCATGCTGGAATTTACTTTAGCATAAACATTAACATTTTACTTTCCTATGGTTTCTCAATTTTCACTTTTTAGTTTGCTGCTGTTCCTTTACACACTCACACATACACACACACCCACAGAAGCAGACACAAACACAAACACGTAGACAACACGCTTAGTTGGTGTGCGTGGAAATTGCAACAAAATAATAATAAGTCAACTGACCGAATGGAGACGAAACACACCAAAACGCTGCAAAATTACGATGAGAACTAAAACGGTATCCAATGTTCCTCGGTTAGAGTTTAGACAACGCCACAATTCACAAGCCCGATTCCGCCACGAATCCACATGCACGAGAACGTCCTTCGTCCTGCGCAGTAAGCGCATGCGTATCTATTTGCATGCAGACACAATGTTGTTTTTTTTTTAAGCGTTAGCTCCAGTTACACAACTGGTTGTCAAATCAGATTAGTTTTAAATGGCAATAATTATCACTCCCGCCAAACAAGAATTGAAGTAAACAAATAGATTCCACAGCAAGTCAACAGTGTACATCTATCGGCCGACCGCCAACATCTATCGGTTATTGCTTAGCAGCTGATTGAAAATGCCAATCACATGCACAAGCAGAAGCAGTGCTTCAAACAAGTGCAAGCACAATAATCGATTGTAACGTAAACGTTAATAATTCAAATTTAAAGCAATTTAGTTGATATTTTTAATTAAAAAAATTAATAAATTGAACCGAAGGTTAGATTCCCTCTTGAATCCAATCTGTCCAGCCAGTCGAATCAACAACGTTATACGTGCTACAGAATCTCGCGCTTAACATTCTTCTTCTACCTCTTCGGCCAGCTTTGGGCCTAGGCCAAGTTGTTGTAACCCAAGTTTCAAGCATTAGTTCGTGCTCAAGCGCGCTAAGCAACAGGTGTGTGTTACGACTTCTTTTGCTACGCTCGTTTAATCTGCGTGATTCGAGGGGTACGTTTTCGGTTAATTTTTATGTGCGGCTTTGGGTGTGCGTGTAGAAGAAGAGACTTTCACTACGGTTCAAAGCCCAAAGCCAGACTGCCGCAGCATAGACATTAATTAATGCGATCTGCACGCGTTGTTGTTATTTCTAACTCCAAGAGTGGCTCTTATGAGTCTATTTTCTACAGCATCGCCATTTCGCATTCGCCATATGTTGTTTAATGCTTATTTCAACTTAGAAACGCATACACAGAGACATGTTTGTTTTAATTTCTCACCAACAAACACAATGCGATGCTGTCAGTGTTTTTTTATGTGTGTGAGAAAATGGATATTAAACATAATGTGGAACAACAACAACAAAAACTTTTGTCGCCACCGACAGTGAACAGAAAATCCGTTAGTGCGCGAATGGAGTATTTAAAGTTAATTTAAATAATGAGGAATTTGCGCTCATAATTGATTTAAGTAGCGCACCATACAACAGAAAACACAACAACAACGGCGTTGCTCTTGCATTTGCATAATTTTCCACACACACTCGCACACATACGGCAGGAAAATCTGTTGCGCTTTGGTTGCCAGTTGCAGTAGCAGCAACAATCGGTTTTTGTTGTTGTTGTTGTGCTGCATTCACACAGTAACATTGCTCGTTGTGTGTACTTAAATGGCCAAGTTAGAATCCACATTCCACACAAAGAGAGAACCAACCACAGCACACAATGTATCTATCAAGAAGGAAGTGGCCAAAGAAATGGCAGACGAGCGCAGTACCAACAACAACAACAAAAACAGCGACTTATCTATTAGTTTCTTGAGCAAATTTCAAAATAATTGCACATTCTACACAATTTAGCCCAGACACGAGAACTTGAGCGGAGAGTTGCGATGATGTGCATTATATGTAATTTGAACAGGCACACACGCATACACACATAAATCACATTATTAAAACAGGTAGACTGGCCACGCGCAGTAAGCGTCGACAGAGACTGCGTGCAGTTTTTATTCTCTTCGTCCCACATGGGCAAACACGCAATCCATTTGGATTTTATGTCAAGCATCGTTGACACAAGTGTTGTTGTTGTGGTTGGTTTTTCTTGGTGGCCCACAAATGCACACATACATACATATGTTTGTAAGATAATGCTTATTGAACTAGTTAAATCTATAACTGCGATGGCCTTAATTAACATAACAATAGACAAAAACGCGGCACACAACACAAAGCTAATAACCCGAAGCGCAAATCTTAAGTTTGCAGCGGGCAGAAAAGTGAGTGTGTGTGTTGTTTGTGTAAGAATATGCCCCAAAAGCGAAATAGTCACAATATAATTAGAACGAGCGAAAGGCAACAAAAGAGCGCGCGGTCAAATGTTGCACAGTGGGAAGAGCACATAAAACAAAATAAACCTAATGCCCAAAGGTGATAAAAACTGATATTCAGAATAATTAAAAATGCAAATCGATATGGAACAACCAAATCTACATATGGCATGGCTTTGAGACGAAAGAATAGAAACAATGTCTCAGTTTTTTTATGGGCTTAAAATGGCGTTAGCTAGCTAATTAAAAATGCCTGATATTTACAGTAACATTTATGTATGTATGTACATATATCAAAGAATGGAAAATTAATGCTTTGCCGAAAAGACAATAAATCATTTTGTTTTTACATATCCATTGTTACTAATAAAAAAGCTTAAGTTAACATTAGAGCCGAACAGTTAATTCCCAAGCATTTCAAAAGAATTCGTAAGCACGCGCTAATTTACTACAAACATACAGAAACGTATGTACATACATAGTTATGTCAGTATGTATGTCTGTTTAGAAAGAGAAAGAGAAATGTAGAAGCTTAAATCTCACCTCTGATCTTGCCACCATTCCCTACTTGAGTGGGCAACCACTGTGCAACAAGCGATGCGTAAGCCAAAAGGTGTCTTTGTAGCACCTGTTGTTGTTAATGTTACCCGCCAGCCGGTTGCGTCTTATTATAAGCCGCACCGAATCCAAAACAGGAAAGCAAGTAAAATAACCAAGAAAACAAAAAACAAGTACAAAAGTTTTATTCGGCATATCGAATATTATATGCACTTGCAATGCCTACTTGTTTTTCATAGCATTTGTATGGCAGCTCTATCTTATGGTTGTCTATCCGATTTTGTAAAATGATTTAAATGCAAAAAAAGAACACCTTTACCAAAGTTTCAGCTTGAAAGCTCAAAAAGTAAGGGACTATCGACTCAGCAGTATAGCGTACTGATCGAGAATATACATATGTACTTTATGTGTTCGGATGTGCTTCCTTCAATGCGTTACACATTTCATGACAAAATTAATATACACTTTTCAAGTGTGCGAAAAAACTCAGCGCAGCTTAAAATAAATATCAAACCGGTTGCTGTGAAAATGAAAGAAAACTTTTGTTGCTTGTGCGTTATTTATTGTTTGTGAGATTTTCTTTTGTGACGTTTTGGTTTTTCTTTTCTATAATTCCAGTTTGAGTATTCGATTTTTGGTGAAATCAATGCATATGTAGAAAGTGAATTACAATCGCTTTGACATAACGCAAAAAGCGTGTGGAAAACGTTAAAAATAAAAGTGAAAATTGCAAAGTTGTTTAAATAAACTGGACACTGCCAAAGAAATTTTCTTACATTTTGGAGAGTTGTTTGTTGCCTGCATCATTATCTGCATCGAAGCCGAACTAAACCAAACCGAACACGAAGCGGTTCGTGAGGCCGCCGATGCGTCTGTTAATCCAAACTGCAACGGCAACGGGCGGTGCTGCTGCAGCTGCTCTGCAGTCCCAGTACAATTATAGTAGCATGCGTGAGGACGACATCGAGCTAGCCATTAAGGTGGTAAGTTATTCCCCCAACAACCCTTCCCACTCACCATAAAAACAAGTGACTTGAATGAATGAGTTCAAGTCAAGAGCAAGATCATTACGTTTGTTGTCTTGGTGCTGCCGTGGATAAGCGTTAAATAATAAGTTCTGCTTCGAACAGGTGTACCTGTTTTGTAGTCAGAACAATCACTGATCGTTTATAACGGTTTCTTTTATATGCCGGAAAATAAGAAATTCGAAGGAAATGTATCTGAAGAGTGTAATCTCTGATACAATGTTGCTTTCATATAGTTCCTCTTGCGGATTAAAAAAAAAAGCATCGTTAGAAGTTTTTGCCAATAAATCTTATAAAAATTTAACATTCACTTCAAATTTGTTTACAGGTGATTGTTGGCAATGGAGGAGTTGGCAAATCATCGATGATTCAGCGCTATTGTAAGGGAATCTTCACTAAGGATTATAAGAAAACAATTGGTGTTGATTTTCTGGAGCGTCAAATTGAAATCGATGGAGAGGATGTGCGCATTATGTTGTGGGATACGGCTGGTCAGGAGGAGTTCGATTGCATAACCAAGGCATATTATCGTGGCGCACAGGCCTCGGTGTTGGTCTTCTCAACCACAGATCGGGCTTCGTTCGATGCAATAAAGGAATGGAAGCGTAAAGTGGAAAACGAGTGCAATGAAATACCCACAGTGATAGTTCAGAATAAGATTGATCTCATCGAACAGGCGGTGGTCAGTGCGGATGAAGTGGAAAGCTTAGCAAAAATGCTAAATTGTCGCCTCATACGCACCTCCGTCAAGGAGGACATCAATGTGGCATCTGTTTTCCGCTATCTGGCCACCAAATGCCATCAGCTGATGGCACAAAGCTACGATCAAGCATCATCCGGCGACAATAGTCAACAGCATTTAACGCATCCGCCCTACAGCAGCACACCCACAATTAGTGCATTTAGTCCGACCTTCACCAAATCCAGCAGCGGCACCATCGTACTGCGTCCGGCCAAAAAGGGCAGCGGCTCCAGTGCAGCGCAAAAGCGCAAAATTGTGCTCAAAAAGTGTGGAATATTGTGAGGTGAACGATGAAGTTGAGGGTGAGGGTGTGGGTGTGTGGATTATAAAAACTGGAGCATATTTAACGCTTTATTATTTTAGAGCCACTCAAATGAAGTCGTAGCCATGTAATCAGCCAAGCGTTGGATGCAGCTGCCACAGCCACGGAGCCATTCACTAGTCGTGCACAATGATTCAGTTATTGCATGATGTGTGGAGAGGAGTATGAATAGGGAACGGGGTAGTGGGGAGGAGGAAGGCGTTGTTAACACACAAGCTCTACTAATTATGAAAAAAGCGCTTCAACTAAAATCACTATAACTAAATAGAAGCTTAGATTCCCCTGCAATTATTAAGAATTCTAATATCAAATGTGTTTAGCTAATTATTGAAAAATTATAATAGTAATTATCTTATAATCTCTGCCGAAAGATAGTCTCTATCATGTACATACTTTATGCAAGTTAGTTGGCTTAGCGCATTTTATCAAAAGACGTTTATAACAAAACAAAAACTCATTAAAACTAATCTGAAAGGGTATTAAAAGACCGACGAGCACACGAATGAGCAATTAATTATGCAGCTATTAAAATTTGTAGTCTAATTAGTTGATACTATAAAACCGACTTCTTTTTTATAACGGAGACTGATGTAGCATTGCATTCAATATACATATTTTAGTCTGTATGCATGCAACTGTAAAATTATGAATGTGTATCGTATGTTTTTATGCTTGTTTTTGGCACACAAGTAATCCATGTGCTTGTATGTTTTCTTAGCCAATAAGCTCTGGCAGTATGTGCAATCAATTGTTTAACACATATACATATATTATTATTAACTTACTAAGAGGCATGTCAAAGCGCAATTTACTTATTAAAACTATGCAAATTGTTGATCACATTTTGTCATACTTTATGGCATAAGAAAATATCTAAACTCTAAATATGCAAATATTAATTATAATACTTACATAACAAACTATTTATTTAAGATTATAAATACATCTAAACTAATAAATTATTTTTGTATTTTTAAAAAGCTGTGTACAATTTCTCAAAAGCATAAAATGTTAAATGTTTATATTTTATCAGTCTTGAAATATAACTTGAGAATTAGCTTCGTTTAAATATAGTAAGTTTATATACAATTTTGAATTTTGTTTCCGCCAGTAAAATCAGTGATGATATTTGTCCTAATTTGTTCTCAAAATGAGAGCGTATAAAGTGTAGGTGAGATTGAATTTTTTTCTAAACGCTACTGCAAGTGGATAAATATTGAGGTCAAGGATAACTAACTCATTTCCTTTTCACAACTGTCAGCTGCTTTGCTAATATTCTTTTTTACCCGCTAGTTAACATTTTAATACAACAGAACAGTTTTACAATTTTTTTTATTTTTTTTATTTGATGTTCACTTTTACACTTGACAAAATTGTTTGTTACACCTTCGTTTACTTTTTTCTCAATTGTTTAAATTTAAATTTTTTAAAATTAAAATGTAGTTTTTCGTGTTTTGTTTTTACTTGTCTATATACAGTTGCGCTTTGTTTAAATTTAAGCAATTTTATCAATTTAACCACGAAATAGTTATCATGATTGTTTTATATTGTGTATTGTGTATTTTGTGTTCTCTGTCCTCCTATCTTGTGTATTTTCATTTTTGTTTTTCCTTCTACGTAACAGATAAAAGAGAAAAAATAGTAATAAGTCGTCTCAATAAGCACAGAAATCAAAACGCATTAAAATGAGCGAGAGCTAAGCAGAGAAAAGGTTTTAAAATGAGCGGGGCTAAGCCTCCGCAACACATAAAAAAGTTCCTCCGTTTTTGTAAGATATTTGTATGTGGTGGGGTGTGTAAGACAATTTTAAGTTGTTGTTTTTTTATAAAAAATATAATTTGTGTGTTTATTTCTATATAAACTAATTGCAAGAAAATTATTCTTAATAGCAAAACAACTTCTTGGCATTATAAAGTTTAAAGGGAAATTATCATTTTGATTATTTTGTGTTAATTTTTATTTTAAATAAAAATCGTTGGTGTTTGTTTTTTGTGTGGGTGTGTGGGTTGTGTTGGACTTTTATCGATCTCATTTACAGGTCAGATATAAGATTATGCATTATAGATTAAGGGACTAAAGACAACTACATTAGAACATTAGCCGTAAGTTTCACTTTGTTTTGTTTCTCTTTTCTTTATATTGTTTATTTTTTTCATTTACTGAGTTTGAAAATATTAAATTATTCAAGTATATAACTTTTTTCTTCATGTGCTATGTGAGTTGTTTGTGTGTGTTGGTGTGTAATTTTCCGTCGACTCTGCTGTGGCTTACTTGTTAAGAAGGAGGATCCTATATAAATAGTAAGAGTTTTAGCCTAGATAAACACGTTGCGACGTCCATTTGCCGACCCAGCACATATACTATATACGTAGATCTATGTATATAAATATATATATATAAATAAAAAAAATTTTGGTTTTTCTCGTACACTATTCGGAAATGGGAAAATCGACCTCCTCCTTGCCCTCCAGGGAGCGATATTCATCGGAGTCGTCATTTATGGTTGTCGCAACGATCGACATTGGTAATGTTGCCACTGTGCTTAAGGTCGGCTCAACGACAACAACAACATCATCTGAAGTAGTAGCTGAATCAGCTGCTGTTGTTGATGTGGACACAAAGATGGTAACTGGCTCTTCAGCCAGTTTGATTGGATGATTTGAATCCGAAACAGAATTGGCTTCATTAATGGTAATCGTTGTTTTTGTTGTTATTGTGGATTCTGCCACAGGCTCCGACAGTATTGCTTCCTCCAGCTTCTCATCGCGTTTTTGTTGTGGTTGTTGTGTTAATGGTTGTGTTATTATATCAGCAGAGGCCAACAGTAAATCCAATTTTAGTTTTCTTGATGCCGTTGGCTGCTCTGTTATCACAGACTGTGCTTGAGTTGCCGCCATTGTGGTTGTTGTTGGTGTTGCTATTGCTGTTATTGATGGTGTTGTTGATGTTGCGGATGTGATTGTTTCAGTGCCGCCATCGCTACTGCCAGCAGCAGCAGCAACCGCCAGCAATTCATCTTCCTCACAAACGCTAATATAGCGACAACGCTCGCTAAGCAACGAGGCTGATTCCTCATCCTCCTCGTTGACACTGCTTATGCTCACCGTGCGCTCCTTGAAGCTTTGATAAACACTGCTGCTGCTGGCCATACTCATGCCAGCAACCTCAGTGACATCCCGCACCACTGTCGCCAATTGTGAGCGGCTAACACCGCCGGTTGAGCTTGTTGCTAAACAGAAAGCGAAAATAAATATTATAGTGTGTATCGTTTAGCTAATTATCGATCTCTCATTATAAACTGAATTAACAGCTTTAAGTCAATACATTGTGAACGCTGAAGCTTGAATTTGGTGCTTTAATTATACTTTAAATTCTTATATGTACTTATAACAAATTTTATACTCAGAACTTTCACACAATATTCTTGCTGTCTGTTCATATTGAGCTTTATATGACTTTTAGCAACGATTTCTTAATGATTTTGTTACTAACAATATACTAAGCTTCGATTTGTTCAGCTCTTGACTTATTTTTTTTTTTAGCTGTTCGCTCACTCACTTACATTCCAAACGATCGCGACGCAACGAATTTCGCGAGGACAGTGGCATCAGTTTAATGCGATAGAATTTAGCGCCCTTGCTAACACGATAGCGATTCTCATCCTGTAAAGCAAATCCGATAATTAGTTGTTCTTAACATAATGTTTATAACACAATACTTACCTTACGCGCCTGGCAGTACTCCTTGTCGACAATGCGTCCGATTGCGTAGTAGGGTAATGGTATTTGATTGAGCTCTGCGACAGCAAGTGAAGCATCGCCAGCAACAGGCAAGGATGACGCCGATGTCGTCGGCGGGGTCGACAGCTGCAGTGCAGCCAGACTTTCTGCATGCACAAAGTACAGAGTGAGCGAATCCTGCACCACCATATACTGACCATGTCGCATGCTCCAAACCACAAATACCAAATCACCTTTGCCGCAACCTTCGAGCGTAATGTGACGATGGCTTGAAGAGATGCCGCTTATTTTTGATCGCGTTAAGGTGCCGCCGATGTCAATGGTGGAACTGCATAAAGTAACAAAATTTAATATTCTATTTTGGCAGTCTGATAATGTTATGTAAACTTACGTTTTCATATCGGCCACACTGTTCTCCATATCGAGTCGCCTTTTCTTCTCCTGGCTGAGTTCATCTGTTAAACGACTATTGTCGCGACTCAAAAAGTAAATTTTCTCCTTGAGCCAACTATTGCCATCCTCATCGGTAAGCAGATCGAAGCGTGTCTTCAGTTTATAGCTCTCCTGTGTGAGTACACGATTCTGTTCACGCAGCATATCCAGTTGGCGCTCCTTATCCTCCAGCATGTCCTTCAATATGGACACATTGACCATCACAGATTCTGAGTTAAGTTGGGGCAGCGATTGCTGCTGTTGCTCCTGTTGTCTCGATTGCCACAGAGCACGCTCTGCCTCGACAGCTTCACTTATTGCCTGATCACGCTGTGCCAGCAAATCCTGACGCTGTTGTGCCAACAACTGTTCCACATCGAGACTGGCCACGCTGGCGCTACTCGTCGGACGCTCCACCTTCTCCAGGCTGCTATCCGATGGCGAACGCTCCATGGAGGTCATCAGCTTGAAGCGACAACGCAGCGACTCCAGCTCCGTTTTGTGCTCATGTATCAACTGTTCACGCGCCTGTGCCACCGCTGCCAGTTTGTCCTGTTCAGCGGCTTGCAGTTGCTGACGCAATTGCTCCAGTTGCTCTAATTGCTGCAGTTGCTGCTGCTGCTCCCGCTGCTCACACTGCATGCGCATCAGCTGCCATTGTTCCTGCAGCAGCTGCAGCTCGGATACTAGCTCATCCTGATACTTGGTAGTCAGCTCGTTGCGCAGTGTGCTTAGATTGGAGCGTGCCATGGCCAGGCATTGCATTGCCAGCTTGGACATAGCCTGTAAGGCTTCACGCAATCGTTGCAAACTGCCAGCGTTATCATCTGTTAGTGTGCTGGCGCTGAGCATCAACAGTTGATCCGTTGCCGTACTTTGTGCTACTTGACCAACATTCAAGCTCGTGCTGGAGGTGCTAACACTTTGCTTGGGTGCAGCATCCTGCTCACAATCCTGTTCGGTAATGGACTTCCTGCGCTGCACAAAGAACTGCAAAACGGGCGCCATATCCGGCAGCTGAAGTTGCGTGGCCAGCTCGGGCAATTGGATGGACAGCAGCTCAATATCGGAGCGACTCAAATGGGGCAAACGTGTATCAAAGTTTAGCTCGGGATGCTCGTTGGCAAAAGTTGGAGGCATATCGGCCATGCCGGGAAAAAGAATATTCAAAAAGTGTCCATCAAAGCTATTGTTGAACAAGCGACGACGTCGCAGCTCCTCGCTATGAATGCGATCGAAGTCCACAGACAGACGCGATGCCCACAAACGAAACTCATCAGAGAAGATCTTGCGACGCACTACTTCTGTCACGGCTGCCACATAGGTGGATGGAGCACGATGAATCTGCTCGATAATGCTTATATGACGCTCGGCACGGCGCAGGCAGCGATGGTAGAAGAGCAAACGATTATCAAACTCACTCATTCCATTCTCAATCCAAACGATGCGACGCAGACGTGTGTGCAGATTGCGACCCAGTTCATCCTTGGCATTGGCAATGCATCGACAATACTCACGTATCCTCAAATGATTCTCGAGCATCACCTGGAGCTGGGAGCGATGTGAGAGGCACAAATCGGGCAGCACCGAATTGTCACGCAGATTCAAGGCACGCGATTCGTTTTGTTGGAGTGCAGTTGCCTGTTCCCGCTGATCTTGGACCATTTTGCGTATTTTATACTTGAACTCGTCCAAACGATACAGCCGATCGCTGAGGCCTTTGATCTCCTTGACCTCGCTCTGCTTGGCCATCTTGATGATGTTCTGCACTTCCAGTTTGAGCTTCTCATAAATTTCCACCGAGAAGGTGTCCAATCCCTGGACACACTCATCGCACATCTGCTGCAGCGCTGCATGATTGCCCCTCGAGCTTATCCACTGCAGCAGATTCAGCTGATGCTGCTGCTGTTGCTTTGAGGTGGGTGGTTGATCCTCCTCTTGCTCCTCCATTTCGTGGCCCATTTTAAGCTTCTTGTTGGGTGATGTGCTAGTGCTGCTCTTTTCTACACTTTCAGTCGGATCACCACCCTCACCAGCTTCGCCAGCTTCCACCTGCTCCTCTTCCGTCTGCGTTTGTTGCTGTTGCATCTGCTCCACATCTTCTGTGTCGAGCAGCTCATCAAAGCCATGGAAATCGGCTTCGGCCAGTGCCATAAGAGCGGGCAGTATGGGTATTCGTGAAAGCTGCTTAAGATCATCGCCAAAGTTACGTAACAGCTCCAGATAGCTTTCACGATGCTGCAGATGCCGATCGAAAGCCAGACAAAAGTTGTGGAAACGTTCGCAGAACTCGCTCGTCACATCCTCCATATTGGCAACGACCGCAGACCAGCCCTGCTGCTGCAGATGCTGTTCGTGCACGAGACGCTCACACAGCTGCTCCTCCTTACGGCCCAGTTCACGCATGTGCTGCGCCAGCGCTGAACGTTGACGCACCGTCTCCAGCACGGCGGGCAATCTATGACTTTCATCCACCTGGCGTCGCAGTTCTGCGTCTGCATCACTTGCTGAACCACTAGCGCCACCGCCGCTGGCTATCGTTGGTGCCAGGCGCTCATCGCCGGTCAGAAACATGAATATGGGATTCGTGTCTGTGCCAGCTGAGTAGCAGGATACCTGTGTGGAGTGTGTCAACATCTCGCCGCCGCTCACCAGCAGCACAATATTGGCAGCGGGCAGACCATGCAACCGCTGAATTGTCTCTTTTAGATTCTCCACCGAGGACAGAGCAACGGTCATGTCGAAGCTCAGCATGCGACCGACATCCACATGAAATACGTACAGCATCATGGGCACAACAAGATTATTGAACGGTCGGTCGGTCAACAGTCAAGTTATTGGGCTTCCGCTTCCGCTACTCCACCTCCCACCTTCACACCACCTCGACAATCTTCTTCTTGTCTCTTCTTTGTTTGGCAGTGCTAGTGTTTTCTGTGTTCATGCGTATGCGTATGTGTGTGTGTGTTTGTTTAGATTGTATAGTGGTGCCACCTAGCGTCCAGAGGCTGCAACAAAAGAAAACAAAACACCATTAGAGAGACAGAGAGTGACAGAAAAATATATATATACATATATATATTTATGTATAAACGAGTTAACAGTGGCGCGTTTTCAACAATGGATAATAATATAATAACAATACTCATTTATATTTTATTTAGTTCGACCCGCACGTGGGCTTTACAGCTATTTATGTTAGAAGTCTGCTGTTAAAAAGATCTACTGTTAGTGATAACATGCCAGGTGAATTAGACACTGTGGCGCTGCTTGGGGCGTCCAGTAGTTCAAATGTTAATGAGTAAGCGAATGCTACCGAAGCTGTCGCTGCTCGCGTTTTAAAGTCGCAATAAAGAACTAGTTGTTGTTGTGGTCTTGTTATTGTCTGCTGTTTATTTAACTTTTAGTTTTTACATGCACATAAAACATGTGATATGTTTGTATGTATGTATATTGTTTACAAATTGTCTGGCAAATTTAAGAGCTTGTGCAAGCAACGTTGTTCAAGCGATAAGAGGTAAATTCAAAAATAGCGCCGCTCTGGCTATGTATGGAAATCGCACACGCGCTAACAATAATAACAACAACATTGATTATTACTATCAACACACCTAAGTCAAAACAATGATATTAAAAAAAAAATTAAATAAACGACGTCTAGACTTGCGGGCGTAACAAATGAAACTAACAGCCAACACAGCCGTCACTTTAGTCGCTGTTAAGAGAACTGCGCTACACGTGTGCTTTGTGCTCGCTCTCGCGATCCCACAACTTCGATGTGTGTGAGAGCGGCGATAATAGAAAACGAGAGAGAGCGAGCAAATGCGAGCGAGTTGAAGGAAGATGGTGATGCTTTTTGTATTATGTACCTGCTTTGTCTTTAAGTTCCGTTGTTGTGTTTTTGTCTCCTTGTTTTTTATTTTTATTTTTACCTGCATTAGCAAATTTCATAATTTTTGGAAAAATTACATTTTTCTTAGTAAGTATTGAAAAACTACAACAATTAACGATTGAGGAATATTATTAGAAATTTGAATTTTTCTCTTCTTGTTTCTTAAACTGATTTTTTGGACTTTCGCTTCCAAATGAAATTACAAATGCAGCAGCTAATGACAGCATTTACTTTCGATTAATCATCAATGAAATTCAAGATTCGCGCAAGTTGTTCACCTGATAACACCTTATCAACAAAATAAGGTACAACGACCATGACTGCATGCATATGTACATACATAGGTTCTAGTGATATATAAAGTGTAATTAAAGTGCATAAATCAAGTTTGCTATGCAAACAAAAGATAACAGCTGTTACAGCTGTTGAGCAGGAAGGAAAGGCTTTGCAGACTGCCCTGAACTCTGTTTGTTGGGGTCATTCAGCAGCATCCCACAGACTGCGAGCTGATTACATTTTAACATAACAACCACGACAACAACAACAGAAGTCATAGTGTCAACGTCGACGACGACGTGAGATTTTAACTGCGCTCTTTATCGTTGCAGGAGGGCCAAAACCACACAAAAACAAGGAAAACACACACATACTAACGCACATGCACATAAAGACTGTGTTGACTGCGTTCATTCCACACATACGCACATACTTACGAGCACACAACCATACATACATACATACATATGTCAGTTAAGCAAGCATGCTGCAGAGTCTACTTAAATTATGAGCATTTGCAAAATTTCAAGGCAACACCAAAATTAAAGAGCTATAAACTAGTTAAAAGCCGAGAGATACAGGCCACACACAGCCAGTTAGCTCTTAAGATTTACAAAGTCTGGTACTTGTCTGTGTGGCTTACCGTATATATTTTAAATCCTGTTTTAACGATTGTCAGGCTGCTGTTCCAAAACAGCTGATGCCTGATCACACCTCGATTACATTACAGTAAAAGCAACAACAAGTTATGATGTACATATAATATTTTTGTCTCCCAGTTGGCAGCACTGGCCTCTACGAATTGCATGTGTGCGTATGTACATACAATGTGATGATGTATTGTTTTGGCCTGCACTTTGTTATTTTCCATTACGTTGCATTATGTCTAAGCGCCAATGGTTTTGGACTAGCAAAAGAATTGAGCGAAAACGCAGAGGCAGAAGGAGAATGCAAAGAGAGAGCAAAAAATATTGACAGTTGCAATTACCAACGTTATAATTTCTGAGAAAACTAATTTAGAAATGCGCTTAAAATATGTAAATTGATGCAATTAATTGTAATTTGGCTCGAAATGACGCACACAAACAACAGACCACAAAAAATAACAACAATGGAAAGCACGGTAAAAACAAGGGTTGCCTACTGACGTTCAAAAAGAAAATGGCAGCAGGTGCAGAACTGCATTTGCTAAAGAGAAAGAAAACTAGCAAAGGGGAAGGGAAAGGGAAGAAGAAAGGGTGTTGTTGTGGGTGACTTCTTGAACCGAATGCAACAAAAAGGGCGTCATCGGTTGTTGCTTTGTTTGCATATATGCATGCATATATTTTTTTCAATTAATTTGTGTATGCTTGTCTAAACTACAACTACTTTGATTATTAATTTAAATGTGGTGCATTGTACTTACCTTGTAATCTTTAATCAATATTCACAATGGCTCGCCTATGTGTGTGTGTGTGTCTTTTTGAATGTGTATGTTTGTTTGTGGTGTTTTGGTTTTAATCAATTGTGAACGCTCACGAGCACGAACGATGCAAATGATTTGACATCAGCTGTGGTTATGTGCGTGTGCTTGTGTTTGTGTGTGTCAGCAGCAGCAGCGACGTTGTCGTGTCAATCCAAAACAAACGCTGCTGGTATCCAACTTTAGCTTCTCCTTTCGTTCCCTTTGCTTCTCTTTTAGCCTCAGCGCCAGTTTTTGCCTATTTCTTTTAATTATTGTATTCTTATTTATTTTTTATCGCACTGCTTTTGCCTGCTGTTTCGCTGGCTGTTTTTCTTTAATATCTGTTTTCGTTGCGTACAAAAACTTGTTCTATGTGCAAAAGCTGCCAAATACTAGCGCAATGTATTTTGTATTTAAAAATGTTGCGTTTTGTTTTACTTTATATATTTTTATTTTTTATAGTTGGGCCTGTTTCTGTGCTTCGTTTTCCCCCCTTAATCTATTTCTTTGTCTATCACAATTGCGTTGTTGTTGCTGCTGCTGTTGTTGTTGCTGGTGTGCTGTTCGCTTCTGCTGTGCTTGTTGTTGTTGGCAGTTATATTTCGCTTTAATTTTTTGCCATTTACACGCTACGCCATATGGCTGTTGTTATTGTTTATTATTATATTAATTGCACACACGTATTTAGTTGAATTACTTAAATTTCTAACTAAATTAGTTGGTATAAAAATGAAATAACGCACTTTCGTAGTACTTCTTGCTTCTTCTTTTTAATAATAACAGAGACAATAACTTTAACATTTCTTGACCTGTTATTTACAGCGAGCAAAATTGACATTATGGAGATTCCGCTTAAACTGGGTTTTTTAACCTATGGTTGATTTATCATGTATTTTTTGTGTAAAATTGAGTTGATTCGACTATAAATCAATAAAAGTTGTGCTTAAATTTATTTAAATACGGGTATTGCTATTCAAAATCAGCTGTAATCGATAGAATCTGTTAAACTCAAAATTCACAATTGTCTGTTGTTGGTAACTGCTAATAATCGAGTGCACAACGTGAGCGATGATTCTACTTTCACTCACATACGCCGATAGTGTTCGACTCTGTAGTGAAAAAAGTGAAAAACCATCTAAGTTAAATACTTAATATAGTGCTTTGTTTCAGGAAATCTTCGCAATAAAAAGTCAAAATATAATTAGGATTAAGTAGACTAAGACCGTGGTGACGATTTAACACACACACTCCGATTTACTTACGGACATACTCTTTGCAAAATCGTCATCATTGGATATTGTATGTACATACATACATACATAAATACAGAGTTAGGCCAGGGAAACAGGCGGGGAACACAAGTTTCACCTACACACTCACACAGCATCATTTGTCCAATTCTCGAGATTCTATCTAATATTGTATGTAGTTTATAATTTCTCTAAATTGTACTATTTGTATGTTACCTTAATTACATTGTATTTTATACATATATATATATTAATATTAAAAAAAACACAACACAAACTAAAACCAAAACGCATAAAAAATGATCAACATCCAGACTATAGAAAATGTTGCGGACTGCACACCGCTCTATCTGCCGCATAGCTTGTATCTCAAGCCATTGGCTAAAATGCAAATATCAGTTGGATTGCCCGACAAAATCAAAACAGGCAAATCCGTATCAAATTTGGAGATAATGGATAAGCTCAGCGCAGAACTAAAGCCAGATAAGTTTCTAGTGCTCAAAGTATGTATATAAAAAAAAAACACAAAGGAGTTTCAACTGAAAGCCGTTAACTTATCACTTGAAGGTTTGCAAAAGCACTGTCAACTACATACGCTTTGATGCGGAAATGGACGAGCGCAAGCGATTGCGTTTAGCTGTTGACCGTTTAGACGGTGTATCGTTGCGTCTGTCCGGCTTTAGTGAGCCATTTCGAGTGCGTTGTACTGAAGCAAAGGATGATTTTCCCACGCGTCACGATTGGGACTCGTATTTTCGCGACGCCCGCAACATGGACGAGATGAAGGCGGGCGAGCGTCCCGATACAATTCATTTTACACATCTGCCGATACGATGGTTTTGTGCGCGCCACGCCGAGCACGATGAGCAGGTGAAGCCCAGCGAGAGCATCTTCAAACGCATGTTTGAGAAATTTGGGCGTGTTCGCGCCGTCGATATACCTATCTGCGATCCGTATAGAAAGAGCATGCAGGCAGAGATAAGTGGCATGCGAACGTTTAGCTTTGAACAGGATGTGCTTTTTGAGGCGTAAGTTGTCCTTTCAAGTTAAGTTAATAAAAGACGCAAATTTGTGAATATCCATATTTTCAGTTATGTGCAGTTTGAGGAGTATTCAAGCTTTGTTCGCGTCATGGATGAGTTCCGGAGCACCAAGCTGGTGCGCAAGTTTGTGGATAAGACGCAGGCCATCAATATTAACGTTAATTTCGACAAGGAGAAACATTTAAGTGATTCACATATACAACGTCGGGAACGCATGCGAAAACGCTGCATAGCCAAAGCTCAAGCCGAGGATGAGGAACGCGAGCGAGAAAAGAAGAAACAAGCCGAACAATTGGAACGTGAAAGGTTTGAATATGTTTGTTTGTACGTTTACATAGACAACCAACGAAACCGTAAGCTTAAATTGATCTCACTCTTAATTCAATAGTCAAAATGTTTGCGGCAAGAAACTAGAATATTCCCATTCTATTAAAAAAAAAATAACCCCAAACCGCAAGCATCTTTGGCTTAATTGAATAAAATTTAAAAAGGGTTTTTCGGTTTCATTTGTTGTTCAATTCCTACTTATCTTAACCGCGTGTATGTCTTATATATAGATATAAAAAAGCATATTTATTTTGTGTCGAGTTACCTAGTTTTCTGAATCTTCTAGACGAAACGGTCGATAAGTTTTCTTAGCTAAACATAAAAAAAAACACAAAACAAAGCAAAACCAAAAACATGTGTGCAAAATTGCACAACAAATTTACAGGCAAAAACAAGAGCAATTAAAATTAGCCGAGTTGGATAAACAACGCGAGCGCGAAGAGAAGCGTAAAGAAAAGCATTTGAAAAAGATACAGGAGCGTGGCCAAGTTGAGATCTCACAAAAGATACGGATCGAGGAACGCAAACTAATGATAGCGCAACGCAAGCTGGAAAGCATACGCATCCTGGAACAGGTCTTCGAGCGCATACAGGTGAATAAACCACTAAGACCAACTCCATATCTGTTTGTAAAAACACTTTCTTTAATATATGCAGCTCAAGCAAAAGGAAAAGTCACATCGTGCTAAACATGATGAGGCGAAGGATATACAACGTGGTCGACTGGTGGAGAAGTACAAGACTGCCACAGAAAAGCTGGTCTGTGATCAGCGCAAAATTGTGCAGCAAATTAAAACGAATACACCCCTCCTGGGTCTGCTCAGGAGGAAGTCCACAAAGAATACCGGCCGCGCAGCCAGCAGCGAAGAGGATGACACCTCAAAGCATAAACTCAATGGCAAAATTGCTGGGGGAAACACTGCAGCAGCACCTACAGCTGCACCATCAGTCCTTAATCCTTTTAAAGCTGTGACAGCTGCTCTCGCAGCTGGTGCAGTTCCAGGAACAGCAGCAGCGGCAGCTGCCTACAGCGCTGAGGCAGCTAGCGAATGGATGCAATCGCTGTCCATGTTTGGCTATGGTATGGCACCAGTTTTTCCTGGTGCGGCACTTTACCGTCCGGCGGGACCACCGCCATTTGCTGTGTCTAGCAATTATCGCGGCTTTGCGCCGCGTCCACGTGGCCGTGGTCGTGGAAGGGGTATACGCGGCAGTCGCGTTGGGTACGATGGCTACTCCTCCTCCTACTACAATCCGAAGCACTACGATAATGATCGTTATGACGAGGATGACGACAACGATGGCTACTATCATAAGTCATCACGTGGCAGGTAAGCCTAACGAGCTCTTAGTTTTAACAAAAGTTATATTACATAAGTATTATTATTTTCTTGCAGAAATCGTTCACGCTCCAGCTCCTATTCTCGCAGTCGAAGTCGCTCACGTAGTCGACGGTAAGTAAACCTAATATATCTTGATGCGTATACTGTTCTATTGAAATGTGTATGTATGTTGTAGAGTTATCTGTCGATCCAGGCGCTCACATTCGCGCAGTCGCAGCCGCAGTCGTTCAAACTACCGCAAGTCGTCCTACTCATCCCGCTCCAGGTATGTATTTTTATAAATGCAAGCATTTGATTTCCATTGTATAACAATTTTTATATTTTCATTCTAGACGCAGTCACAGTCGCTCGCATTCGCGTAATCGAAGTAAATCGCCTGTTCAGCGCAAGAATCGAAAATTGGCCTCAACACGACGTTCCCGTTCCAGCAGCTATTCACGTTCCCGATCCCGCACACACTCCAATTCACGGCGAGAGCGTCGCAGTCGCAGCCGCAGTAATAGTCATAATCGCAGTCGGAGTCGTAGTCGCAGCCGCAGCAAATCATCAAAACGCGTTGTCCTAGAGGCTGATGAATTGGTGGCATCAGCCGAAAAAATACAGAGAACTATTGAGCAGCACACCAAGATTCAATTTCGTGAAGAAGTGCGTGAAATCAGGCAGAACTTTCGACATCAGCGCAAGCAAGAAAACCATATAAGCGCCACTACTGATTTGGATATAATGGAAGCTTTGGACGAGGGCATTAAAGCTAGCGATTCACAAGATGCGGATGAAGGAAATGAAAGCAGCAGTAGCAAGCGGAGTGGTCGTCGCAATTCACTAACCGCATAGCAGAATTATAAGCTTATTTATCGATTTATAAGTGGCACAATTAAAATTGTATTATAACCATCATTGTTTAGACCATCGTTTGGTTGTATTGAGTTAACAATAACCATTAAGCATTTATACACTAGGTTTTCAATATGAGCGAAGCTTTTAATACGGCTGGCCTTTCAGCACCCGAAGTACTGCGTGTCTATTGGATTTTTGTTGTTTGTCTGTTTTATGTATTAATGCAATAACACAATAATATATGATAGCACCACGCTGTTCATAGCTGTAAAGTATGTGTGTTGTTATTTCATGGCTTGAAAGTATGATCGCTTGAATTTGTCAATTGGGCCAGTTTAAATTATCCAAGACACACGAACGATAAAATGTGGCGGCATGTCAACAACTGTTGTTTTTGTCATCTGCAGTAATATCGAAAGACCCAATCATCGCATTGTTTTGCTGCTATCGATGCTGCCCGTCCAACAATATAAGAAACCCGCAGTTACAATTGACTCTCATTTGTGTTTTCTAGCATTTCTAAGTTAATATAAATTGTGTTAAGCATAATATGGAGTTGACATTGACATGCCAAGTAAATATTTGATGTTCTTTTGTATGTAAAAAACGTTCCTTTAGAATGTGTGTATTTGTGTTGTGTTGTGTGTTTGTTGAGGTTTTGGTCCGCGCATCTTGGCAGACTAAAACCGTCTGTTGTTTCGGCCCCGATTTCGGCCACTGCCGCCGCCACCTCCACTCGAGCCGCCATTATTTGCTCGCCTTCGACGTTGCTGACCACCGTTGTTATTGCTGTTATTAGCACCCTTTTGAAATTGATCACGATCGCGATCGTTAAAATTGTCACCGCTATTGTTTCCATAGCCATTTTGATTGGAAGAGTTGCCGCCTCCATTGCCATTACCATAGTTTGACCAGGGTACATTTGAGGCCCAGGGATTGGGTCGATTTGTATCTTCGCGCGAAGCCGAATCCATGGGTGATCCACTACCGTAGGTTGAGGGCTCGTCAATGAACTCGGTTTTGGGATGTTGAGCTTTAACAGCCAATAGGGACGGCAGGAAGGGTTTCTTTAGCAACAGAAGCTCACGTACGCACACCAATTGCGCATTGTGTTGGCGTGGCTCAAAGCGTGATTTTTTCAGTGGCGGCGACAACTCGCTTCGGGCCGGCGCGGTCTCCACAGTGGGCGATAGGGATCGGGAACGCTCTCGTTCTCGCTCTCGCATGGGAACGACATCGCACAACTCCTCCAGTTTGCCGGCATCAATATATTTGTTCAGATACTCGGCGCCCTGGCGAATGGCGCCCATCAGTCGCGAATCCGGATGTACGCGTATAAAGCGTCCGTATACAAAAACGCCAACAATTGTCTGGGGATCGAGGCCGTTGAGCATGCCGCTGGCGAGGATGCCCTCGAGCGTGTTCTCGCTGATCTGCTGGTGAGTTAAGCCGTTGCTCGAGTCTTTGGATTCCCGCGCTGCCAGCTCGTCGTGTATGCTGAGCACACTTGGATCATCGGCTCTTCGAGGTCCCGCCCATTGCACCTGGAAGTTGCGTGGAATGGGCTTTGTGTAAGGCACCTTCTTATCACCAGCTGCCCTACTTCCAGATCCAGCATCCAAATCTAGACCCGGAATAAAGCCCTTATCGGCCGTTAGGCTCTCAGTGAACTCCACCTTGTCCTCGGGCCCCATACCCGGTATAACCGCATCATCTGTAAATGATTGATGTATTAATCGCTTGTTTGACATCTTAGGATATTACGATTTTCCACTAGTTTTCTTACCGTATTCGCATTCGTCGAGTGCAGCTAAGCTGGCAGGAAGCGTGTTCAGATTGTACTTGTCCCTCATCAAATCACCGGGTCGATTGCGTGTCCAGAATTTGATAGTATGATCGTTGGAGCCAGAGCATAAAATGTGACCAAGTGGATGCCAGGCGAGTGTCCACACAATGCTGTCATGTGCCGTCTCAACACTTCCAATTTCCTTATCCGTGCTGTAATAGTCTCAATTTAAGCGACTCATTCTTAAAAATCATGATAAATGAAACGCACCCCACATTCCAAAAGAGAATCGAGCCATCGGAGCCGCCCGAGCAGAATAAGCCCTCGTGTACAGGATGCCAGGACACTGAGCTGGCCTCCTTTTTATGACCACGAAAAACCTGAACCTCCTCGCGCAGATTACGTATATCAAACAGTTTGAGCAGATGGTCACGAGACGCGGTAACAAGCCAGTTTCCATTGTCATTCCATTTAAGATCCATAACGGTCGATTTATGTGCATGTCTTTAAGATTTAACAAAATATTTTAAATGAAACGAGTAGTACCAATTACTTAGCGAATCGCTACTTACAGTGTGGCCAGCGCAATGCCGCTTTTGGGATCCCAGATTTTAATCGGTTGTTGGTTATCCTTGCTTCCGCTTACAATCATTGCCTTCTGTGGATGCCAGTGTACGCACTTAACATCAGCGCCGTGTCCTGCGATCCAAAAAATTAAATTTAAGTTATAGTTGTGCTTTTCTTTTTGTTTGTTTTGTATTTGTGAATTTCTATCTTACCGCGCAGCACACGCTCTTCCTGGCAGCGCATAAAGTCCCAAATGCGCAAAGTTCCATCGTCGCTGCCACTGACAAATTTGCTATCCGTGGGACTGAAACTACATATGTTGTCGTTGTGGTATTGGGTCAGATTCGAGACGGCGAAGTTAGAATATGGAAACGAAACACAAATATAATATATATGTGTGTGTAATGAAAAATTATAGTCTGAAACTGTTCACATAATAGAGCGGCCGCTCTATAAATATTTTGCTTTCCCTTTTAGCCGTTCAAACAGGAGCAACAGCATCAGCAGGCGTCAAAGAAAACACTCGAACCCCCGAATTGTAACAAAAAATTGTTGCTGTTAGCATTTTATTAAATGTTTTTGGTTGCGCGCCAATAAAAATGTGCAAAGATTGTGTTTGGTTCAGTTTTATCTATTTCTTTTTCGTTTGCGTTTATTGTAATTGTTTATATATATTTTAATTATGTTTTAAACACAATTTTGATTAAGTTAATTTTTTTAGTCTTTATTAGAGCTAAGCTTAAAAATCACAGACTGTAAATACAAAAAGTTCTTACACTGATTTTTCCATTTATTACTTAAAGTCTTGACCAGACGAACTCAGTGGAAAATAATGCGCGCGCAACTATTCACTAGCCAAATATAAAGAATGAAAATAGACCTGGCGTGTTGCTCAATTGACGGCTTTATTGATTCAGTTTGCAACAGCCCCCGAGAAAAAACACACAAGCACAAAAAAAAAACCGAATCGGTGAATTGATTAAACTGTTAACTAAAACGACCCAGGGGTCGAGGTGAACGATGGCGAGGAGAAGAACATTTAAAGTTATGGATGATGCTAAACTGCAACTGCGAGTGCACGACTGTAAACAAGATAATCTTGGGTGGTTCGGTGGTACCCTCATGCTTGCGACAACGACGGCTGCGAAATGGTAAATACTACTAATACAAATTACAATCATTAGGCAATACCTTATTCCCCTAATCGCCTCCTTGTGAGCTTGATACATCTTAACATTGTTCATGTTCGATTGCCAGTATTTCACATAGCCGCCATGATCACCCGTCACCATCCAGCTATCATTATGCGACCAAACCATTGTACGCACCGAAATGTCGTGGGCCTAAATTATATTTGGTGCAAGTTTTATTAGCTGATGTTATATTTGTACCGCCACAAGCACTCACCTGGAGAATAGTTTCAAAGTTAAAGGTGAGGCCATTCCAAAGCGTAAATTCGCCAGAACTCGCGCCAGTTACCAAACGTCGGCCCTCCGGCGTCCATGCAAGCGTAAAGATCGGACAGCGCATTTTGTTTGTGGCTGTTTTTACAAAGCGTGTCGTTATCGCATTTGCCGGATTATCCAAATAGCTAGAAGGCGGTAGCATTTGCGGCACATAAATGCTGTCTGGTTGCAGGGCCAGTCGATCCCGATAATCGCGTTGCCAAAGCCGTGCCTAAGCGCAAAATTCACAAGCATTAAAAAAAGGCCAAAGGAATTAAAATAATCTGCCTGACGGCTGGCTGCTTACCTCCAATGCTTTGATAATGGACGCATTGTAGTCAACTGTTTTTCGCATAACGCTCTTACGCAGTCGCTTGCCGTCAAAGTCATCTTGTGTCATGCCAAAAGGACGCTGGAAACCACCGGGCATGAAGGGTTTAAAGTGATTGTAGCCCTGCTTGCCGGCGCCATGATGGGGATGGTAGTGTCTGTAGTGTTGTCCCCCCATTGATGGCGGAGGCATCGATGTAAAATTTGTGGCCAGCGCCGAGGGCGCCGTCAATAGCTGTGGCGGAGGTTGTGATACGTCCATTGCAGTTGATTAATTGACCTTTGGATTTGTTATCGCTTTGGTCCTTTCTTCTGTTTCGCTGGAAATTTCTTATAGAACAGAGTTTTGTTTAGATTGGCAGAGAACTAGTTCTATAGTTCCATTTCGATTGTTGCAGACTGCTACGATTTGTACGATTTTGCAAATACTTAAAAAATATTCAAAAATGCATGTTACTTCCATGAATGGAATATTATAAGAGAAACGCAACTATTTTTTATAAATAGTTAAGTAATTTGCAGAAACATAAAACCGGAAATATATTAACTTTAACTTGGGCGAAAAATGCCCACACACACACACTCACACATGCTGATATTCGCAGACGCATGTGAAACGTGTATACATAGATACATTTTTGAGTCTATTTATTCCAGCTATTAACTTACTTGTCCTTTTATTGCTTTGCCATTTTTTCTACCAATTTAATTTCATGACACTTAGCAACTTGAGTTCCTTTTACTTTTGTTCAATTGGTTGCGTGGATTAGAGTTGTGCCGAACCGTTCGGGGTAAGTTCGATCAAACAAATTGTCGAACGGAACAAAAGAACTAATTTTATGATTGTCGTTCATATACATAGTTCAATTTAAGTTTTTTACCTTTTAATTTATTTCATTTTAATTCTGAAAACTGTTTAAAAAACAGTAATAGACATAGGGATAAGTGACGCCAAATTAAATTTACGATTCCTATGAATAGATTTATGTCTTTTGAATTTTGATAAATCTTACTAGTTCAGTACTCATTGTTTACAAATTGATAACAGCATGTTAACAGAGCGTGAAGGCAACATGCAGATACTGTTATAGACAGCGATGGCAGTAGTGACTATCGATATTATCATGCCAACATCGATAAGTCTTAATGGTGTCTAAAATTGATCGATATACAACTAGTGTTTGGTACAACTAGTGCATCTCTAAACCGGGCTTTGGCGCTAACAACTTTTATATACAATTGCGCTTGCGTTTGTGGGCTCAGTAGGTCGTCGTTCGTTGTTGAGTTCATATCAGTCTTGAGTTCCTACGATAATATTATTGGCCGTTAAATTCAAATAGCTGTGTAGAGCGCTGTGTAAATTTATTTACTTAATACTTGTGCTTTGTTGTTTATTAATGTGGCTTTAAAAGTTGTTAATCTCTCAATGCCGACTAAATGAATATAATTTATCTTTAACAGCAAAACAGCGACTCGTTTACCTAAAAAAAAATACAACCAATTTCAGCGGTCGCTTGAACCAATATTGTTAAAACGGCTAACATGCAAACAGTCATTAAGTAAGTTGTTGTCTTCGCCAAACAATCATCCTCGACCTATTGAATTTGATGCATTGTGGTATTATTTTTATTTACTTAAATTAAGTGCTGATGTATTTTTCCTTATTTTTTATTCTCTCTCTTTCTCTCTTGGGAGCCAGTTTCACTTGCCTAACATTTCCCACTCCATTCCCATTCGATTTTAAAATTTATGTTGGCGCGTCAAAACCAAAAAAAAAAAAAAAAGGAAAAAGAAAGTTGCGCATGTTTATTAAAAACACGTTCCGAGCAGTTCGATTTGGAATAAAAAAAATTTATTAATTAAAACTGAATGTAACGATTTGCCTTTTTCGTTGACCGTTAACTGAATGCATTTATATTTCGCTTCAATTGTGTTTTATTAAATATTTTAGTTCCTAAAAGAAATAAGTACTTCTGTACGTTCTTCCTGTGCTGCCATTCATAATAATAACAATTATTCGACCTATTGTTTCGTGTTTTCATGTCAGAGAAAAAAGATTTTGAAAAAAAAGAGAAGCATGCAACTATTTTATTACATATATTGTTACAACATTTATATATCCAACATATTCAATTACAATTACCATTTTATTGTTCAAACAATGTACAAAAGATTATTTTGTATGATTTCTTTAAACGTTAGTTCTCACGTACGTTTTTTTTTTTTTTTTTATATAAATGAAAAATATGTATGCATATGGAAAATCTGGGTAATTGCTTAGATGCGTTTGCTTAGAATAAACCAAATATTTTCACATTATTCTTTGGAACTGAGGTTAAGCAACCATCTGCTTATTTCCGAGATCAACAAGGGATAAGGAGTTTTGTTTCTTTACTTTTCAATTATTAACTTTCTTAGTTTAATGAAAATTATAATATGTATTTGCTTTTATCAAATGAATTCAATGTTGTCTAAAGAATTTCAGCTAATATCACCTATGTCAGCCAATTTGGCCGCTTTCTTTGAATGAGAGTTTAATATAGTTTAGCCCTGAATCGTTAGCATAATATGAGTCAATGAGTCTTAATTTCTTTGTTTAAATACAGAATATATTTATGTCTGCATTAAAAATGAATATTCCGTCTTAAAGTTGAAACAGTCATCTCTTAAAGGCAAATAAACTTCGCACAGTAAAAGCCTTTGTATATTTTCACCATAAAAAAAAAAAATCACACCTATGCTAGCATATGGATGAAACTATCTTACCGGTTTAGCAGCTTTTGACTTATTCTTCAACTGACAATTTGTTTCATTTGTTTAAAGCGGTATTTAGGCCAACTAAATCAATGTGAAATCAGCCCAGAACTAAAATGTTTTGTAGTTTTTTTCTTTTTGCTTGTTCAATAAATGTGTGTGTATTTTAGTTGTGCTTTGTTGCAGTTTCAGTTGCAGTTGCTTATTTGCACAAATTGCATAATTAAATGCACGCAGACCTTAACGTGGTCAGCAGTTGCAACCAACGGCAACTCCAATTATGGTCACTGACTTGGCCTCATGCGTTTTTCGTTTTCTTTGCGTTTCTTTTTGTTTAGCCGAAGGTGAAGCTCTTGCGGTTGAAATCTGCCACGCCCCCAAGGCCTACATACCCCAAAACAAATAATGCATACCCATATATTTATGTACGTAGTTTCAGGCATAACTGTGTTGTAACCCCTTTAGCCATGTACATATTAGCACACGTGTGGCTAACTTTATTATCGTACGCAATCGTTTAAGCATTTAACAACCAAATATTATATATCGTATGTATGTTTGCATATTGTACGTTGTTTTAGTTGTGTTGCAAAGTAATTAACTGACTCATCTCCAATGTTCACTTTCACACACGTGCTCTAATTGTTTGGACGCCAATAAACCGGCTATTAAACGTAAACAAATGTTCAACAGTCAACGATAAAGTTTTTTGACTCCAAACAGTGTTGTTGCCTGAGAGTAATGTGCTGCCTTGACCGACAAATAGTAATATTTGTTGGAGATCGAAGTGCCCTTGCAAATTTTCGAGAATTTGTGCATAATAACAAAGAAGAAGAGAACCATTTTTAAACTCTTATAAAACGAATCTCCAGGGGGTCCGGAAGAAAACACGCTATAGAGAAAATTCATAATAAAATTCAAAAAAATAATAAACCAAATTTCAAGGTTCTGGAACTGAATTCTTTATGTGGAAGTTCGCCTGTGAGCTTTGATCACTTTTGGAATTCTTCAGCGTTATTCCTTCCTTATGGGCGCACATGAATGAATCTTTGAAAAGCAGGCCAACATTCAGAGACGCAAATAAAATAAAATAAATGCCTTGCCCCCGATCATGCTGCGTAATTTTGCAGGAAATTTTGGGAGCGTGTAGCGCACGTAATAGGCCCGGTCTTTGACTTCTTAACGGCTTAATCAGCTTTATTACCCACCCCACACACACATAATAAACAACAACAAAAAACTTTGAGATCATTTGTCAAGCCAATGATTGATGTTGTCAAGCTCGGCTCTCCAAGCTCAGGTACCAGTTGCTCTTTCATTGAAAGGAATTACGTGTACTCGTTTTTTTTAATGATTTCTTCTTGTTGTTTTGGGTTTTGTTTTTGTTTTTGTTTCTTGTTTGTGGACATAATTGCGTTGACTTTGTGGAGGATTACTGAAAACGCGAAGCGTAGAAATCTTGCTGTCGGCACTTATTATTACGGGCACGCGTCAAATGATCTGAGAACTCCCTGTGATTCATAAACAAAAAAAAAGATGCCGCTTATTGAAATAAAGCAGATCAATTCATTATTGAATGTTAAAACTTAAATAAGTTTTTCTAAAGATATGAATCTGAACTCTACATAAATTAAGTTATAAAATATTAATGCCATTATTCCAAGAAACTTACAACTTTTCATCAAATAGAAAACACTTGCCAAATTTAAAGTTTATGTATATAAACTATACAACATTGTTGTTAAAATAATTGTATGCGATGTTTTTGAGGTCATTATATAAGGTGAAAATTTTGTTGTCTTTTGTTTGGTTTTTATTTATTACAGTAAATAAATGCCAAAGGCATATTTAATTATATGCCTTGCCACTGGCATTGTTGCTGAATAATTGGCAATATATTGTGTTAACTTTTAAAGCTGGGCACCCATCCAAAAATTAGTTCAATATATCAATTTCGTTAGCATGCAAAACGCACCTCGTTATATCAATGAAAAACTTGCCCAGTCATTTTGACATATGGCAGCCTTCGCTGTCTCGGTTTTATCACTTACTTTTAGTTATTTATTTTTTGTTAACTTTAACTTTTATATTTTTTACATTTTTGTGTTTGGCAACCATGCATTATGAGGGTTATTTATGTGGCCAATGCTTTTTGGAACGAAAGCAAACTGCAAAACTGTCGCTGCAGTTTCCATTAGGTTTCCGTTTGCTTTTCCTGGCCTCCTGGCGGCTGGCTATTAAAGGTAGCTAAGTAAGTGGCACAACTTCCTGGCACACCCCTAACCTCTTCCTCCTTCCGCCTAAATGTCTCTCTCTGTGTGTGTCTTTGTGGCTATTGCGTAGTCGCCAATTTTGCCCTTTTGGCAAATTGCTGGCATCCTGCTGATAAATAGATTTCAAAGCGCCTTCAAAGACCTTGAATTATGCCACTTCTGCCCAAGATCAATAAATATGATTTAATTATAATATAGTGTGCACATTAAAGTTTAAACAGACAAACATACAGAATAGAAATGTTACAGAAATGTTTTTATAGGCTTAAAATAATATGATCATCTATTAAGTACTTCATTTAAACGCTTTGTAACAAGACAAATAAACGAGTTTTGCTAATTGTTTTTACTTTTGGTATTTGCTTTCGAAATTTGTGTGGACTTTATAGTTGAGCTATGTATTTTAACCAAATAGAGTTTAAATTATTCATCGTTGAAAAGTTTACATTGCAAACAAGTTGTAAATAGTAATTATGTTAATATTAATTAATACTTTATTGTTAATATCAATGGTGATTCAGCAGACAAAATATATGAGATCTATCTTTGTTTTGCTATTTAAAACTTTATCAACTCCGAGAATCGTATCCGCGTTTGTCTGGACTTAAAAGTCAATTCAATTTCAATAAATTAACTCTGATAGATTCTTAATTAAAAAAGAAATAGCAAAAGAAGGGTATAATGATGATGTGCCTCAATCAATGCTTAAATGTATATTCCGAACAATAAAAATAGTTTTTTTTTTGTTGGCATACAGACCATAAATATTAACGTTTATTTACGCTCATAATTAACAAAAATATGACCTTGCAATTCAGCATATTCACACTTATATTTATTTTTATTTTAACATTTTATGGTGATCAGACAAGTTACATAAGAATTAATTTTAAGCACAAATATTTACATTCAATCTAGCATTGAGCATAAGAAATTGGTGTTTCTGGGTTTTGGCTTGCATAAAGAAAAAGGTGATTACAAAATTTGAAGTTTCAGATCAGATACTATCAACCAAATCAAAAACACTCATGCATATTCTTTGAGTTTTAAAGCAGCGTTACTCATTCTTAATTAAAGTTAGTATTTACAATGTTTTGGTTTTGAATACTACTTTTGTTTGTACGATACCAATCCATATGTACGTACGTACGTATCTACATATGGGATGCATTTGTGTAAACCTCTTGGCGTGTTATCATCAAAATAAAGTTTGCTACTCAAAATGCGTTGCGGCTGCATTCCGTTAGTTTGCTTTTTTCATGAGCGCACACGCAGTTACTTAAATGATATGACAGCTCGAATATTGCGAGCAATTAAAAAATCTACTCTACAAGCAGCGACTAAACACACAAACAAGCAACAATCCAACACTTTGCCCAAACACACACAGAAAATAATAATACGAGTGTGTTTGTCTCATCTTTAAGTATCACGGGCCCAAGTCAGACGTAATTAAAATGTATTAGGTAATTGTGTCTGTGGCACAAATTAACACTTTGAAACCAATTTGTCGCTGGGCTTTTTTTTGTTTTTGTTTTGTTTACGTATGTATATCACAGCAGCCAACAATAACAAATTTAACTGAGAAAGTCAGACAGTCAAAAGCACAAAGGCCATTCCTACTAATGATGGACATGCCCATCATCATGTGTTAAATTTTTACAACATAATGCATCTGTCATATTTTAACACGAAACTAGTTAAGTTCACTTTTACTGCTAATGGCTCTGAGTCCAATGCAAAGCTTTTAATTACTATTTGTCAATTTCAATTTATGTTTATCTCAGACATTAACTGGTGAATTTTGAGAACACACAACTTTCGTTTTAAGTTCTCTCCGGCTAACACCTCGAAATAGAACTAATCTTAAGGTTGAGCAATTCAGTAGTTGATTTGTAGACCTATCAAGCACACCACTTTATCAGTCTGTTGTTGGATTCATATTTATTGGTACAGTCGATTTTCGTTATGACGAACATCCGCAATCAAAAACCCATTCTATAATACGAATTGTCTCTATGACGAATGTCTTTCATGTCCCCTTGTAATTCGATGCATGGAAGTTCGACTCTATAAGCTGTTAAACTCGCATTTGTGAGAAAGGAAGTGTGAATGTCAATTAAAATTGTTAAAGGACTACAAAAAAATATCCATGAAAACATCTTGGGTCAATTACAGTATTGATAACGAAAAAATAATCAATAAGCCATGTCAAAACATGCAAAAATTATTTAAAATAACTTTACTAAAAAGAAGTCTGAACTTTTCAGGTTTGACAGTAAATTAAGTTTATTAAAACACGCATCAAAAACCTAAAATAGTAAGCAATGTTGCCAAATGTCATACACACATAAATACACAAATGTGTGTGTGTGTGTGTGTGTGTGGGTGACGGCAAGGTGTCACGTCAATGGCAAAAGCGCCGCCTGCACTTGACACATTTATTGGGCCAACTCATAGACAAAAGCACAGCTTGACACGCCCCCCAATAGCGAACACTGAACGGTTCGAGCTGCTTGAGCGACACTTGTACATACCATATACATACTATAAAGTTGCCAGCACCTGAGCTACATAAAACAAAATATATGTACGTATATGTAAACCCTATATATATATATAAACGGATATTTACAACCAAAAACACACACACACACACAGATAGTAATAGAGGATGATTTTGGTATGCAGGTGTGTGTGTGTGTGTGTGTGTGTGTTTTAGGGCTGTTGATACTATCCGCTGATAAGACAAAGTTTGTAATGCCTGCCTGCCACTTGCATAAGCACAACGAATACTAACTAGGTAGCAATTGCAACTGAGACTTGTTCTTAAATTGGGGATCGGATCGTGATTTGCGCATGCGGCGAGAGAGCTTCGTGTTAACGGATTTGCTTAAGTTGGAAAGGAAATGCCGCTGTTGCTCAGTTGCAAAGATGTTGCCAATGTTGATGTTGCACGATTTGCATTTAACTAATTGTTTTGGGTTTCCAAAGTTGTTCAGTAATGACAAGACAATCAAACCCACAATTCATATGAAATAATATTTATATTTTAATACAAACTAAGCTCCAATATTTTGGGGTTGTTACAACATTCAAAAATTGCTTAACAAGCCGGACTTGAGTTCGCTGACTGTCTGATAAATTGTTACTTACCACAAATCACAAGCCGTAAGAGCAAGGAAACAATTTCCCCTTTGTGACATAAGTTGAAAAAAAAAGTCTGTTAAAATCAAATGAGCATTTTGACAGAGAGTATAATTTGTTAAATGACTATTTCCGAACTGTTAGCTGCAATTTATTAATTAAGTAAAGTGCACGTCAGTCACGAAATTCCACTTCAAACACATATAGGGAAAAATCGAAATTTGTACATAATATCCCAAATTGTATATCCAAGTACTTTGTTTAGAAAACACCAAAATGTCAGTTCATATATTTGTTTGTTTTCCGCACAATTATTTGTTGAGATGCCATTCAACTTGCAGCTTCCACATTTACATAATGAATGCTCAAAAAAACAAGTCAAATTGCACAAAAAAATCGAATAATATACTCGATTTATAAACTGGTATCATTAATTTTTTTTGTTTTAATATTTTGTTACGCTGACTTCAATTATTTTTGTTCTGTGTTGTTGTTGCCAAATGCACTTTGTTAACTTTCAAGAATAAATTTTACAAATGCTTTACATTTAAGGTCGAATAAGTGCTAAAGTAAACAATATCGTGTAACCATTTAAATAAACTGCACAAATTAGCAATACATATATTTGGCTTTAAATATTATTATTTTTAAATTATTTTTCGTTCATGTCGAGGCTGTCATTTGGTTTCATTGCTCACCCGATGTGACTTTGCTGTTGCTGTTGTTGTTTTTGTTGTTGGCGAAATGTTCCATTTGTGCCGTTAACAATAGCAAAAATGTTCAGCCGCATTAAACAAAATAATTGCTTTGGAAAACGAGTAGCAATTGTACATAAATATTTTTTTTGCTCGTGTTGTTTTTACTGTTGTTCTTAAGCAATCTGATTACAATTAGCTAAACACTAAACATATACAGAATATATTGTAGAATACTTCTTTGTATAAATTTGCAAAAAAAAAAAAACTGACCTTGATCCATTTTCCTAAGTACTTTTAACAAAACTTACTTCACTTTCATTTAATTAAATCGAAATAGGTAAAAAAGTTGATTCTATAAATCAAATTTGCTATCAAGTTTGCTTAAATTTATGTGTATAAATTAAAGACATAGAATTTAAAAAAACAATATTTATCAAAGTTTTTTTTGTAGCTTTATCAAAAGCAAAACAAGTTTACTTTTTATTGCACCTCCACGTTCTTAAAAAAGACCGGAGACAAATATTTAAAAGCATTTGTTCTGGAGATTGTTAAAAATTGGCCAACAGATTATTTTGTAAACCAAAAGTGGCCTTTGATGCTGACCTTTGGCCTCGATGTTGTTACAAACAAAGACAAATGATATTAAATCAACCATAAATAAATTGATTGAGCCTGGTTTAATCGCTAATTAAAGCGGTTGCGTCTATCTGCAATAGCAAGAGCAACAAACACAGCTCGTAACTTCAGCAAGGGGCATCATTATTTTATAATTTACAGCTGTAATTGAAGCGTGCTAAAATCTCATCAGCCACGGAAATTGTTTGGCACTAAACCATTGGCTAACATTAACGTATATCTGTGTTTGTCTTTGTGTTTGTGTTTGTGTGGGTTTATGGGTGTGTTTTTGTTGCGTCTCTCTCTCTCTCTCTCTCGTTTTATTTTTTGGTATCTTAGTTGTTAAAAACACAAAGCGAGTCAAAACTAGCTATTTGATTCCAACTTTTTTAAGTGGCCCACAAAATGTAACCAGTTTTCAATGGCTTGTCGATACATCTATTTTGGCTACAACAAACAAACAACAACTCTTGCTCAATCTTTAAATGCAACCAGGAATTTGCAAATCGGAAGGAAGCTGTCAATTAACAGGGACTGCCTAAACCGGTATAAACAATTATGACTTGTCTAATGGCAACAAAATAGAGGTCTTTATTTATCTTTTTAAAATAAGTTAATATTTAACTATCTCAACTTTGTTGCACAGTGTATGTTGTTGTATATGTGTATGTGTGTGTGGCTGCCTTGCTGCATAGGGGACAATGTTGATAAACAACTTTAAAGCCATACACAGACACACACACGCACACATAAGATTAACGAGATGGCCAACGGGTGATAGTCGAAGAAAAAGTGAATTGATTATGGCGACAAAAATCGAAGACAAAAAAAAAACGAAACAAAAAAGCAAAAACAATTTAAAGTGAAATAAACTTTTACTCATTGGGGGGGGTCATCGCATAATTTAATTAAGATTTATGATCGTATTTTCTAAACGTGTTTTTGCTTACTATTTTATTTTGCAGGAATCCCAACTGGTGGTGCAGACGCACAAAGCTGGAGAGAAGCCTGCTTATATTGAGCGGTATTTTGTTTGTGGTTGCCGTTTCGGCTTTTGGCTTATGGATCTTTGATGTACTCAAGCCGTTGGCTGGACCAGGGCCTGATCATCCAGAGCCACCACCACAGGCGACTGCATTGCATGGCGATAGCACCACTATGAACAAAGTGCCAACCGTTGTCGGTGTCAAGGGTAAGCTGGAGCCGGAGAATGTCTGCCTCACCAAGGAGTGCATTCACACTGCCTCCACGGTGCTGAGAAAGATGAAGCCTGAGGTGGAGCCTTGTGACAATTTCTATGAGTTTGCCTGCGGCGGCTACATTGAGGAGGAGAACATACCCGACGACAAGGTGTCCATCAGTACATTCTCTGTCATCTCGGACAAGTTGCAGGAACAGCTCAAGGACATTATTACAGCCGAGCGACCTGAAACCGAGCCAAAGCACTTCCGTCTGCCCAATCTGCAGTACAGGGCATGCATGAACAAAAGTAAGTATTCCGATAAGTGCAAGAAACCACAAATTTCAACTTTACTTTTTCCTCTAGCATTGATTGAATCGCTGGGTGCCAAACCCATTACTGATATTGCCAAATCACTTGGCGGCTGGCCGCTGATCGAGGGTGATAAGTGGAATGCAGACAATAGCTGGACGTGGCAGGAGCAAGTTAAGAAATTCCGTAACGCCGGCTTCAGCATGGACTACATTATAGATTTCTCCATTGGTGTCGACTTGCAAAACAGCACCAAGCGCATTATCGATGTGAGTTTCAAGTCGTTTGTGAAAGATTCTTTAATTGAAATATATTTTCTTTGTAGCTTGATCAATCTACATTAGCTCTGAGTCGCGAATTCCTGATGAAGGGCTTCAACGAGACATTGGTCTCTGCTTATTATGACTATATGGTGGACATTGCAGTGCTCTTTGGTGCCGACAAGAAAGAGGCCAAGGAACAGCAGCTAAAGTCACTTGAGTTTGAAATGGCGCTGGCTAACGTAAATGCAACATCATAAATATAACTCTAAACAGTTAATTGCAATTTTGCTTACCATTTGCTCATTTCAGATATCGTGGCCCAATGAGAAGCGTCGCAACTCATCGGAGCTCTTCAATCCACGCACAGTACAACAGCTGCAAGCTGCCTATCCTTACGTGGAGTGGGTGGATTATATGAATGCCCTTCTGCCCGAAGGCCTCAGCGTTCACGATGATGAGATAATTAATCTGACCGTGCCATCCTTCTTTGATGAGTTGGGCAAACTGCTAGCAAAGACACCGAATCGCGTGATTGCCAACTATATGATGTGGCGCATACACGCATTCTCCATTGGTTTCCTCAGCGAGGAGTTCCGCAAGCGACAGCTGCAGTATGCCACAGCGCTGTCCGGTCGCCAGGAGCAGGAGGCACGCTGGAAGGAGTGCGTTGATATTGCTGCTGGCAGGTAAGTTTATAACCACAAAAGCTGTCTATCATATTATTCGTAGTTTGCTTTTTTAGAGGGTTAGGTGTTTGGGTTTTCTTTTGTTTGTCTAAAACCAGAGAGTTTTTTATGCTTTTGTTTTTTTTTTTTAAATGTCTGCAAGAGTATTTTTTGAACTTTATCAAACCAAAGATAATGCTGTTTTTCTTCTTATCTTTGTTTCCCGTTTATTTCCTGATTGATTTCTTTGTGATTTTGCAGTGACTTTGGCGCACTTGAAGAAGATATTACTAAGTATATATAAATATATATTTATAGACATAAATGCAACAAAATTTTACCTTAGCTTGCCACACACCATTTACCACCAAATGCACACACATACATAAATTGCCTCACACATTCACATTGGTTTTGAATACATGACAAAAATGGAGTTTAAAACATATAAACATAACCAACGAAAACCGTATCTGTTTATTTGCAAAATTTCGCTTAGAGAAGAGGATATCTTTGTAGAAGTTATATTGATAAATTGAATTCTTGTACTATCTTTGGTTAAATTTGTTTGCATTATACTTAAACTTTCTTTAATTAGATTGTTAAAAGATATCAGCGCAATTGTTTTTGTTCGAGTAAATAATTTATTTAATTTATCATTTCTTGTTCCACTTTTACGTCAAACATCGACTGTTCACCACTCCAAAAAATAAAAAATAAAATAAAAAAAATGCACTGAACAACAACAACAACTCCAATAACCAACCACACGAAAATCACCCTGAATTCAAAATCGACATCGTTATCACAACGTTCAATCGTTAATCAATTATCCATTAAATATTAATGTCAGCCTTGGCATATCTGTGGGTTCGCTCTACGTTCGCAAGCACTTCAACAAGGACTCCAAGGCGAATGCTTTGGAAATGGTTAACGACATACGCGCTGTGTTTAGCGATATCTTGAATGAAGTCAACTGGATGGATGATAAGACAAAGAAGGAGGCCCAGGAGAAGCTGCACAGCATGGCCACCCATATTGGGTATCCCGACGAGATGCTGGACAACGAGAAGCTGGCCAAATACTATGAGAAACTGGACATTGATCCAGATCGTTACTTTGAATCGTTCTTAAAGATGAACATCTTTGGCACAGACTACTCATTCAACAAGTTGCGTCAACCAATCAATAAAACCGATTGGGTGCGCCACGCCAGGCCAGCAATCGTGAATGCCTTCTACTCCCCCTTGGAGAATAGTATTCGTAAGTTTAAAGTTACGGAGTTTTGCATCGTTATCTTCAAAACTTTTTCACAGAGTTCCCGGCTGGCATTCTGCAGGGTCAGTTCTTTAGTGCCCAGCGACCAAAGTACATGAATTATGGTGCAATTGGTTATGTTATTGGTCATGAAATAACTCACGGATTCGATGATCAGGGTCGCCAGTTTGATGTGAAGGGCAACTTGCGTGATTGGTGGCAGCCGGACACACACAAGGCATATCTGAAGAAGGCCCAGTGTATTATTGATCAGTATGGCAACTATACAGACCGTCTCACTGGCTTGAATGTAAATCCAAAGTAGAAGTTTTAATTGCATTTTCATTGCCTCGAATGTTTCTCATTTGACAGTTGAATGGCATCAATACTCAGGGCGAAAATATTGCCGATAATGGTGGCCTGAAGGAGTCGTATATTGCCTATCAGCGCTGGGTAGAGAAAAACGGGCCGGAACCCAAATTGCCTGGCCTGGACTATACACCTGTACAAATGTTCTGGATTGCAACTGGACAAACCTGGTGCGGAAAATACCGGAAAGGTAAGCAGAAAAAAAAGTGAGTTCAACTCGAAGTATTTACTAATAAAGCTTATTTTACTTACAGAGTCACTGAAGATGAGAATTACTACGGGCGTGCACTCTCCCACGGAATTCCGAGTGTTGGGCTCAATGAGCAATATGAAGGACTTTGCCAAGGACTTCCAATGCCCAGAGGGCTCCCCAATGAATCCTGTGCACAAATGTGAAGTGTGGTAGAAGAAATCAACTATAGAAAGCTTGTGTATCCATTTTGTGTGTCCCTGTGTCGCACACTAAAGAGATTGTTAGCGATCTAGCCCTTATTCTATGGACTAATCTCACGTAGTATATATGCATACCATTACTTCCCCTAGCGTATTTATGCTAAGCAGGCATAATGTAAATTAATTTAATAAAATTTGTTTTTATGTATGAATAATGTTTGGTTGCAAAATGTTGAAAGTCATGGGAACTTTTGGCAAATGGATTGAACTGCCCGAAATTCATTAAATTAACTATTGTGATGTTGAAATGTTATTTGGTACACAGCAAGTTACTTTTATAGAACTCTGTTCTTAAATTGCCAAAATAAATAAATGCCATGAACAAAGTTTAACTCATTTATTAACTGATCAGTTTACCACATTCAAATATGTGTAACGAAACTTTTAAATTAAATCAACTCAACAGTTACACAACAGCTTCAACGTAGCTCTATAAAAATTGGCAGCACCTTTTAAAGTGTTACCCATAATATCATTAAGTGGACAGCGCTTTAAAATCGACCAGCCGCCACAAACTATCGAACGTATTTGGCCATCCCTGCCATCCTTTTCTCGCAGCGTGGCGATTGCTAAATTGTAACTTTTGCACTTTTATTACAAAAATAAAAACAATGTCGGCACTTAATTTAACCGTGCGCGTGCATCCCGTCGTGCTGTTCCAAGTTGTAGATGCATTTGAACGGCGAAATGCTGATTCACATCGCGTGATCGGCACACTTCTTGGCTCTGTTGACAAGGGAGTGGTTGAGGTTACCAACTGCTTCTGTGTGCCGCACAAGGAGCATGATGATCAGGTAGAGGCCGAACTTAGCTACGCCCTGGACATGTACGATTTGAACCGTAAGGTGAACGCCAACGAAAGCGTTGTTGGATGGTGGGCCACAGGCAATGAGGTGACGAATCACAGTTCCGTCATTCACGAATACTATGCGCGTGAGTGCAATAATCCGGTTCATCTGACTGTGGACACTTCACTGCAAGGCGGAAGAATGGGCCTGCGCGCCTATGTGTGTATCCAGCTGGGTGTGCCTGGCGGCAAGACTGGCTGCATGTTCACTCCCATACCCGTCGAGCTGACCAGCTATGAGCCAGAAACCTTTGGCCTCAAACTCTTGCAGAAAACTATCGGCGTGTCACCAGCGCATCGGCCCAAGACCGTGCCGCCCATGCTGGATCTGGCACAGATTTCGGAAGCCTCACAGAAGCTGCAATCGCTGTTGGATCTTATACTGAAATATGTTGACGATGTTATTGCACACAAAGTGACGCCAGATAATGCTGTTGGACGCCAACTGCTCGATCTTATCCACTCAGTGCCACATATGTCTCATGAACAGTTTACCCAGATGTTCAATGCCAATGTACGCGATCTGCTTATGGTTATCACACTCTCACAATTGATTAAAACGCAGCTGCAGCTCAACGAGAAGCTAATATTCCTGCCAACAGCTTAGTTACTGTGCGTCTAATTGGATTGTAAGACAGATTTAAGAGCAAAGTAAATTCTACGTATTGTGTATTTTTCGTTGATGCTTCTAAGTAATAAAGTGCTCAGATCAAATAAAAGACTGGTTTTATTGCATCTCAAAGTCATATCACAAGGATCTCTAAAAATCATAAATTTTTAGCCAACGAAGGCAGGTTTAATAACCATGAGAAAAAATTGTATTCTCTATAGATAAAAATTTATTTTATTTTTAGCCCTCAAAGTATGCTAGTTTTTTGGTTCAATCTCTGTAATGATTGAGTTAATTCAAAAATTACCTTACTCTCTTCGTGAGAGCCTTTTAATTTGTTTGGCAATTTCGGAGTCAATTGAAAACTTTAAACGCGAATTCTGTAAAACGCTCTTTTTACTTATGAGAGTCTTCAATTATATGAGCGATATGTAACCAAAGAAATTTTCAAAATCTTAACACACATTTGAGTATGGTTGAAATATGCATGTACTTTATTAAAAACTAAATGAAATTCAAGCTGCCTTTATACAGAAAAAAGTGTTTCACATACCGATTAATATTTAAATTGGTATTTAACTTAATGCGCATCAAAATCAGATTTAACGATGATAACATTACAAATGTTTTCAACTTTCATGATGCTTAATTACAATAAATAAGAATAAAAAAAATACAAATATGTTAAATACAATATTTTTTGTTTCCAGTTATACAAATAATAACGACAATTAGAATTTTAATTGCTTCAGCTAATCAGATATGTATGTAAATTTGTTAGTGTATGCTTGTGTATGTGTGTATGTATTGTATCTATATAATTTTAGGTACATTGGGTACATTGTGAAGGTTTCATATGGTACTTGGGAGCAGGGCGTGTTGTTAGTCTTCAAGGGTAGTTTACAATTTTGGCGAATTCATTAAAAATGTTGAACAAAACAATTCATTTGCTTATAAACCAATTCATCATGGGATTAAATAATGTACATATTACATAAATATGTATTAAGGTATGTATGTATGCATTTTAATGCGGGCAAATATACAATTTTTAAAAAGTTTAACAACATTAAGAGAAATTTTTCGTTATTACGTTTCAACACACATTAAATTTTATGGATATAGTACAGATACATATAATTATCTATACTGTGCAGTATATGCATTCAAAAATTTGACTTTGACTTGGCAAAAAACATCAGAGCGAGAGAGCTTGAATTGTATATATATTTATAAATATATTGTTATCGCGCTATGTATACATATAATATATATAAAAAGTTAAAATCCGAATCAAAAACATTATTATTATAATGCAATTTACAAAATTGAACAGTGCATTCGATAATTAACATTAAGCTGAAAACATTTTCATATTCATATTGACTTTATGGTTTCATTTTGTTTAACATTTAACATATACTATATGTATGTATGTAAGCATGTTTATATATATATATATATATATGTATATGTATGTATTAGTACAACAACAACAATCGCAAGTTGCAACAAATAACCTATAACAACTATCTAATCTAAGTCAATGTGTATATGCCCAAGGTTCAGAGCTTAGACGCAACTGAATTTGATGCCATCATCGCTGGAATAACAGTTCTGGCAATGGAGCTTGTGATTCCGCACACGAACATCGGTGCCATTAAGTCCATCGCCCAATTGCACATGGCAGACGCAGCATTTAAAGCAGTTGATGTGATAGAACAGCAACAACGATTCAATGATCATGGCAGCTCCGCGACCTGTTTGCAAAAAGAAAGGGGAACAAATATACTTTATGATTAGGTCGACTTATGGCTTTCATTAAAATTGTCTGAAAAAAATATCATATCATCTGTCAAGTACCTTACTGGCGGCCTTAAGAATGCAGCTCTATTTAAGCTTAGTTTATTTATATTTAAAGTCTTTAGTTTAAAGTCTTTTTCTTTTTGGTTACGCCAGCCTTAAACCCAAACAATATATTTGAGGGCCCTGTGCACCTGCCGACAATTGTCATGGGTGCAGCCCAAATCTGCGACAGACATGTATCCACAAAAAGAAAACAGAGAATGTGTAGAAGGATAGTGAAAAAATTGATAAGCGACGGAATAAATAGGGCTGTTACAAAAGTGATTTTATACGATGAACTCCTCAGATGGTAAGATCTCAAAATGCCTAATGATTGTTGAACTTCAATTAAATAATGTTCTGAAGATTGAAATCATGATACTGTAACTAATTTAGAATCCAAGAATTCCACATGAGTTGCATATTAAACAAGCTGTTGGAACAAAAATATCTATCAGATGATGTTGAGTCTTTCGCTTGTGATTGTCCGCTCTCAAGCCTATAGATGAATAATCAACGCTTTTCAAGATGACGGAGTTTAAGGTTGTTGAAGAAATAATAGTAGTAGAAGAAGAAGAACCACACTCACAACCAACGTAGTAGCAAAGTTTACCTAATTCGTCGCCACAATGAGAGCACTTCTTCTTGCCACTAACGCTGAGCACCTTTTCCTGATTGCTGCTGCTGGCAGTGATTTTGCTGTTGGTATTGCTACTGCTGCTGTTGTTGTTGTTGTTGTTGCTATGATTATTGTTGCCAAGTTGCTTTAAGCCATTTATGCCATTGTTATTCAAGAGATTGTAGTTGCCATTGCCATCGAAGCTGCAAATAAGACGAAAGTTAATAAAAATTAAAAAAATGACTATCTTTAGCTCAAGTTAAAAATACATACCGCTTGCGTTCACCAATACCCTTGCTCTGGACACGCTCTGTAAGCGTTTGTATAATTGAATCGGGCAATGGTTTGCCATTGGATGGAGCGGCGGGCATGGATCGTCTGTTTAAGTGCAACTGTTGCTGCTGTTGCTCGAGCAGACGGCGATGCTCGGCCTCTTGGAGCAGCCAGTGATTGGTATGTCCATTAGTATAGCCATTGTAGTCTGGCATCGATTTGCGCTTCTGCAGCCAAGCGGCATCATTAGCCAGATTCCGTTGCTGTTGTTGTTGCTGCACCTGGACCCAGCCATCTGTGTACTTAGGCTTGGGTGTGGCGCTCAACGCAAGCAACGTATTGCGCGACATATTGCTCAGATTTTGCGCAGACTGATGATGATAGGCAGCTGCCAGATGGGCAGTAAGCCTTGGTGTAGGTACTGCTACTCCAGCTGGGTCTGCTGCTGGTAGTGGTGCGCCTGCAATCTTGACCAGAGAGCCACCATAGGCATTACTGCTGACGCCAGTACGTTGGCGCATGCTGACCGCATAGTCGGGCTCCAGGCCATGTCCATTGGTGGTGAGGTGCATGGCGCGCAATGGCTTTGTGGGCGGCTTCGGTGGTGGCAGCATCAAACGCTTGGAGAACTCATTTAGGTCCGACATGGACTTGCGATAGTCCGTGTCCAGCTGCTGATAATGATACTGTGTTAGGGCTTGAGGCATTGGCGGCGCTGAACGCTGGTGCTGCTGCTGCAGCTGTTGTTGTTGTGGCACATTGGCATAGATCTGTTGCGCAGACAGCTGCTGCTGCTGCTGCGGCAGTGGCAGCTGTGGTTGTGGCGGCCGAAAGGCGCTCAGCATGCCATTGCCAATGCCCAGTCCATGATGCAGATCCTGCAACGATCGTCGATTGTTCGACATTAACATCTTGGCGCCATGCTGCAGCTCTCGTCGCGCCAGATTCTCGCGAAGCAAAAGGTTTTCACGCTGGCGTTTCAATTCCTCCTGCTGCAATTGTACATGAATTAAAATTAGTTTCTCCCTTTGAACCATCAATCCTTTCTTACTCACCGAAAACTGTAACAGTTCCCGCTCGACGCGCAGCACTTCGCCCTGTTCGCGTATCTTCTCCTCAATGGACAGCATCTTTGCATTGGCCGTGGCAGTTGCCTCGCTCAGCGATTGTGTTGCGGCCGCTGCTGCTGTTGCCGATTCGGTCCAAGATTCCGCCGAGTTGCCCTTCACGGTTTGCAGCAATGGGGTTTGTGCGGCATGCAGCGTCTCATTTTGGTAGATCACCTCGCCCATTTGCGATGATTGCGTTGTTGGTGGTGGTGGCATTGGTGGCGGCGTCGCCTCCGACTGTGTATCGTTCTCCTCCGATGAGTTGGTATAGTGCTCACTGCTCTGACGCGAATGGTTCTCCGAGACACCCGAATCGCGACTTTCACCTGTCAGACAGAGACAATGAGATTGCAGATCTATCGATTTTGTGAAACAATAACAACAGACTATGATCAAACTTTGAAAAAACCTCTCTTCAACTGGGGTACTAATTAACGATGTTATTCATTATAACGATTGCAGTTTAGTTAAGCAAAAGCAAACAATGAACGCGTATAGCGTTATGTCTAGGGTATCTCCTCGTCGAGCTTTCTCGACTGAAAACTGAATTGAATTTAATCAAATCTTCGCTTGTATCACACTTGGGCAAAATGGGGTTCTGAATTAGACTATTGTTTTAATTTTATTTTTGTACTACCTAAAACAATGGAATTGATATAAACTGTTGAGTATTTTGTGTCATAATCTGGGCTAACTGCCAAACGTTTATTACAGCCCCTCTTTTTACAACGCTCGCCGAATGGAATACGCACTAAACGGATTATTTATACTTAACCTCACAGTCCGTGTCCGTTTCCAGTGCCACTTTACCCCATCTGCCCCACCAGTCTCTAGTCTCTATTAGTAATTTGCTCATTTGCTTTGTTAACGTTTTTCAGCTCTATTGGTTTTCTACCCTCTGCGTCCCATCCCGCGCGTTGCACTTACCTGTATCTGAGCTGTCACACAGTGCCGCCTTAATGTATAACTGTTTCTCGAGTCGTCGCTCTTCCTGCAGCAGCTGGGCCATGTCTGGTGGCGGTGCTACCGTTAGCTCCAGATAGCTATCCATATCATCGAGTTCGGCATCCGTCTCGATGCCCAGGAAACTGGAACGCTTATTGCGCAGCTCCTTCTTGATGCGTTTGGTCGAATTCATGCGTTTGATGGGCGGCGATGGTTGTGCTATGGGCGTGCCGGTTACCGCATGACTCTGGAGCTGTCGACGCGTATTGCTGGAAATGGTTTCGTATGTGTTGTCCGATGACCAGGTGCCGGCATCCAGTTCATCATCGTCAGCGGGCGCTGTGTTGTCTGTTGGTGGTGGCTCGATGGGCGGTGGTGGCGGTTTCTCCTTGGGCGGCTCCAGCGCTGGCGCCATGGACACAACACTGTGGTGTCCCAGGTCCACGCCCGTATAAAAGACGTCAATGTTCTCGTAGACGGGTATGGGACGCAGATGTTTGGGTGCATCGTAATAGGGTTCCGTTGCTTTGGGTACCTGATAATATGGTTCCAAGTCTGCAGTTGATGTTGCTCCTCCTACGATTGTTGTTGTTGTTGTGTCAATTTGATTGTTGCTGTTGTTGCTTGTATTATTGTTAGTTTGATTAGGCTCATTGTTATTGTTAATGTTGATTTTATTTGGAATGCTTCTTCTTGGACTTCGTCGGTTTAACATCAAAATCGCTGCCTGTTCATTATCTACTTGTTGCATAGATATAGACGAGCTGATGTTCTCATAGATGGGTTCCGTTCGTTCGACTGTCTGCAGTTCCATGATTTCCTGTCTTTCCTGCTCCTCCTCCGTTTTCTGCTCATCGGTTTTGTTTGGCATTGCGACATTTGATGACTCTACCTCGTCCTCGTCCTCGTCCTCGTCCTCCTCCTCCTTCAGCTCCGACTCCTGCTCCGTGCTATTTACGTTAGTTTCAGTATTTTGTTGCCCCTTCACCTTCATCTCCACCGGCGTACGGTCGGCCTCCCTGTCAATAGCTTCCAGCGCCAAATCAAGAGCTTCGTTGATCTGTGGAACGTTTGAGCATCGAGCGTGCGAGCGAGCAAAGCAGCAAAGCGTGCGAAATATACATAAAGAAAGAGAAAAGTGCGCCAACAATGCACATATTTTAATTAAGTTAGTTTTTACACACAAATCTGTTAAATCTGCGCTAGCAAAAGAAAATAAATAATTATATAACAAATAGAGAGCCAACAAAATTCATTAAAACTGATAACGAAATTAATAATGTACAAATAAATTCGAAAGGGTTCCATTATTGACATATGTATTATTCGAGTAGGCACTTTATTACCCTATGGTTGCACAGTTACATGGACACCTTGATAAACTATTATCTTAACTCAAGCGGTTTGGTATGAGTTTTTTTTTTCTTCAAGGAGTCCCTTTGTCATTAGTTATAGCTGCATATGTAAGACTACGACACTAACTATTTTGAAGAGTGGACTAAGCTAAGCAAGATTAGATAAAGTTATGGGTACATGAACAACAATCTCTCCAATGGGATTTCCCTTTAGCATATTTTGCTCATAGCACTCAAAGCCAACTAAGCACAAATTGCGATGTTAAGATAGGTATTTATTATGAACTTTATCTATATAGCATGTAATAAAAAAAGAAAAAAATATCATGTTAAGCTGATAAGATACAAAAAATAAGTAAATCTTATTTCGAATAAAACACTACTGAAGCATTTAAGCTTTAGGTTCTACCGACTTAAACTAAATTGAATGAAGTACGTATACTAAATATCCAGACTACTTTTAAGAGGCTTTCTCGGATCTCGAGAGGTCAGTCCGGATATGTGTGCTTACCATAACGTTTAGATCACAAAACGATTTGCTCAACTGACGCAATTAAATGAAATGAGAAATAAAAATACCATTGGGTATAGTCGTTTATGTCGTTTTGTACGTTTCAGGCGCTATAAAGATTAAACCGAGAGTGTCGTAGTGATTGTACCCGGTACTACTACTACTTTGCCCGGAATCGAACCAAACACGTTGAAAGCCTATAGGCAACTAAACGCAACTGTTGCAAGGGTAGCATTTACAATGCTCGTGTGCAGATAAAAAGCGAAATTACAAAAAAGTACAAATAAAAAAGTGCAAATAGAGAATTGAATTGACTATAGGCTGTATGCATATGTATGTCGGGCAGGTTTTTGGTCATTTAGCACTACGAACTGAAACCTCAGTCGGGTCTCTCACTGGGGAAGGGCAGAGGTCGTAACATCTACGACTTTTGGCATTTAAAACGGATACTTATAAAAAAATATATATATATTGCTGGAACATGCATGGAACTTAAAAGCTAAACACAAAATAACAAAAAAGAACAGAACACAGCAAGAACAGAACAGAATATAAAAGCAAATGCAATGAACCAAAGAATGAGACGAGATACGAAAGATATATATGGGAATGGAAGACAGAGATATTTGTGATAGACACAACCGCTTACCTCGAAAATTGTAAACTTGCAACAACTTTTGCTGGCAGTAAGCATGTAAACTATGTAACTGTAGCATATATATATATAAATATACATTTGTATATCATGTATATTCCATAAATTGATAAGTTATAGTACATTATAGCCAACAATACGAGCGCAAGGCATGTAAGAGAAATGCATACAGATTATATGTTTATATTACGATAGATTATGAGATAAATATTTACATACAATGACAATAGACTTAAATGTTATAAAACCTTTAACCATTGGGGACTTACTTACGCTAAATCATCTGGATGGGAAAAACAGAACACAACAAGGACCAGGGCGCATTATGGAATGTTTTTTACCAGAGAAAGCCTTCCACTCACGTCACGGTTGTTCTTTTAATTAATTATTATTATTTATTCATTGCATAAACTGCTTACTAAGCACACATCAAATATTTCCTCCAAGGAAATTTATAATAAATTCAAGCAGATTTCAAAAGAGAAAATTTCCTGCTAGTTAAAAAAAAGCTCGCACACTTAAAGTGCACTGCTTGACGATGCAGTTTACTAAATATAGCAAGCAGTGCAATATGAAATGCTCGCCCAGAACTGTTAATGTTAACGAGTTCTAAACTAAGTCGCAACCGATGAGCGGCCAGAACTAATTTTTTTTTGTTTTCTATTTTAGAAAATGACTTTTTTTTTAGCTAGAAATTAATTGGTTTATATATATTTGGAGTATTTTGACTTTTTGACTTTCATGTAGTTTTTAAAATTGTGAAGATTTGTTTCTTTTCTAGTTTTTCTTTTTATTTATTCATATAATAGCACAACATTATGGACTAACGTTATCATTATTATTATTTTTGTTTTGTTATTTTGGTATGCTTTTTGTGTGTTAGAAGTATTTCAGCACTCTAAGTATATAAAATATATAACCATAAAACATATGTTTCACATTTTTCTTTGCATAAATTAAATTTCGTTTTTTTTTACATAAAAATTAGTTTTAGTAATAAGAACAAAGAAATAATAATAACTGTAACTGTAGCTTACGTAGCTTGAGCCCCACAAAATAAATCATTTTAAAGAAATAAAGATTTCAAAACATTCCGATAAATTATACTTCGAGTAAACAAATATAAATCGATTCGAGATTTGAATTTGATTCGATAAAAGGGTTTAAGATTTGTAGAAACCTTTCGGTCGAGTTAAGTTAAAGACGGTCAAGTTAGAGAGTATTTGTGTTTTGCTAATCTCATATATAAATTCGAACTTAGTATTCATTTTCTCTATGACAGACAAAAGACCTTACTTTGTAATAAGTTCAACAGCAATTATTAGAGTCGAGTTATACATTCCTTAAGACCCTAGAAAGTTTTCATGTATTGCCTAACTAAAACCTTTAAATTGGCTTTTTTTCAGTGACCAGCACCAACCGCTGCACCTGCCTCCAGTTTGTTGAGCTCATCGTCAAGCAAGTCACTTATTTCCTGGCTCAATGCCTGCTCCGTGTTATTTTCCTCGAGAATCTCATCTGTGGTGATGGTTTTCTTTATCTCTATATTTACAGGAGCCGGTGTTGCAGGTAACGGTGGAGGTGCCACCTCATTGTTTGACAAATAAAACTTTGAGTTGTCCACCTTTACAAAACCATCGGCATTGACGACATCAACGCCACTGCGTGTGCTGGTCAGAACCACTTTGGGCTCCAAGGTTTCATTAAGTGTGGGATGAGGTTGTTTTGCTGACTCTTCATGATGTCCGAAATTGCGACGAAGAAAATCAAATATATTCGTCTTAGTCTTTTTATCCTTGCCCTTATCCTTCTCGTGACCATCTTTAGATGGCTTTGGTGAACTGGGTGGCGTCATCTGCTTGACATTTATCTCTGTTTCCACTAGATGAGTGCGAGCTATGAGTGGCTGTTCAGTTGTACCGGCAGCCGTTGGAAGATAACCCGTTCGCGTAATGGAGTCTGTATTGGATGCAGATATGCAACATGACTTGGGTATGGGTATTTTCGATTTTCGACCAACCAGCGGAGTTCCTGGCGCAGAGCCGAATGAAATTTTGGTATTGCTTGCGACACTTCCCTCGGGTATGGATGATCTCATCATTTGACTGCTAGCTAAACGCTCCTCGGCTATAATCTGTTCGCAGGTATATGTTAGCGCCTTTGAGTGTGCAGCACGGGCATCGCTAATGGGTGAACTTGGCTTATTGCTGCTCCTAACATCCTTGAAACCCTGCCAGCCATCACAGCGCTTGATATCTGCATCAGTTATGTCCTGATAGCCGGTAGACGGCATTGGCTTGTGGCGCACATCGATGCTCTCACAGCTGGGCTCCTGGGCCGGAGCCAGGCAATCGAGTAGACCAACGCACAGTGCTACATCCTCCTCATTGGGTTCTGTCAAATGTGGCTCCTGTTGCTTGGTTATACCATCGCAAGTATCAAGCTGCTGTTCGGTTATTATCTGACAACCGGTGCTTGGCAACTTGGGTGACTTGTCCACATCAATTTTATCACAAAGCACCTCCTCAACGGCTTGCTGCTCCAAAAGCTCCAGATCTTCAGGCGCCAGCTGCAAATGTTGATTGCTTGACTCACGATCCAAAAACTGCTGACACAGCGCCACATCCACAGCACTGGATCCCGTAGAGCCCGGCGATGTCGGCGCCGAGCTGGCCAACTTAAACAGACTGGACTCGTTCGGTGTACAGACACGTAGCATTGGCATCTCAGAGGGTGATGTCACATGTCCCTGTAGCGTATCGTTGGGTGCCAGTGGATTAAGGCTTAGTGTACTTGGTGGTGCGTTGACACGCACTTTGGGTGCTGGTACTGGTGAAGGGGGTGAGTGCACCACAGCTTTAGTGTGTCCCATAATAGGCGCGTAATCCCCAGAGCTCCGATCACTTAGCGCATGCTCCACAACATCAATTACGGGTGCAGTGCGTTTATTTGGTTTCGGAGAAGCTGGAGGCGTTATCTGTGGTATACGACTACGCGGCAACGCCTTGGGCAATGGGGTTACAGTCATTGGACAGAAGGTCACACTTGGAGTGGGTGTGGATGATGTAGAAGTTGTTGCACGCATGCAACTTGTTGGAGTACCACCAGGTGAGGTTGGAGTACTAAGCTGTGCAGTAGGACTACCTACGCGTCTTGTTGTTGCTGTGGATTCGCCAAAGCAACTGGACAATGCCTTGACCGTATTGGGTTTGGGCAGCTCTTCGGCTGGCACAATAGTAACGGGTGGTGCACACATTACCACCTCAGGCACATGTGTCGGGCATTGTGCATTCAGTTCGGGTTCTGGCTTAAAGGCACGTCTGGTCGGTGGCGTTGGCGGTTTCTCAAGTTGGCGTGAATTAAATATCTCGACGCGACCATTGATGCTAAACTGTTGTGGTGTATTTGTTGTTGGTTTCGAACGCACTGCCTTGGGTGACATGGGGGGTTTGCCGAGGGGTCTTGGTATTTGTGTGGTTGAAGCTGAGACAGAGGGTGAAGGTGGTGCTGGTGCAGCTTGGAAGGTTGCAACGTGACGTACATTTGGCTCGGTTTGGTGGTTCGGGGGGTTTGGTGCTGGTGTTGGACTTATTGGTTTCTTGGTAAAGTCAAAAACTTGGCTAAATTGACCGGGAGGCGGCGACAATGGCTGCTCGGCAGCTTCGTTTAGTTCATCGTCATTTTGAAAGGTTTCCTTGAACATTTTAAGCAAATTGCGCGCATGAACCATTTCATTGGAGGGCTTTCTACGCAAGTTACAATTGTTAGTTTGGGTATTTGAATTGCTTTTATAGGGATTGGGATTGGGATTTGGATTGATAATTTGTTTGGGTTGACCCGACACCGGAGCATTTGAGGAAGCTGAAGCTACTACAACAACAACATTGTCATTAACATTATCACTGACACTACGAGGACTTAACATAACGGTATCGAGAAAATTGTTAGTAGAACTTACACTAAATTCCATGTCCCGTGCCGCAGCTGGCGCAGCTGATTGCGATGCAGTTGTAGCTGTTAATGTTGCTTGTTTGGATGTTGTTGCTGCTGCTGCTGCTGTTGGTGCCAGTGGTTTTGGTGCATGTGTATTGGCAGCGGGTAATGCAGCCGGTTGCAAATCGGTTAGTTCATCAAACTCAGCTTCAATTTGATTGACAGCATTGGCAGCCTCCTCCAGCTGACGTTCCTCGAGAGCCAGCGCTGCGATTGCTTCATTCAATTGCTGCTGTTGCTGCTGCTCCTTGAGCAACTCCTCATTGTTGTCTGCTTGTATGCCACTGTCATCATGCGCCACCGATGGCGCCTCCTCCACAATCAACGCTGGTGGCGTTATCACCTTGTGTTGTGATTGCTGCTGCTTCAGTTGCTGCAGTTGTTCCTTTTGCTGTTGCTGCTGTTGAAGCATGCGTTGCTCCTCGCCCCGCATAATCTCCAGTTGCCTGGCATCTATGAGTGCTACCAGTGGCGGTTTCTTCAAATGCTGTTCCTCCTCTTTGGTAACGGCATGCTGTAGACTGTTGAGGCGTTGTTTCAGTGGCGGCACTGGTACATCCACGCTCTTGCTGGAATTGAAGGCATTGCGCTGATGTTCCAGACTCTGCATGCGATCGCGTATGCTGCTTATGTCACCCGACAGACGTTTTGCCTCATTTTTGGCTGCGGGCTCAACGGTTGAGGTTGAAGCTCCATTACCATTATGGAGACGGTCGCGAAGTACCAGTTTGGGTGCTGCTCCATTTGGCAACATTGGCTTTGGCTCACTGTCACGCTGCTCGAAGATCTCCTTGCGCTTGGAGATGTCAACTTTGGGCACATCGACTTTCTGCTTTTCCACACCCTCCTGTGTGTCGCTGGGTGATGTTACCTCGAAGCCGCTCAAACGATCCTCAATCTTGCTGCCTCGTCGCGTTGGATACGCTATTGTTTCACCATTGCTTGAGGCATTGTTGTTGCCGATTTTGCCATTACTGCTGGCACGCTGCACACGCTGCTTGTAGTCCTGTATGGCGCCCTCGTAGGTGTACTCGCAAGGATCTGGTGAGCTGGCGGGCGCTGTGCTCGACGACGTGTCATAGCCCGGCGATGAGATATATTCCCGTGTTGCAGCTGCAGCACTGACCGCCTGCACCTTGCCAGCATTCGAAGTGCTCGCTTGGTTTGCGCTGCCATTACTAATCCGATTCCTGTTTATGTGATTCTGTTCCTGTTCAATGCTGCCGGCACCAGCAGTGCCAATGGCTTTGTCCAAATCGGTATTGTCACTCTGTAAAGGATATGGTTGAGAAGTGAAGTAAGATTAGTACATGATATTCATAAATATATATAGTGATATATACGCTGATCTGTACCTTATCAATATTATTATTTTTCCTTCAAATATACACCGACAAAATTTTTTGTTTTACATGTATCTATTATACCATACAATACTACGATAAAGAAAAAGATTTATGCCTGTATAAATTTCATAGAATTTGAATTCATCATATGGATGTTTTTTTTTGATTTTCTATTTATTAAATTTCATATCTAATTGATGTTTTTTTCGATTTAGAGCAGTATTATGATCCTAGTTTTCTAACATTTTTAAAAACACATTGTTGAGCTTAACATTTTTGCTCTACCTTCATTTCTTAACTCACTTAAGTTTTGTACTTTCTTTTCTTTTATGTTTTCCCTAGCTTTGTCCGCCTTTTCGCGTGTATACAACGCCCCAGAGCTGCTCATGAGCCAACATTAATACTTATATCCCATGTAGATAAATGACACATGTGATTGTATCTAATATAAGTCGTGGCGAAAAGCGCGTCTAATTGCTCAATCAGATGGCAATGTGAAATGTATTTTGTTGGTTTGTGTGTTTATTTTTCTTGCGCCGTTTATTGTTCATTATTCTTTATTGTGCGATTGTGATTGTGAACGCATTTGATTAATAAGCAATTTGTGTTTATTAGCTCGCATCTCGGGCAAACACTTTCCAACATTCGCGGCTTGAGCCACAATTAAAAGACTCAGTGCGGCAAATGTTTATAAACTTGATTTAATTAATGATTCTTTGGGATTGTTTATAGGACGTTTCGAATACAAACAAACAAAAACTATAATAAGATGTCGGTAAAATAAAATGAAAACCATTTTACACATGAACGAGACGGTTTAGCAAAAACTACTACAATTTTGATGATATCTTATCCCAAAGTATAAGTTAGCAATGTTAAATGGTTTTAATTGATTGGCATTTTAACTTACCATAACGCTATTGTTATCATAATCCTCCGATAAGCTGCTTTTGCCACTGGCGCTGCTTGTGCCGATGCCCAAGTCGCTAAAGTCATTTGCCTCATCCTCATTGTAAACGGCCAGGGTAGCCAACTTGGCGCGTCCCCGCGGTCCACGTTCGGCCCTACAGTATTTTTTAATGGGAGAATTGATTAAGCTTTAACTGCAATAATATGCACAGAAGCAGTACTTACCGCTCCTCCATCATTTCAGTAAATGTTTTCGATTTTCGTCGCATGCGATCATGTTCCTCTAGTTCGAGCTTTTTCGTTTCAACCGCACGATCGATGATATGTTCGACACGTTTTCGCCTTGATGATTTCCAATTGTCAAGGTTCTTTGTGTATAGCGTTTTATTTGTGGAAAAAGAAGCGAAAGTTAGCATCAAATAATCAAAAGCACATTGTACTTTATTATATACTATATAAATATATGTATGGTACTTTTAAGGTGATTTTCACGCACACGAAACTTTTCGCTCTGGCAATTAAAAAGTTTTGCTTGGCTTAGTAAGCCCAGCCTGAAAAACGTGCTAAAGGTGAAAACTTTTGCGGTGTTGGCTATTATTTTTTACTTTTGTTAAACTTTTTTTCCCCGGACAAATACTTTCATTAATAGGGCACATGAGAGATGTTTGCTAATGAATAATAATGAACAAGTTCTGATTGCTTGGACTTTCTTTGACAAACAGTATTTCGCTACCGGCTATATTTTTGGCGCTTATTTTAATTAATTTTGCAGATCTTCAGCAAAATCATATTTTGCCATCATTTCAAAGTTCAATGGTTTCAAAGACCCAATTCAATAAATTTTTTATTCAAAAGTAAGGTCGTTTCCCAAGTCTGAAAGGTTTCCTACACAAATGAAGTTAACAAAAATGTCTGCATTTTGTCGTTTACCAAACGGCCATTAAAAACACCGCATTTTAACTTCCTTTCCCATCATTTGGCGCCAGCCCAGTCCCAGGCAAAAAAACTTAACTTTCGACCAAACGCGGCCCAACGCTTTGCCCATTTTAATAGATTTTTGAATACAAAACAAAAGTGAAGTCTGGGAACAGGAAAATTCGTTTGCGTAAGTGACAAATCGATGAAGACGTTTGCCAAATAAACAACTTGAATAATGTTCATGTTTGCAATCAATTCAAATGCAATGCATTACTGCACGTAACTATGTAACAGCTGATTAGGTAGTGAGGTACAGTCACGTCAAAGGGCGACACTTTTTTTGAGGTTATGGCAACCGAAAAAATTTACATCTAACGCAAATTGTGAAGTAAAGAAAAAAAAAAACAACTTTCAGCACACCAGAAAGTAAACAGACAGAAAGAAAACAAGTAACAGCTGATTATGCAATATCATTTGTCCGCTCCAGCGACGTGCATTGGAAACTGGAGCAGGCCTGCGCCACTCGCAAAGACATAGTAGCTACCAGCTTCAGCTAGATATCTAGACAGAGCCATTGCTAGTTAGTACTACAGATATGGCCATAACGAGCCAAGTGCCCTACCCAAGTATTGTGCGTCGTTTATCTTGAGACATATGCGACACACAAATAAAATAAATGAAGGAAAAAAAAACAGCAAAAAACATAGCAAACTAGCAATTTAAAAATTTGTCACGATTTAAAAAAAAAAAAAACTTTAAGCATATTGAATTTCTTTTGCATTAGATTTAAGGCTGGTTGAACATATGGTGGAAAAGTTAGGCAAAGTTAGGTAAATAATATCAAAAAAAGCTTTGGAACTATAAACATTAGGCTTGTAGCTTGGAAGTAATTGGTCAAAAAATAAATTCTTATTGCATTTGATCTTTAACTAACAAATTTTATCTGTTAGTTATATTTTTTCAAAAATTTCCTTTCATTGTACAAATAGTTGACTACATTTCTCACAATCATAATAATTTTAATATGAACTTACATTCTGCCATTCCTCGGGCTCTTCTTTCTGCACCTCCTTCAGCTTTTTGACCTCCTCGGCCTTTTTGAGCTGTTGCTGTGCCGTCTGATATAAATTGCATGGCTTGATCTGCACAAATTGCATGGGATTCTTGACGGGTGGCGGGGGCGTGGGACGCGTAACCCGCGCCTTTGCCACATACGATGTCGGATCGGGCGATGTTATGGACTGCAATTAATCGTAATCATAATAATAATAATAATAATACAATAAGTGCCGCAATTAGCATAAATTGTTTCAATTGCACTACGAGTTCAACGGGTTTCGAGTTATATGCAAATGTCATCTGTTCGAAAGTCAGAGTCTGAAATTGTTTTTTAGTTTTGCTTGATTGCTTGTATTGGTGTTTTGCAACTGTGTGTGGGCAGGGGGTCTGATTATGAAGTATTTACTTATTTATGAATTTAAGCTGACAAGGCAGCAATCAGCAGCCTTGAGCGGGCTTTAATTGTATTGGCAGGATCCATATGAGGTGACAATGCTAAAAGAGCGACCTTCAACCAAGAAGCTTTGCCTGGGGATAATGCAATGCAAATATCGACAAAATGCTATACTTTTTAACGTTATAGTTGCAAATTTTAAAGATTTATATACAAAATTTCAATAAATTTCAGAGCTTATAAAGCTAAACAAGTTGTTATGAGCCACTTTTACAAAATAATACATTTTCTACTTTTATACTCAAGTCAGTAAATCCTCCATAAGCTGGCTAATAAAAACCATGGACTATAAAATTAGCTGGCAAAGCACAAGGTACAAAAAAAAGCATATCGAATACGATAGCAGTTTTTTTAAACGTTTTTCCATATAATGTTGCTTGGTAACCCACTCCAAGACCACATTTGTGCTCTATGCCACCTCTTTCTACACTTCTTGTTGCAATCTCGCCATAGAAATGGCAGTCAAGTGAGGCCATCGTCTTATGGTTTGGTCATAGTTATTGCCTCGCTTTTGTTGACGGAAGTGCCCATGAGGCAATCGCTATGGGTTTCACTCATTATATACATGTATATGCATACAAATATTGTGTGCATTTGCCACATGTGTCGGTACTGTTCGGGTCTGGTCTGGTCTGGTGGGTGGGTCAAAGCACTTGAAATATGCCTAAGCAGCGCGGAAACCTCTTAGGTGTTGTCGACTGTTGACGGTTTTTGGTTGAAAGCAAAAGCGAGCGTCTAGTCAAAAAGCCAAAGAAACAAGCAACAATTGCAATACAACATGGCTAACAATGAGTGACGGAATAATATGAGATTGAGTGAATGACTGATGGAGTGTGTTTTGGCAAGAAAACTAGAAAACAAGCTGTTAAGTTGCAACGAGACATGAATACACTTGCTAATGCATATTTTAAATAAATTTATAGGAATGGAATAACCATTTATATTTTGGCTGTTTGTTTGAATCGTTGACTTTCCTAACTTCAAGCAGCATGAATGCTTTAAAAATAGTACTAAAAATTGGAAAAACAGATGCATTAACATGATAACAAAGTATTTTTGCAAAGCTCCAACCATGTCGTAAATGTCACAAAAGTTGTCGTTGGTTATTGAACTTTTCGATTGGCTTCTATCCTTGTGATGGTCAAAGTGTTTATGGGTCGGTGCTCACTTACCGTTTTCTTGGTGCATCCATTTGTGTCGCAGGCGCCGCCATTTGTGGATGTATTTGATGTAGACATCAGATCTTCATTGCCATCCAGCATAACATCCTGCTCCATGGACTCGGTCTCCATGGCACTGCTCTGTTGCTGCTACGCTTCGTTTGTCTCTGGATACTTTTGTGCAATGACTATCTGTCTGTTTGGTTGCTGTTTCTCTGTATCAATCGATATGTATGTTGAACTGACACAATGTCTCTTGTTTCACATGGCAGCTGCTCTCTGTTTATTTTGTTGTTGTAGTTGTTGCAGTTGTTGATTTTGTGCTGGTCTATCGGTCAACAACATCATCATCGTCTTTAACACCAACAAACATTATCATTATTGTCGATATCAATAAAAAAATATATATTTTCAGCTCTCTAATTGACTGCCACCCACACACCAAACAGGGTCATCAAATTCGATTAGTTGTTGCCGGAGGTGTCAAGTTTCATTAGCTGCAACAAACGAGATACACGATAAAACATACATTTTAATACAAAATACCAAAAAAATCAAAAGTGCATATTAATTTCATGTCAAAGTTTGGAATGCCTAAGTGGCATTTACAGTTAACTGGCCATCATCGAGAATGTGGGCAGCAGGTGATGTTGGTATTGGCTGAGGAGGCTGGGAGACTGGGGGAATGCAATCAACTAGCATCCGTCAAGGATGCATAGGAAAAACTCTCAAAGCTGTCTGACAGCAGCCCGAACAATGCCTCAAAGTACAATTTGCGGTTCAATTAACATTCATCACAGTGCAGTCATAAGATGCTTTATCTAATTGTGCAACTGTCTGACGAACTGAAAAACTGGCCCCCACAGTGGTATGCGGGTCAATCTTATAAACATCTGCCACAGTCATTATCCACATGTACCAAGACCCCGGACTCACCACATCCACATCATCATTTTTGCCGGCCTACACTTTTTTTGTTGTCTTTTGTCTTTCTATTCTTGGGTATGTGACCCGGTATTTTTTGATCGTTTTGCTTCACTTCTTATGCCCTCCTACTAATTAATAAATATTAAACATTATTTTCTCAGTTCATAGCCGAGCGCTGCTTGTAATCGAGCTTGTTTAATTATAACCCTAACACTTACTGTTCTCTTCACTCTTAGAAACGTGCTTGGCTTTTATAAAACAGATGCTTAATAAGGTTAAAAGGTTTCACGCATTAATATGACACTTTAGATCTTTTACAATTTAAGCAATTCAAGCAGAGAAAGGCAGTTTTATTGTAATTTTAGACATACTTTTCACATTGAGAGTAATATAAAATTGTTTAAATTGAAGCACGTTTCATCAAAATAAAGTAAAGTGAAAGTTATGTGTAATCAAATAAATGTCATCAGCTTACAGCTGTATCCATATGTTTTTTTTTTTAGGAACTTCCTTTAAAATCCATATTCAACAGTTTTAAAGATATACAAATTAGTTCGTTGATCTGCTTAATAATGCATTGTGCTGATCTATTACAGTTGTCAAGTTTTGCATGGAATTCTTGGAAAGAAACAAGTTTTTTCTTTTTGTTATGTTTGCAAGATGATGGAGATCACACTTCTCATTATTTCATTCCGCTGTCTGTCAGCTTAACTGCTTGTCTTGGATGCCACATGCTCATGTCCAATGTTATCAGCATATGTGCCAACACTTTTCAACACTCCACACATAAGTGGACAACACACAGGATAGACCAAAGACTCATAGGAACAAGATGGGAGGCATGAAGCATGAGGCACGAGGCAGGAGGCAGGAGGAGCTAGCTAGCTGCTAATCAGCATAGACAGTACATGAGCATAAATACATATATATGTGCAGACTGTGTTGCTGGCTGAAATGGTAGATAATTTGCATATAAAATGCAGTTGTAGTAGTAGATGGGAAAAGATAACTGCAATTTAAAGCTGAAAAACAATTAAAGCAAAACTTTCGAATGATAATTAGCGTGGGGAACTGTAAATACAATTGCCAGAGTTGTCGAGTTTACCAAACAACAACAACAACAACAACAACAGCAGTAGATAACTAACAACTACTAACTGCAACATAAAATTAATGGCCGATCGACTGAATTGGCGACCAGCCAACCGCCAATAGCAAATTATAATAATTTAAATTAAACACAAAATAAAGTTAAGCTGCCTTTTCATTTTTTATGTAAGACACACGGCAACTTTCCAAAGACACAACAATGTTAAACATAGTTGTTAATAACAAATCTCGCAGAATGATAACAAGATAAAAATGCAAGCCAACAACAAGTTAAGATCAACGTTTAAGGAAAAGGCGCCAAACACACAGAACCCAAACCTGCAGCTAAGATCTTTGGCGGCAAAATGAGACAAAAGAAATAGATCCGTCTCCACTTATAACTTATAACTTACAAGTAAAAATGTTGCAGTTATCGGTAACCGACTTTGCAATACTCTATTTCAAGTCTTAAAGATCTAATGTCCTAGCTCAAGAACTATCCAATAGACAATAGTCTTTATTGTCTTGATACGATAACAAAGTATAGAACCCAGCTAGATACTTTGAAGCAGCATGCCGACATTTAGCTACAATCTGTATCAAGATGTTCCTCCACAGATGCCTGAATTAATTGATCCCAAAGAAAATAAAGAAACATAAAAAATAAATAAAGAAGAAGAAAACGTGGCGTCAGGTTGGTTAAATTCTTAGACTAGCGAGTAAATGCCCAGCAATTGTGTTTTCCTTTCAGCTAATTAACAGTATTAACAGCTGGCAAAGAGTTTAAAACGGCGGCAGCGCAAAATAACATCAAAGAAATCTAACAAAGCGCCGCACTAAACTGCAACAATGACCAGTCTTTAAGAGGTTTGCATTATAGTTGTGCTTAATGTGCACAACAGGCAAAATATTAATCGAATGCATCTATTTGTGCAAAGAAATGATCGTCATTTGACACGTTTTGCATAAGTAACTTATATAGCAAGAAAGAGAGAAAACAATTTACGAAACATAAAATGAACTTAATAATTTTAAATTTTTAGTACTAAGTAAACCACAGACAAACTTCCATGAAGAGAATTTGAAGGGGACGAAATAGAAACTTTTTTATATGCTTATTTGGAATAACAATTCATGTTGATTGTTTATTCGAATGTTTGTCTTTACTTAACATTAAAAACTTTTTTTACAGAAAATTTTTTATACAGAATGGGTTTTAGATTGTACCAAATCGCATGGTTCTGGAAATACATTCAGTATATAGAAAACTTCGTTAAACGGAAGTTTGAATTTTTTATACCAGTTGATTAATGCATATTATTTATTATTTTGTGCCAATAAGTTTTCAAATCTCTTAAGCATTTGCTGATTCTTAACTTAACGTTTTTTTCTGGGTATTTATAAGTCGACAACTCTTAACAAGATCGTTTCTTTTTATTATGAGCTAATACTAAAAGCAAACAAGACTCCATTGTGGGAACACAAAACAATCATCAAACAACAACGTTTTGCTTTAGCAAAATAAATGCCTAATTAAATATTTTATCTGTGATTTTGATCCAAAGAGCAAGAAGCGTATTAGCTTATCTAGCAAGTAAAATCAAAGCGTAAAGTGGCTTTACTTTGAGAATGCTAGAGATTAAAATGATTTTCACTGGCACAGTCTGAGAACAAAGACTAGGGCTTGTTACAAAACTCCATTCCACTAAAAAACTTACGTTACTTAAAGCATTAATAACGCAAACAATAATAATAATAACAATAACAGTAGCTGACTGCTCTCTTAGATAAGACCCGAAGCAGTGTTAATGGTTGCCAGTAAATTAACATGCCACTGATGACACTTACGTGATTCGGTAACAAAATACAAAAAAAAAAAAAAGTGGAGCAAGGGGAAAACAAAAATAAAAGTTTACTTGTTATTTATTACTTATTGTTTGTATACCCAGCAAAATAGGTTAAATACGGTTATATAAGGGTAAACAAACAGGTTGAGTCTAAAAAAACGTCTTCTGTTAAGCGAATACTTTAATGATAAACAGCTTTAAATAGTCAAGCTACTCCACAGTTCTAATAGTGTATATTTAAAGAATGTACGTTAGGCGTGCTCCTCACGTAGTTATTACTACTTAAGGTACGTCGCAGCTCAAAGCTCCGTTAGCTAGCGGCCGCTGACACTAATGACATTCAAATTGTAACGCAAAAAGAAGCCATAAAATGACAACAGCAACAGCAACAAAAACCAAACAAAATATCAAAGCGCAGCTCGAGCTTGACCAAAACCCCAGAGCAATGAGAAAGTGCGACCAAATCTACACTCGGAGAAGGTGTGCAATTGAAAGTGTCTCCGTTGCGTCTCTGTTGATGTGCATCTATCACTCAGTCACTCACTCACAGAGATGATGAAAGTCAAACACAGTCGAATAAAGTTGACGGTAGGCAGTAGGCAGGCTGCCGCCAGTCCATGTCCATTACAATTCGTGGGCTGGGGTCTGGGGCTGGCTTTGCTCATGTGATATGGGTTTGAAACAAATGTTGGACGTGGATCGTCATGCAATGCGCATGAATGAATTTAATTTATTTGGCAGCAGCACGAAATGTAACCGGTGAATAGATACATAAGATTCATGTTACCATGTTTACCTCCCAATTGGCCCCGTTTTCACTTACTTGTGTGTGTGTGTGTGATTGTATATGTTTGCATTACATTTGATGCCAAACAGCCAGTTGTCAAAGTTGTGTCATAATCAAGTGGTTTTCCACTGCAATAGTGGCCGGGAAAAACGATAATGGTCATGTTTGGCTGTCAACTACGTGTTGATCGAGTTGGCAGCATTAACAAATTTCCAAAATTCGAACTGTTAGATTGATTGAATTCGGTAGGGAAAGTAATTTCCATTCAGACATTTTTGAAATTATGACAGCAAAGGTTTTTAGATTTTACAATCGTATGTAGGAGTCACTAAACATATAACATTATACTTAATATTGTAAAATTAGTATAAGCACTAAATTTTCTTATTAAAATAAATCATCATTTATGCCCAAAAGAGACTGAATCACGAAAGGTGTTAATATGTTGATTGTAAATCATTATGCAGCTCACGATTGTCATGACCAACTCTATAGTTATCATCATAGAAAAACAAAAATGCAAACTGAATGTAAATTTTTCATTCATTTTTGAAGGCCTTCACCCCCAACAGGCGCCCACACACTCAAAGAAAAAAATAAAAAAGCAACGTCAATATATTTCAAGTGCAATCGCTTAACGTGAAAAACGCAATGGAATGCATAAAAATAAAATGGAATAACAAAAAAAAAAGTCATGAAAACTTATTTTGGTGCGAAGAAAAGCAATCTAAACAACAACTGTTTTATAATATTTGCAGCGCATATCGTGATGAAAATATTTAAGTTTATTTATTTATACTGCTAGCATTTTATGGTTGTATATTTTTGTGCCACATCATTTTCGGCTGCACTAATTAAAATCCAGCACACAAAAGGAAAGTGAAGTGTGAAATGATATTGGGCATTTATTGAAATTGAAAATTGTACAATAACTATTGTTGTTGTCTTTGCCTTTCGAATCGAACGGCCCAACAATCTGCAATCTTGGTAGTATGTAGTTGTAGTATGTAGTTTTTATATTTTGTTCAATATCATCGTATCGGTAAGTTTGTAGCTGGCAATTATCATAGGAGCTAGCTGTTTCTCGCAAACAACAATTTGACACGCAAAATTTTCAGTTCATTAACATTTCAATTTCCAATTCAACATCGATAAGGCCGATTTTGTGTGCACTTTCGCAAACTGGTTGCAAATACATACATGGTTGAAACTCAAAGAAAAAGATACATATCAGCGCTGATTGCTATTGTAAGGTTGCCAGTTGGACTGCATTACATTTTGGCGGGCTGTTGTTATTTAATCATAGCTATTGACTTATCACTGGCACAATTTGTAACTGTTTTGTGTGACATGCTTGTCAATCTTACGCCTTGTATTTGTAGCTATGAGTATGTGTGTGTATTTCTAAGTATTTATAGCCAGCCAAGCGTTGGAGAAAGAGAAACAGTTGCAAATTTGCTAAATCAGCAGCAAAAGTTGGAGGGGGAAAAAAAAACTCCAAGCTTCTCTGCATATGTATCTGTTAAACATCAACGTTTGCATTCTAAGCTGCAAATCAAACAGTTCGAGCAATTTGTTTTCAATTTTGTAGCTCATTGTCTGTGCGAGATATTTTCACGTTGCACCAACTGTTGCAACTGTTGCAAATTGCTTGCATCTGGTTCGAAGCAACGTTTTGCGGCAAACAAGAAAAACAAAAACAATTTAACTTTTGGTCCAGCACGTAGCGATTCAGTTTAAGATCCATCAACAACGCCCCCAAAATATCTTCATAATAAAACAAGAACAACAACAACAACAACAGCAGCAACAGCAGCAGCAGCAGCTAACAGTTCTTTGCTATTTAATTAATCTGCCAGGTTGCGGGCTGCCCCACGCTCACTTTTTAGCCTCGAACTCGGTATTATTCTGCGAGTCAGATCGCTGGCCAAAAGGGGCCTGACCCATTTCGCGTGCCTCCTATAATGCCTCACTATGTGGCAGTCACATACTACCGCATGCACGCGAAAAATTTATATTATTTGCATTAAAAATGAGTTACATGTTAAAAATTTAAATTCATACACACCCACCACACGAAAAACAACAAGACAGCCAAAGCAAGCACGCCCAACTGTTACGGCCCAGCCTTCGCCTCTGCATAATGATAAATTAAGCTAAGAACAATTCAAGTTGGCTTTTTTCTTCTGTTTTTTGGTAGGCTTTGCACGATTTTATGGCTTAAAAGAATAAGTCTTTTAACTTTCATCTGCTTCCATATGAAATTTTATTTTCAAATTCTATGGCAATTAATTTTAGAATTAAAAATAAGCAAAATACCTTAATAAATAACCTATATTGAATGTATTTTTTCTAAGTTGAATAAATAAATATACAAAGTTTTTATGATTTTTACATTTGTTATGCATTTTTGCTATCGCTAACTCTCTCTTTCGATTCTAATTGTTCTGTTAAATAAAACTTTTAAACATTTGACACACTATCATTAGATACTTCAATCAAATTGATACCCAAAAGATATTGCTTTACAATAGCTCGTCAATTTCGTAGATTTATTTGACACAAATCACATCCGACCATTGTCTGGCGCAGCGAAAACATAGTATCTTTTCATACAAAAAATCAATCTGGAAAAGCGCATTCAAGCTTCGACATAAGCTTGTTTTTTTTTTTTGCTCATTGTCTGGCCGCACTCAAGTTTTTTGCACTGCAACAAAGCACGGCATAACAAAAATAAATAAAAAAAAAAGGGTAAATAAAAGCAAAACAAATCGACGCATGCGTAGGCTGTTTTGTTTTTGGTTTTTGCTTTTCTTTTTATACATACTATTCTTTGCCTTCTTGGTTGTTATAGTATGTTAAGGTTTTGAGGTTAATGTCGCCGTTTGTATGTGGCTGAGAGATACGTGAAGCAACAACAACAACAAAATACATTTATGTACCTCCGGGTTACAAATAGTCAACAAATGTTGGCAGCCTACAAAAAAAAAAAAAAGAGAACACAAAATAAGTTCTGTAGTTAAAAGAGCTTGACTGGAAGATACTCTGTACAAAGGTTTCAAACGTTTCTTAAAACAAATTCGTTCATTAACATAGGCACTGATCTTATTTAGATTGATAGGTTTTAAAGCTTAATGCATGTAGATTTAAAAGTATGTTGATCAATCTAGCTATCATCTATCGGTAGCATACATTTGCACAACCATGTTAAACACTCCTTCTATTTTCTAGCCATAACAAAATCATTAAAGTGAGCAGCCGCATGGAATCGTTAGCTCTGCCCCTTTTGCCACATGCCTCATGCTCGAATCTGGCTCATTCACGATGCTCATGCAGCAACAAAACAACATGTGCAACACAGATGCGCTAACTAAAGTTTAGTTTTTAATGCGCTTCGCTGCCGATCATAGAACCAACAACAACAGCAGCAATACCAACACCAGCAGCCAGTTAAAGCAGCATAAATGTTCATTGTTTGGGGCCATGATTTTATGTTGGACGCCGGGTCCGGTCTGGTTTCTGGTCCCCATTGAATATGGGTGCGTCCAGGCGTTACGCTAATTGCCGACGACCATTCGCTCGATCGTCAATTCCAATTAGGCTAGGAACGGAGCCATGATGTGGGCAATGCTTGGGGCGCAATATGATAATAGAATATAAATTAAATGCTCAAATACATTCTATTTTTAAAAAATGTTAACAAACAGCAAGTAAGAGTGTTCTAGTCGAAAATGCCCGATCAATGAATACTCTGTGTTCTGCTAAAGTTTTCCTAGATCATTTTCTGATATGTTGTTTATTATTGGTTTGGTTGTTGTTGCATCTAATTGCTGCCACAATTTTGAAAACTTCATGCAAGAACAATTTTTGCATTTATAATGCAATAACTTCTATTGCTTTCGTATCTGTTTCGAGTTTTTTGTTTGTTTTTATTGTCGTAGCGATTGTTGCAATTAAAAAGCTTTGCTGTTTTATCAAACGGAAATTGTCCCCAGGTTTTTTTTCTTTTTTGGCTTACACGCCAACTCTCAAAGTTAAGACAACTTGTGGCTTGAAGTGTTGGCTGCACTTTGGTAACGGAAGTCGTTGACTACTTTTTACATGAACCACCTTAGTCTTTTTTTTTATCATAAATAAGAAGGCAAAAAAGCAACAGCAAATTTTAATTAATTTCGTTGTTGTAGTTTCTGCAATGACCAGTTTGCTGCTGTTTTTTGTAAGGTTTTTTGCTTTTGCTGACATAATAAAGTTGTTTTGTAATAGCCACTCACCGTTTTATCCTAATGATATTATTGTCAAAGTAAATAATCCTGTAAAAAGATAAAAGAAAGAAGACTTATTTTAGTAATTGAATAATTTTTGTTTTATTTTACAACATATATTTTTGTTTTAGGCCAAAGACATTTATTTTTTTCTATTTAGGTACTCACAATGTCAAGGGCTTATCAGACACACTTTATGCATCTGCTGTCTGATTGCAACAAACAAGTTAATTGCCCATTTTAATAGGCTTCACCCATATTTAGGTCATAGCTTATTAATAAGCCTATGGGCAGAAGGTCATCCGATAAATAAAATACAATCTGTGCCATATCAATAGGTATCCATAATAAAGAAACCAATTTGTCAACTTCATTCGACGTTGTTAAAAACGATGCACCAATAAAAATCAGAAAGTTATAAAATCAACGTGCAACAAAAAACGCTATTGATGATAAGTTGGTGGGCATTAATTATTTATGGCGTTGATAATTACAAACGTAAGCAATAAACGAAATTGAGACCAAAGACAGGAAAGACAAGAGTTATACATAAAAACACATGTCGTATACGTAAAGTAAAAAAATGAAGAAGATAAAAAATCTATTGCATAAGCATAAAAATCATAGCTTGACCAAATCAAAAATATGTGTAATAATAATACATAAAAAAAAACCCAACTGTAAAGTGGCTTTGTACCAATTTGTTGGCATTAACCTTTGCCATTTATACATGAGCTTAAAGTTTCTATATGTATTTATTATTTTCGTTGCCATGACGGATCAGTTATGAAATTGTTTGGCCCACGCCTCAGCAAACCAAGAAAAAAAGAAGAAAAAAAGCAAATAGTATAACGTAAACATGACGATGTCGCAGTGCTGCAGCACACAGAATCAGCAAAAGTATCTGGCAGATACATACATCAATTGCTGAAGTTATTGCTGCTGCTGCTTGCCTAACAAGCAGAAAGCCAAAACATAACAGTAAAGCAAATTAAGTAAGAACCACACAAGAGCGCAGCATAGGGGGGGAAAAGATCAGCAAATGCAACTTTTGCGAAACCGGACAGCGGAGGCAGTCAAGAATAAGAATCAGAAAACGTGACGCTTAGATAACCGAATTGTAGTATATACTTAAAACGCTATCCTGACACATTGTAATAACAGACACGAACAACATTTTATTCAATATAAGCCATATCGATAGCATATCTATAGATATCGAAAAGAAAATATGTACAAATGAAATAAATTACTTGTAGATTGTTTATGTGATTCTTTCTTGATTCCATAAGGAGTAAGAATATCTGAAAAACTGAACACAACTATTGTGTTTTATTTAACAAACGTCTCAAAAAAATCCTAATGCCCGTTCTGGTGCAGTATTTGTGTGTACGTATAATTATGCGAGTTTATGTTGGTCAAGAGTGCCTGAGAATAGAACCAACAACAGGTAGCTCAGGGGGCCAAACGGGCCAGCGCAACAAAAGTTGCTGACCTCGAGAATTCTCTGTCCTCTTCTCTCTCTTTTCTCTCTCTGTCCCTCGCTTTTCGCATTTAGATGTTTTTTTTTTTTTTAAACATCACTCATACGACCCACTGTCTATCTCGGTTCGGCAGTGACCAGTTTTCGATTTTGGCTTACAGAACGTTGTCGTTATATGTATGTCTAAAAATGGTAGCTTGATTCATAAGATGCGCACAGAAATATGCCCAACGCATAGAAATAGTTAGTTCATCGTAACTGTAGCATCTTTATTTGTCTGTCAAGCGGTTTGACAAGCTTACAGCTTGCAGCTTAACAGTCATTTGATGTTAATAGCAGTGCAAATTGACAGCTAGCAATTGCAGTTTGACAATCATTGAAGGAGAGAAAATAAAATGATGCCAATTCATAAATGTTTTATATTTGTTTGCACAGATAAACAAATGATTAAAAATACCTTAATTTGAGAAGAAAAAAAGTAAACAAAGGAAGAATTTAAATTTTATAACACTTATTCGTAATGCAATCATTGCTAAGCTACAGCTTTAAAATGCGATTTGCTTAAGTGCTGTCTGAAAAGACATGTTTGACAATGAACAATGCGAAAAGAACGTATATTTTAGCCTGGGTTGAGAGATAGCGGTGGGGGACTAAGTAAACAGAGCGGCATTTTAAAGCGAGTTTGAGACAAAAGGCGTGAAGCCTAATACGATGATAAGTGCTTATGTATAATGCCCATGCCTATGATGCGAACACACACACAGACATAGGCGACCAAAGTAGTAGACAAACAATGTCAGGGCTTGAGTTTAGGCTTAGGATAGGAGGCGGCTTAAGGCACACACAGACTGCGGCAGCACACATTGGGGTAGGGTACGAAAGAAGAAACCAACCATAATGACAACATGACATGCAAAGTTTTGTCAAAGCAGCAGACGGTAAACAATGTATATGAGCTACATATAGCTAAAGGATGAGATCCAAGCCAGACATCATCAGGGGTAAGTAGCCAATGGAAGCGGGCCTTAACCAACAACAGGCGGACGGGCAGCGACGAGACGCAGATTCTTTTCTTTTTAGCACGTTATATGAATAACTAATTGAGAGCGTACACCACAAAACGTAAGTATGCAAAATATACAACGTATGTTTGTAGGGTCGAAGTAATGTGCATCCATCAGATACATGTGTATCTCGAGGGCATTGCCAGTTGAGGGCGTTGCGCCAAAGCATGACGGAGCATAAATACAACCATAACGCGTATCTAAGAGAACAAAAAAAATCTCAGTACTGCTTGGTCGGCTCAAGAAGTGGAGTAGGACAGCACCAAAGCAGATGCGACGAAATGACGACCAGCTCCAAAGCTGATGTTGTTGCCCAGCTACAAGTTATTACTCCTGTTGTTGTTGTTGTTTTTGTTGTTATGTGCTAAACTGGTAGCACATTTTGCCAGGGCTGAGTCATCCTATGAGGCCATGGTTGGAATCACGGTAGCCGCTGGCTGCCTGTTGTTTCTCTTGTGTTTTGCATTGGGCCAAGTTCGATGACTAAGCATTTGGATTCTAGTTCTGATCTTGCTGTTTTGCTATTGCCTTCTTTTCTCTCTTACCTCTCCTCTTCAATCAGTTAACTGCTGGCCGGCATAGCTTTAATGTGACCGCATCGTAATGCTTTGTTGCTATAAAACGAAAGTGGTTGCAGTTGCAATCGCTATTTATTTTCATGCTCATTAAGGGATCTTGGCTTTGGTTGATTTTGAACTTAATCTTCATTCATGATTTTGAAATTCCTTAACGAAATATCTAACACAAAATCTGGTGTTTATTTTTAGCAACAGAGGACAAAAGATATTACAATGTATGCAAAAACAAAACTTCGTTTATTATTAAAAATTGCTCATTACTCTTAAATAAGTCCGTAAAAATCAAATGCATTTGATGCTGAAATCCAAAAATAGCCGCAGACAACAATTTAACAACAACAACAAAAGCAACAATACAGAATGTCTGCTTTGATGGGGCACAGTATTCAAAGCCAATGCTTGCGAAACCGTGACACATGGGCGAAGGCCAGCAGCAGAGATAGAACAAACTATAAAAATAAAATAAACAAAAGAACACAAAGATAGATGATGACGATGATGGGATAATGCTGTTGTTTTTCTTGATGATAAAGGCACAGAGCAGCCAACCAACTAGCTAGTCAGCCAGTGAGGCAACCAAACCAAAACAAAAGCCAAGTGAAAACAATTTGTATTTGCAAAAATAAACCATGACAAACGAGAGCGCACAGTTTGAGAGTCGCCTGTTGGACTCACTCACCCGCTCTTCAAGTCTCTCTCACACTCTCTCTCACTCTGGCGATCTCTTGCGAGTTTCCTCTGGCAATTTACAACTGCTGATTTAGCTAATTTTCAGCAATTTTTAGTTACATTTGCCATTCATTCAGCGTTGTCGATTTGTTTGCCATTTTTATGGCTCCGAACGTTCAGCGGTGCGCATCGCGCCTGGCGTTGCCATATCACCAATAATTTTATGGTTGTTGCAAAATTTGCATTACAATTCTGATTGCAAATATGTGTGTGTGTGTGTGTTTGTGTGTGTGTTGTGTATGCTCTATTTGAATTGCAATCAATACTTAATTTCAATTTCATTTGAATTACTCGACCCTGCCCACATTGTTTTTGTGGTTTTTTTTTACAGATCCAAGAAAAAGCTAAACTATCGAAATCTAAACACAAAAGCACTCGTGTGTTACCGACTAGCAATACTCTACAATCTGGAAAAAGTAGTTCAGTAGTAGTTAAAAACTGAAGACACGAGTTTGTACTTTACTTTTATCACTTCGAAACAGAGTATAAGTAAAACGCAGAACAATGATCCCGCAAAATTATTTCCCCTACTTTTTTGTTGTTATTGAATTTGTTTTCAATTTTGTTATTTGTGCCACCCCATTCATTGTTGTTGTTCTTTGTTTTTTTTTTGTTTTCTTTTTTTTTTCAAGTGAAGTGGAACAATTTTGTTCGAGTTGCTCGTTTGTGGGGCGATGTTTTGAAAAGAGTTACGCGAGTTGCGAATGTCTCTCGATAAGCGATTGATTTAATATCACTCGTTTTACATGGCTAAGCAAACAGGGGCGGATTTCCTCTATAAGCTATGTATGAGATACTTTGTACGACATATCACTTGAAAGAATGTCGATCTCGTATTGTATTTCATTTGGAGAAAAAATAAATTAACTTTCCTTACGTATAAAAATGTGTGTCATAGGTTTCGTTTTGCAAAACGATATCAATTGACTAGAAATATTTGTAAAATTTACTCGTAGCGCATTTTTTCAGTAATTCCAATTACATACAGCCAACAAACAACGCTAACAGCTCCTTTCGAAAAAAAAAAAATACTCAATTTCGTTGCAATTTGTTTAATAGTAAATAATTTGCCTACCACAAACACGTTGCAAATGCCATTTGCTCTTTTATCTTGTAAGTATATGTTACACGTTTATTTTTATTTTTTATTTTTATAATTCGTTTCTTGGCGGCGGGCGGCGACACACCCACTTTAAAAGCACTCATTATCAAGCTACAATAGTTGAATATTTCGTTTATTATTTGGCAATCGTATAGAAGGTAAAAATCTTTAAAAATTATTACCCATAGATGGCGTTGTTTATGGCGCTTAATTAAGCATGAAGCTTAACAAATATTCGCAATCAAAAGCAAAGCGTAACCACAAACATTTTTAAATTTAACTTCAGAATCTAGGTTCTAGACGGGGACCAGAGACTTGAGTTGTGTTTTGTTGCTTTTGACGATTTGCCTATAATATCAAAATATTTTCACATACTTTATTCGCACTCAAGCTACTATAACTTAATGCGGCTCGAATAAGTTTTGAGCGAGAACAGCTAGATTGTAATACGTGACGGGGCGCGTCAAATTAAGTAAAGCTGAGTGCCTGACTGTCTACCTATCTGCAGCTGGGTGTATCAGTCAGTCCAACTGGCTAGCCTATTCGTAAATTCAAAATGCGTTGTTGTTACACCCTGATTACGCGAGCATGGCAACAGCAACAAACGAAATAAAAATTAATCAGAGATGAAAATTTAATATAAATATGTATGCATACGGATTTGATTCAGGTATTCATAGTACACAGATAAGATTTACAATACAATAGCTCAAGCGTTTGTTTGTTCACAGGCCGCTAGATGGAGCTGTTGCAACTCGTAAGTTAACTTTGAGTTTGCCATTTTGGGCGTTATGCGTGTGAATAACCGTGGGCCGATGGAGGAGGCGAAGGTGTCGTTAAGCTAACTTGAATGCCTTGGCAACAACTTGCATGCATCGCTGACTCTCTTGTATGTATATGTATGTATTTATTTGCAAAGCTGCATGGAATTTGCATTCGCTGAGAAGCGACTCAGCCATGCAACCTGACCTTTTTGTTGTATTTGCTCTCAACTAATAGGGTTAAACTATAATACGATTGAGACAGCGATTTAAATAACTTAAAAAACAAATCAGCTTTTATTATCGAACAAATCTTGTAAGTGATCATGTCAATATAATTATTAGCTAATACAAACAAACAGCAGATCAAATCTTTTAGTAATGCTCTATAAAGTGCTATACCCCCCAACACACACACACCCAATAATATTAAAATATTATGCAAAAACTAGAAAGCAAGCTGCACAAAAACAAATTATTTAAATCAATCATTCATTTGCATCCAGCAAGCAACAAAGTCATTGGCTAGACATTGCAAAGATACATATCTAATAGATGTTATAGACTTGGGGCGCCAAAAACGCCTTTTTCTATTTATTAAGAATTACGAGTACCAGTTGAAGTCCATAACGGAAAATCAAAACCAGCTGTAGGAACAGGCAGCAGGCAAAAGAAAACAAAGAAAACTGTTTTAAACGAAGTACAGAGATTGAGAAAAAATATAGCTAGACTCCTACGCAATTGAAAACGTAACTGGGGGGAAAACTATTCGAAAAATTGATGAAACATATTTCATATAAGCATATATATACTAGATGGTATATTTAGTATAGTATAAGCAAACCGGCTGAACGCAGCAGCCCCGCCAGCTAGGTATACATCATTTTCTGTTGCTATTTTTAATGCAATCCCCCACACACACACACACACACATAAACACAGATATAGATAGATTCTAGTATAGTATAGGCTATTGTATCTATCGCCTGGGTCTTCGGTTCTGGGCTCTCCCAACCGTGGCTGTCATTTTGATTTTTGCTCGACATGTGCACCCAAGAGCAAGCCGCTGCTGCTTTCATCTTGTTGCTGCATCTTGTTGCAGTTGCACCTTGTTTATGCTGCGTGCGTATCTGTTTCTATAGTATATATCAAGCTGTACACGTGTAACTTTAACGCTTTGTTGAAAGCTACAACAATCAGGCAGACAGACATAGAGACAAGTCGGAAAGTCGAAAAGTCGCCTCAACACAACTTGCATGTCAAATTAATTTCATTCAATTTTTAATTCAATTTGACGCCTTTTCACTTGCTACTCGTTCAACTAGATGCATAAGTATCTGGCAGGTATTCTGCATACTATCTCTCCTCTGTCATGTGGCAACAACGTTAATGATGCAATGCGCCATGTGTGAGGTGGTAAACTGTGCATTTTATTTTTGTGATATGCCTGCCTTTTGATTAACGACCCTTGATATAAGTTTTTGCCTTATGATTGCCACATGGGGTATTTTGAGTTCATGTCTCTTATATTTTGATAGAATACCTTTTGAATTTGTCTAGCTGAGTGGCGGAGAATTAGGAGGTTTTGTTGAAGTATTCGTTGGGTTCTGCAAGTAAAGAAATGCAAAAAAAAATAATTAGTAAGTTTGTTGAAAATATTGAAGCATTAATAAATGAAATCTCACATTAAGAAGATCATAAACTCAATATTCAATATTCGATGATTTGTGCACAGCTTCGTAAATTGTTTGCACATTAATTAAAAAGACCATAAAATTTAAGCCTAAGCTCAACCTGAAGCTATAGTTTGAACGTAAAACATAAACACCAGCTTAAACTGATCCGCCTCTCAATTTATAGTTTTTTTGTTTTTTTTTTGTTAAAAGCCCATAAAATATTACCACTTCAGGCAGAGGGTGGTCCCGTTTAACGCCTACCAGCAACTACAGTAACTACTTCTTTTTGTGCTATCCATTAAACATTAACTGCTAACGGCATTACAGAATCATTTAAAAACAATAAAAGCCAAATATGTTAAAGATGATACGAGATTAATTTCCATAAATTAAAAAAATGTTCGAGAATTTCCACTTTTATGTCAAATAGCCTTAAGCAAATGATAAAAATGAGTTTACTAAAATGCTTGAAGAAAGATAATTGCTTGTGACAAATGACAATCAAATTTACTCAGCTCTATTGTCAAGTAATGTAATGGATGTTTTGGCTAATTTGCGTACAAGTTGCAAGGAGCATTATCTCAAAGTTTTCTCAGCTCCCAGCTAAAAAGTACAGAATATTTTCACACCTTAATGTGCAAAACAAAACTAATTAACAACGTGAAAATTCTATGGCTAGTAAACAAAAGGTGATCTAACCATGACACAGTTAAGTAGAGTTCATAAAAATGGGTTAAAAAATAAGCATGAAAGTATTTTGAAAGAACCAAGATTTAAATCTATTTTACAGTAATTCAGTTAAAGTATGCTCTGCTTTTTGTTTTAGCACACATTCAATCTAGAGCTTTTCATTTCGATTTGCAAAGTAATTTTATAAGTTTGCCATTTTATGAAGTTAAAATCAATTTTGATATACCATAATTATTTATCATATTTATCGCTGACTAATCATGGATTTTCACATTATTTGAAAACACGCTTTGACCATTTCGAGAATTTGAACTATTGAGCTACTAAATCATTGTCAAAACTTTTATAACTTTGACCGATGTAAATATCAAAAGAGGCAAGAAATACGTTGGCCGTCCAATATAGCCATTTAAACATCTATGGTCAAATTGGTTGGGAATTCAATAAATTTGGCTCAAGTCAAATAAATTATAAGAAAATTATTACATATTCGCAGCATAAAATTGATGGCGACTGAACACAAAAATAACAAACGCTTCATAAACTTACAGAGGGATTTGTTTTCGGTGGTGTTGATGGTCATCAACAGGGCTCAAAAAAGTCATTCAATAACATACTTAGTTGACTGCTTTTGCTTTTTGTTTTTGTGTTGACAGTTTAAAGGTGTCTTTGAGCATTTTATGGTAAATTTGATGGCTCGACTAATATATGCATAAACCTGCGCTTTGATTTTTAAAGCGATTTTTTTATTGAGGGAGTATTTAAAATGTTTCAACAAGTTGCTCAAGCTTCGAGCAGGCACAAGAAAGGGTCAAATCTATTGAAACAAGTATTTAGTCACTTTTACGATAAGCTGAATAGTATCTTAGGTTATTTAACTTTTTGCTTATCCCTTGAAATTTCCGATTTTTGTTTTGCTTTAAATAAACATGTTGTCTTTGATTCCTCTTAGTTTACTTTGATGCATTTTCAATGTCAATTTTCGTGTTTGTCATATACGTTATTTATACGTTTTTCTCGGGGCAAGCATTTAAAAAAAAATCTAAAATTAAAATGGTGATCAAGTCTTTGCAGATTTTAGATTTTACTAAATAGCTGATGTGTGGTGCAATTTTCTATTATTTATGTTGATTATTATTTTTATGATGGCGATGAACTTGAGAGAACCTGACGAGCAGTGGTCATTCTTTAATATTTTTCTGTCGCAAAATCTGTCATTTCGAATGGCTGATATTAAAAATGAATATGTGCCGTAAAAAAGAATTGTTTTTTCACTTTTGTGGGTAACATTTAGCGTATTGAAACGTCTCAATGACCCTGAAATGAGGTATCGTGTCAGTTATTTTGTTTTGCCTTTTGGATTTTGACCAAGAAAAGTAATTATATGGAATATATGCATATTTTTGCAGCTGGCCTCGCGCCGTCGTTCTGTAAACATATTTTGCATTTGCTACTTTCGACTTTTGAGTTTAATTAATAACATTTTGTTTGTCCAGCCCTTCTACCCCCCGACTTTTTGATTGTCTACGAATATTGAATGGTTAACGCGCAGTTCTTCACAATAATAAACAACAACAGCGCTCGAATTCTATAAACAGCTCACAAACAATTCACACTTGAAACTACGGAGAGGGGCAGAGATGTGCGAGGTAAGGAAGGTAGGGAGAAATAGATTTTGTGGGCCGCATTATGAACTTTTTCGAAAATGTGAAAGGCAAACGTTTCTTTCTATAAACTTTTCTTTACCGTTGTTGCTTGTTGTATATTGAACTCTTATAATTAGGCAACTTGTTAAACGATGAACTTAAAATGCTTTCCAATAAGGTGGTCCAATTGAAGCAAGAACGCAAAGAAAAAGCACCTGAGCTCATTATTTCTATATGAGAAATACTAAAATTCTTCAATTTTATTCGAGTAAGACTTTGAAATTTAAATTTTAATAATTTAATAACCCTTCCTTAATTTATATTTTCATTTCGAAACAAACAAAATTGCTCCAAAAGAAGAAATTTGAAACAAAATCGAAACGAAATAAAATTTATAGATCAACATTTAGATAATCAAGTCTAAGCAAAAGGCCAACTAGTTGCCATCCATCTAATTTAACAAGTAACTTACAGTTTCGGCATAATTTATGTGCATGCATAATATAGAACTCAACTTCAATAGGATTCTAAAGCTAATCTAAACCAATTAATGTTCAATAAAATAGCCAGAGCAATTAGCATATTTTTATAATTTGCAGCTAGTCAAAAGTTGCGTCAATGTCAAAAGGCTGAAACAGGTTAAAAACAAAAACCAATCCTATAAAATTTTTTGGCTAACGTTTAAATGTGTAGAGCCTGGGGTATTACAAAAGTAACTTTCAACTTTACCTCAACAAAGTAGCTGCTTAGAAAGGTTTTGCCAAAGAAATTAATTTATATACGTGCGTCATTAAAGCCAAACAAAGAATTTTTTAGCTGACAAACTAAATGTCATCTAAATAATACCAAATCAAATCAAAACAACAGCGGATATATACTTTTTGAGATTGTATTTGAACTTGCCTTGTCAGATGTGCAAGTTAAGTTAATTCTAAAATAAACCGCATTTTGTGCGCAAAATCATTCGATGACATAAGCTATCTATTTAAAATGTGATTTTTGCATTTCGCGAACAATTTATCAAAGCTCAATATATAACAGTGAACTTGCAGTCGACGCAAGCAATGCTAAATCAGTTGTCTCTAGATAAACTGCATTAGAATACATTAAATAAATTGATTTGGTTATCATTCCATAACTTCCTCAAACTGACCCGATTTGCATAAGCAATAGCTTAAAAGTCATGGTTTGGCTTCTAGAATAAAACTGCATTTAAGAAATTACATTTAAATAAAATTCGATTTTTGGTCATATTCATGTTAAAATTGTATGACCAAACATTGACTTGGGCATTGGTAAAAATCTTTCGACTTCCATAACTTCGTCAAACTGACCCGATTTGCAAAAGCAATAGCTTAAAAGTCATGGTTTGGCTTCTAGAATAAAACTGCATTTAAGAAATTACATTTAAATAAAATTCGATTTTTGGTCATATTCATGTTAAAATTGTGTGACCAAAAATTGACTTGGGCATTGGTAAAAATCTTTCGACTTCCATAACTTGGTCAAAACTGACCCGATTTGCAAAAGCAATAGCTTAAAAGTCATGGTTTGGCTTCTAGAATAAAACTGCATTTAAGAAATTACATTTAAATAAAATTCGATTTTTGGTCATATTCATGTTAAAATTGTGTGACCAAAAATTGACTTGGGCATTGGTAAAAATCTTTCGACTTCCATAACTTGGTCAAAACTGACCCGATTTTCAAAAGCAATAGCTTAAAAGTCATGGTTTGGCTTCTTGAATAAAACTGCATTTAAGAAATTACATTTAAATAAAATTCGATTTTTGGTCATATTCATGTTAAAATTGTGTGACCAAAAATTGACTTGGGCATTGGTAAAAATCTTTCGACTTCCATAACTTGGTCAAAACTGACCCGATTTGCAAAAGCAATAGCTTAAAAGTCATGGTTTGGCTTCTTGAATAAAACTGCATTTAAGAAATTACATTTAAATAAAATTCGATTTTTGGTCATATTCATGTTAAAATTGTGTGACCAAAAATTGACTTGGGCATTGGTAAAATCTTTCGACTTCCATAACTTGGTCAAAACTGACCCGATTTGCAAAAGCAATAGCTTAAAAGTCATGGTTTGGCTTCTTGAATAAAACTGC